>CM076575.1:780051767-780567479 GCA_034641835.2 Pinus albicaulis | reverse complement strand
TGGGCATCCGAGGCATAGACTCAATAGTAGGCCTTGTAATGTGAAGCGACTCAGTAGCATCAGCAGTATCCTTAGCTTTCAAAGACTCCTCTTCGCCATAATCACGAGATCTCGTAGTGACATCCACGTGAGCACTCATCATGAATATGTTAGATGGAATTTCCCCTTCCTGGGTGCCCCTAGAGGAAGCCCCAGGATTTTGATTCGCGCCAACAACTAGCTGTTTCCCTTGGGGAAAAGGGTTTGTCAACCCAGCTTGGGAACTAGAAGAACCCTGCTGAGCTAACAAGCGCTGCACATCCTGAATTTTAGGGCAAAGGTGTGTAAGGTTGTCTCTAGTACATAACTTGCATGGAAACTTCACTTTCGTTTTGTCCTTTGGACCCTCACCAACATGCTCGTTGGTTTTATTCGCATTACCCTTCCCATTCTTGCCCTTTTTCTTATTATTTCGTCCCTTCTTCTTCCCTTCGGATTGTTGATTTCCTTTGGGATCAGAAGCTTGGACAGCATTTATGGACAAAGATTGGGAAGGCGATGGCTCAGCAGGCACAACCTGACCAGAAGGAGAAGATTGCAAAGACAACTGCTGCAGTTGAGTAAGTAGGCTAGCTTCACCACTATTGATCGACCTGATAAGCCCATCACCATGAGGACCAGGCTTAGTTTTGGATAAATCTAATTTGGAGCAAGGAGCATTGGGAAAATATTTATGGAGGACCCCAGACTGAGAATAGATCAATTCCAGCTGCTAGGCCCTAAAAATGGCTTGCTCCTCAGAAAATACCCTAGACAGGGATACATCTTTAGAAATGTCTGACTGTAGAGATTTCAGAAACCATTCCAAAATAAATTCTCCTAGAATATGAGCTTTAATAAGCCTCTTCCTTCTCCTCCATTCCTAAATGTGATCAGAAATGTGGGTTGCGTCGTCCTGCTTAAAATTAGCTAGGAGTTCAATCCCAGCGTCGTATCGGACATGCAACTAGAAATGGTTTAGAAATATAACAACCATTTCTCCAAATGTAGAAAAATTGCCCCCAGTTAGCTCAATATACCATTTGGCAGCTTTTCCAGTTAAGGTGCGTTGAAACAATCTCAACCTAATCAAATCGTCGATCAGGGAGTTAGAAGAACACCATAAATGGAAAGTGGTGATGTGGTCAACCAGATCCTCTCCATTCTTGCCTTCAAACTTTGGAATGTCTGAAGGAAGTTTGGTCGGGACCGGAGGCCACCCCGGACTGTACCGTATCGGATCATTCGTCAATTTCGACAGATCTGGCAAGTTTAACGTTGCCAGAAAAGGTAAACGAGGCGGAGTCTGACGATTCCATCCTTGATAGGATGAATTACCAACATTCTGAAAAGAATACCCTGGATTTGATGAGGCACCAGGTTGCCAGAAAGAACTCGTAGAAAAAGGAGAAGAACCTCCTCCCCACGCAGAGTTACCAAAGACCGGAACAGTTCCCCCACTTGAAGTATTAAATGAAGAGGAAAGCCCCTGATAGGGGTTCCAGGCATTAGACAAAGGGGAAAAAGTCTGATAAGCACTCGACGAAGGGAAAGAAGCATTCCCTTGGTGACCAGCGTAAAACTGATTCCCTGCCTCCGCCGTAGTGAATACATGGTTCCAACTTGTAAAAGTAGTCGAACTCTGACCTCCAGACCAAGGGTTGAAACTCTGGGTCTGAGAAGTAAATGGAAAGGACCCTAAAGAAGGATTCGAACTAGGAATATGTCCAGTTCCGAAGGGGAACCCTTGAAAAGAAGCTGACTCGCTAGCCATGGAAGACATGGGTGTAGATCCAACTGCAGCAGCGGAAAAGGAAAAAGAAGGAATCCCACTAGTGGGCATTCCAAAATAGAAGGGACCAGATTGAGAAGCATGTCCTTGGGTGAAACCAGAGGCAAAAACAACAGCACTAGAGGCAATCGAAGATATAGCAATAGTGCCCCCTCCTTCAATAGAAGCAGGAGTCTGAATGCCTGCAGCACTCACAGCAGAAGCCGCGTTCCCAGTCGTGGCCATCGAAAGGTATGTATAATAAGGAGGATCTTCCGGTCTCTCTGACTCGGGTCCAATGTATTCAACAACGAATGGATAATCAGGAGGAAGAGGAGATGGAAGTGACTCTGAGGGTTCAAACACTTCGTCTACCTGTACTTCTTCTTCCTTCGGAAATAATACTCGCGAGGTGAGCGAAGCGCTCCTCTCGGAACCAACACCAGAATCAGCTACGAAACCTTCACAACCTTGTGGAGGATCTCTCTCCACTGCGTCAGACGCCACAGGGTGGTAACCACCTGCTAAATCACTCCTACGCCTTCTTAAAGAAGGCTCTGGACTCTCGGGAGATAACCCCCAGATTCTCCTCGATCGATGAGGCGCTTGATCAGCTACTTTAATAGATTTTAATTAGACTCAAAAAGTATAAAGCTAGGCAAGCTAGGAGCAAAGAGCACTCACTACAAAAAATAATCCCTGAGATACAATCAAGCAAACAACCTTCAAGTATTTCCGCTTCGGGTGATTAGGACCAGACACCAAAATACAAGAAAGCGAAATATAGGACCTCCCGAAAGTAGTCTGGGATAATTACGGCCCAGGCCTAGTAGCGAAGGTATCAGAAACAGTTACGCTGACCTCCTAACGACAGCCTTTTCCGGCTCAAGTACCCAAGCTTCGCAAGGGCACCCCCCAGAAGTACTGCTAAAAGTGATGCGACGTCTGCCTCAGGTACCACGGGTATTCCCCCCGCAGTCACTTATGTGGAACCTAGGAGTGGCAACTATGGGCACCAATCCGTGTCAGAAGCTGGGCGGAATGGTCTTGAGGTCAGATTCAGCAAATCAGAGAGGGGGTATCTCTCTTCTTAGCCTTCACTTCCCCTCGCGCTTGACTCTCTGGAGGAGAGATTTCCCGGTCCACCTAACGGAGTTGGATTTCGCTCAATTAATCAACTTCTATGTTTTGTTTGAGCGGCCTTGGAGAGTTAACTCTCCACTCACCTAATCCAAGGCCCTACAACCTAGCTAGTTGGTGTATGACACTTAGAAAAATTGCTAGTTGATTTTAAATTATATCGCTTATTTTAATTAGCTGTTATGTTAAGTCAAAGGGATACGGAAATGAAACTCGTGGTGTTTTGACGCAGAAAAGAAATTAATAAAAACCAAACTACATGCAAATGCAGTTATTGTCTTTCGATGAAAAGAAACTTCTACACAGGTTCTATGAGATTAAAAAATTTTATTTTTCTTTTCAGATAACAAACTCACACTCACAAAACTATGAAAATGACTAAATGCTTAAGTGCACCTGATGCAAATCACTAAAAGCATGCAAATTCTAAGATGCAAAATCTCTTAAAGCAGAGAGAAATCTCCAAAAGATCCTTCAGTTTTATCTCTTTTTGGTTGTCCAGAAAGCTAGTTCCCAAAGTCAAGAACTCTTAATATAAAGACACCAAAAACGCTTGAAACAAGAGGAAGAAACCAATGACAATTCCTTTCCAAAATCAAGTCAAAATCCAAAAGGCAAGAAACCTCAACAAAGCTTCAAAAGATGTAACGAAACGAAAAAAAAATACAAAAACAAAAGCAAACAACAAAGGAAAATGTTTTTTGAGCTTTTGAGTTTTATAAAAGAAGAGTTCGAAAAGACCAAGAAAAACTATCAAATCCCAAGCCAAACAAAACTGATCTTCAAGAAAAAACTTCAAAAATGCTCCAAATCTTATAGGGCTAACTAGTAGCAAGATTTATATGAGCACAAGAAGACAAGAAAACTCAGTCACTCAGCCTAGAAGAATAGTACAACCTTGCAGCAAACAAAAACTTCAAAGACTCTTAAAAAATTGCAACAAGACCTAGTCGACTGAACTCTAGAAAACCAACCAAGAAATGGGCAAAAATCGAAGTGCAAAGCAAGACACAAAGGTAGGAAAGAGTAAACGAGCAGAGGCTCTCTGTTCTGATAAAGCAGAACAGCCAAGAATCCCCAGGAACAGATCTTGGTACTCGAACCATAAATGCCAGCACAAGAAACAAGATTCGCTGGATAATCTAGTTTTCAACCAAAAAAGAGAGAGAAAAGACCAAAGACCACTTTCTACACAATCCAAAGGACAGAAAGACACTACAGGAATAGGTCTCCACAGGCAGGCAAGACTAAAAAGCCAAGAAATCCAAAATTTCAAAATCTACCCAGGTATACGCTACTTGACAGCTTGGAAACAAGCGTGCATACACGACTGTGCTAAAGAAAACCCGCGTATATGCGACTCCCTTTAACAAAACATGCCTGTATACGCAACTGTGTACAGAAAAACTAGCGTATATAAAGGTAAATAATGAAAAACAAAAAAGATCAAGCCTGGATAAGGAACCAGGGCTTCAGTCTGACTGAGAAAGAGTTAACTGGACTGGAAATAAAAGTTAAAACTGTTGGAAACCTATCAAACAGCTGAAACCACCCAACAGGGGAATCACAAGAATGCGATCCCCAGTGGAGTCGCCAGTTCTGTTTCGGAGAAAATCACCCTAGAGGTTTGTTGGGTCAAAACCTCCACAGAGCAGGGCATGCCATTCAGAAGGAATCACACACAACCATACTTGAATGCAAAAAACTAGATAACAACGATAGCAGAACTCACCCATAGTCCTACGTTCGATGTAGATCCCACGGGGTTCAAACCCCCAACAACCTTTCTTCCTCCTTCAACCTAGAAAACAAGAAAGAACATGCACGGAAACCTAGTTGTACAACATATATTTCTCCTAAAAATTAGTGTAATCCATGTGAAATATGATATAAATGATAATAACTGCTTAATAATCAATCTTTCCACATATACAAATAGAAACTAACATAGAAGTTCAGTAACAAGATGGTTCTTCATTATTATGAATAACATGTACAAAAGTAAAGAGTGGAGAGATCACCTGAATCCTTCCACGATCTTCGAGCAGACCGTCGTCCGGATTCGTCCCGCCCTTGCCTCACTAAGAAACTTTCAAGACTTGTGCACTCGAGATGGCATATAAATGGATGAACATCTCTAGGAAACAAGGGTTTCCTGTATAAATCTGGTGAAGTGCAGGAGGCACGGGGAATCAGACTTGAACTGGGATTCCAACAGAGTACAATGTCTATAAAATTTCTCTCTCCCTTAGGCCATACACATGAGGGGCTTTTATACTCCCTCAAATTAGTTTCAGTTAGTTGGAAACAGTTGGCCACATACTGGGGTGGTTGAAATATTGGAGTAACCATCAACCTAGTCCGAAAATAGGGAATTTATATATATTTTTAATGGTTTTAATTGCATACACGGAAAAGTACATGTGGACTCACGTATACACGCGGAAAAGTCTGGGCATACCCGCGTATGGGAATTTTAACACTGCTTTTTATTGAATTTGTTCAAGTCTGTAGGAATGGGTGCCCAAAGCCATAAAGACAATCATGCGCACTTCCCTTGAAGAAAGAGCACGTTAGCGCGCTCTGTTTTGTTCTATGGCCAGCGTTAGGCACAGCGCATTTTTAGGAACTCATTAATAAGCATTTTGAAGTGTACCAGGCAATTTCTAATCGGTTGAAAATGTTGCATTTGCAGGTATTCAGTTGTTAATCATGAGTATCTGGCGAGAGAGAGAACATGAACGGGAAGAAAGAGATATGATTACTGATGCTGCAAGCTTGATGGCTCTCCGCAGATGTGGTTTGCTAAAATATGCATGTTTAGAACTGATGAGGGGTCAAGAGGACCTCCTAAGGTGGCTGATTCAGCAATGGGACGAGCGGCATCATGTCTTTCAGATTGGGGGCAATGAGCTCTCAATTGAGAAGGACGATGTGTACTTTTTGACCGGCCTATCATGTCGTGGACCGAGGCCCAACTTGACGGGGTCCAGAGTGGATCCACGCTCCACTGCTGATCTCATTCTTGCTCATTGCATATGCAACACAGAGGCTGTGAGCAACCGAGTGCTTATTGCACGGGTGGCTTTAAGACCACTGAGGTCTATATTATGGATGATTGTTCGCTTGGCAGGTGCCAAGAGTCAGCATGTGGCCACCAAGGCCTAGATGCTACTAGCCTTGGATTGTATGCAGCCTCAGGTTTTTGACTGGTGTGATGGAGTTATCCGTCGGGTCTGAGCAGAGCTCACAGCATTCAAGACCCGTACCTAGAGAGAGTTTGGGTATGGCACATTGATCGTTTCTTTCCTACTGGAGAGGGTACCATTGATGATGCCCAGGATCATTACAGCGCCTGTTAACCAGATAAATCAATCTTGCGAACAAGATCGATCTCCCTAGTACCAAAAGGTAATCTAGTAACAAACAGCCAAATAAACCTATCTTGCTCTAGACATATGTGATTTACAAAAGAATACTATAAAGGTCTTAAGGACTTACCATAGATCCAATGCTTGTTCGAAGTAGTTGTCCCTCAGTCACTTGAAGGAGTTATCTTTAAAGACCTACAGTCACAAACAAGCAAACATTAAATAGCACCTGTATAGTAAATATTATAAATCATGCCTATCATGGTGATTAAGGAATCCATGAAATAAACAATTAATTAACAGCTTATTGAGAAAAATGAATTCATTTGTATTAACTTTGAAAGAAGGAAAACCTTACAACCTTAGCCTTTATGTTGAACAGGGCTTCCCGGGGTCCAAAAGCAGGAATCTCCTCTACTCTAACAAGCCTTTCACTCTTCCAACCGAGACAGATATAGGTATGTGATCTTTCCTCACAAAATCTTAGTTAAATGAGTCTGAATCCCAACAGCACTTTACCTCAAATAAATCTAAAGCTTGAACTCCCCTTGAGGCTACCCAATGCCTCTTTTTATAGTGCAAAAGAATAGGTTTCAGTTCCAACTATGAAGGGATAGAATCCTCCTTCAAAGGGATAATCTCCTCACATCAAGGGGTTAGCTCCTTAAGGCATGGGATGCATGAATGTAAAAAGAGTGAACTTGCCACCGCAAGAATCCTTCCAGAAGCTTCTAGAAATGACTGAAAGTGAGCTTTTGGGTTTACTTTGCCCCTTTTTAATATTCTACAGGGGTCCGCACCCTTAACACAGAGAAAGTGTGTTCAGATACGCAGGATTCATGAACATTAGGTGCGGGACCACAGGTAAGACAAAGAGAAAGTGCGATACCAGAGTTAAAGAGATTTTTGAGAGCTTTTCTCTTATTTTTAAGGCTTGACATGAGGAATTGATGTGTTAGACTTACAAAGGAGGAAGCATGAGTGATAATGAGCTCATACAAATATCAGAATGTCAAGATGACAATTTTCAGTGTAACAGCGCCATTGGGCCCACGCGAGACGACACAGGCTCGATGGGCAGCTTTGCTTCCGCGGACTGGAGAGGGTCCCATCCGCCACTGTTTTGATGATGGATGTTTTGATTGGCTTTACTCCCAGATTATTATGATTGAGGATTATCCCTATGCAGGGATGAACTTCACAGGCGATCCGGAGTTAGCGTTTCCCCCTAGCACCCAGTGGGGACTCGATGGTAAGAAAGAAATGATAAGTGTACTCTAGGAAGTACCTTGTTTTTGTCTTTTGAATGTTTATACAATTTTTTTGTTGAAATAGGGTGAAAATTATGTTTTGACATGAAGCTTTGTTTGCTTGACACAGATGTGGCACATGTCCGCCCAGTTGGGGCCCCTCGCTATGCACGGCGAGGACTGCAGCTACCCGGGGCTGGCGCACCAGCTGAGGATGCAGAAGCCGTTAGGGATGAGATGCCCAGATTTTACATGAACTCTCAAGAAACCTGGAGGGTTTGAGTATGGGTATACCACCCCTTCCTATGCGGGAGGTTCCAGTTCATTTGCAGAGGCATACCGTAGGTGTGCCGGAGAGATACCTGGTGCCTCTGAGGAGGATAGCCAGAGCAGTTGTATGTTATCATGATCATCAGGCCTAGTTGGCAGAGCGGATGTATAAGTGTCAAAGCGTGGCTTAGTATAGCCAAATTTTTGTAAAACACCCAAGTTTTGGAAGATTTTTTGATGTAACTATTGTACTGGACACGACATATATATATACATAATTTTTGGTGATTTTGTGTTTTTTAATTTTTTATGTATTTTCAATGGGATAAAAATATATATACTCATGCGTAAATCTTTTATAACAAATGTGACAAATTCCAATCTAACACATAGTTTTCCAAAGAATCGGCTAATGCATTAAATTCTCTAGGAATGTGCTCGAATGTGATTGTTTGAAATTGACGTTCTAAAAGTCACACCCTTAAAAAATAACGCAACAATACTGGATGACGGACACGATAATGATTGTTTAACTGCATAATGATGAGTTGGGAATCTAACCTGACCACTAAATTGGAGATGTCACAAGACGCCGCCTCCATTAGGAGTTGGATCACTGACATGTACTCGGCAACGTGATTGGTGGCACTACCTACGAAAATTCCCCCAGAACCAAGGAGTTCCGACTCAGGAGCGTAGAGAACCCAAGCAACTGAAGCAATGTGTCTAGTGTGACGACTAGCATCATCCGCATATCCGATGTATGATAAGGAGGATGACGACATATGTGTGAAAGAAAAATATTGTAGATGAAAAAAACACCTCAAAAACCAAAAAATATCTAGAGACATCAAAACAATAGGCAAAACTTATATACATAAAATTACAAAGCATACACCTAGTGCGAAACTAGGAAAAATACTTCTTTAGATAGAGCCCGTTGCAGGGCTTCGCAAGCGGAATTCCATTACAGTCCTGAAGTTCGTAAGCCTCTTTTGAGAGGACTTTATTAACGATGTAAGGACCAAGCCATAATGGTTGGAGCATTCCTACCCCCAAGAGGTCATGTTTCTGATCATAGAGTAGAACAAGATCACCCTCTTAGAAAGAACGAAGCTTGACAGATTTTTCGTATTGAGCTTTGACTCAGCGTTGGTGAGCTTCGAGTGCTAGTGTAGCATCTCGACGAGTTTCATCCAAATGATCGAGCAAGAGCAAGTGCTCTTTTGTGGCGGTGGTGCCAGGCAGGAGTTCAACAGTGAGTTTGAGTGATGGAATTTCACACTCGATTGGAAGTACTACCTCCAGGCCGAATGCAAGTTGAAATGGCGTGAAGCCTGTGGCAGTTTTGACTGACGTTCGGTATTCCCATAACGCGGAATACAACTTCCGATGCCATGTGGTTTTATGGTTTCTGACCAATCGATGAATCATGGTTTTGAGGACACCATTTATGGCTTCGACTTGACCATTAGCTTGAGGATAATAAGATGAAGATTGATCTTGATGAAAACCTAGCATGGATGTTAATTTGGTCATCATATGATTCTAAAAGTGGGATCCATGATCTGTGACAATAGATAGGGGTACGCCAAACCGATAGATTACTTGATTGAACAGAAAGAGGGCGGCGGTTTCGCCATCGGCCTTAAAAGTGGGAATGGCTTCCGCCCATTTCGTAAAATAGTCGACTGCAACCACGATGTATTTGTGTCCATTTTTCGAAGTGGGATTGTAGGTGACGAATTCAATTCCACATTTAGCGAAAGGACCAATGGAGATAACCGGATTAAGGGGGGCAGGATGAGCACGCATTTTCTTAGTGAAAATTTGACATGGATGGCACTTCTGGACCACTGCAATGCAGTCTTTAAACAAAGTGGGCCAATAGTAACCTGCGCACAAGATTTTTTGGGTAGTAGCTATGCCCGAAAGATGACCACCGCATGCCCCTTCATGGCAGTCATTCAAAACGCGTTCTGCTTCATTGAAAGTGAGACAACTTCGGAGAATAGTATCAACACCATGGCAATATAGTGTATCATTTAGCACGAGGTAGTGCTTTTCCTGGTGGCGAATACGAAAACGGTCGTCGGACGTGAGAGTTGGGCGGAAGCATTGGGTTTGTAGGTAGACCAAAATTTCTCCATACCATGGGTCTGAAGAATCGACCAAGTATACAGATTCATCAGGAAATGGATCATGAGCTTTTTCTCTGGGGTCGATTCTGGGAAGGTCTGATAATAATTCGGCGAAGACAAGGGATTTCTTTGCTTTGGCAGTTGTGAAGACCAAATCAAATTTTTGGAGGATTATGATCCATTTGGAATATTTTCCTCCAATAATTTGTCGAGACAGGATGTGTCACATGGGGTTCTCCAAAGCAATAATCGTATTCTTTCGCAGCAATATATAGTGTCAGAGTCGGGTGATGGCAAAAACTACCGCCAAATAAAGTTTCTCCACATGTGAATAACGTAGTTCAGGTCCGATTAGACCTTTTGAAAAATATTATATCACATGTTCACTGTCGTCACTGTGAACTTGAACCAGAACCATTCCAAGTGAGGATGGTGAGGCTGCCAGGTAGAGAAGAAAGTCGCGTGAGTAGTCCGGGGCACTAGGGAGTGGGGCTGAAACAAGTGCATGTTTTAAAGCATCAAATGATCGTTGAGCTTGGTCATCCCACAAGTATAGTGTTCCTTTCTTCAATAATCGCATTAATCCTTTCGTCATCTCAGCATAGTTAACAATGAATCAACGTAAAAAGTTTTCCTTCCCTTGCAAACGTTGGAGCTGAAGGATAGATTGTGGTGCTAGCAATTCAACAATCACTTTAACCTTATCGGGGTCAACCCTAATCCCGTTCTTGGAGACAGTGAAACCCAACAGACGTCCGGACTTGACCATAAATATGCACTTATGAGGATTCAGACGTATATTGTAGAATCTACACCTAGCAAAAATTTCTTTCAGATGAGCAAGGTGATCAGGTCGTTTCTTGGAATGGGTCGGAAGGTCATCCAAGTAAGACTGTACAATACGTCGAATGTCATGGAAAGCGTAGTCCATAGCCTGCTGAAAAGTTGCTCCACCATTCTTCAGAACGAATGGGAGTTTATGATACGCCAGAGATTCTGGGTTCGGTCCCCAGTGGAGTCGCTAGTTCTGCTATAGGGTAAAATGCTTGGGTTGTTGGTTTTCTAATATCCCTCTCAGGGATTTCCGATGCCCGAGGCAGACAGTAAGATTAGCTGTATAGTTCACAAATAAGGTATATACATGTTCATATCAACTTAAATAACTTGATGGAATAAGATGGAAGATTACCTCTTTAATGATCTTAAAGTCTCTTGGAGAGTGTTGAACAGAAAAGCAGGGATCGAGTCTTTACCAACTCCAAATCTCGACCCTGCAATCAATCAAAGCACTCGTGTAATCTCTACCACAACATACATTTCCTATCAATTAAGTTAATATATCATAAAAATTTAAACAACGCGCATCTAAGCCATTCATCTCATGCTATGTCAATAATCAGATAACAATGACAATATCAACGCATAGAATGGACAAAACAGATACAGTTCTATTAATTTGTAAAAAGGAGGATTACAACCGTCGGTTGAACCAAGCCCTCCTCAGCCTTCCAATCTCTCTATATCTCAATGTGGTGATGTCTTGGTCAACAAGTTCTCAATGAACCTCTTTGACTTTTGACCTTCACACTACAACAATAATGCTCTACTTCACAAGTATTCAAAACTTTGACAATCCTTCGACCTTGAACCAAGAGCCTTTAGCTCCATTTTATAGGAGATGGAGAGAGCAATCATTTCCCTTCTCCTTCCACCAGTTCTAAATAGAAAAAACAAAGATGTTTCCTCAACTTCCATGCTTTTGCCTTCTTTGAGAGTTTAGTTGTTTTTGGCAAGGCCCAATAAGAGATTAGTGCTTTGCAGTTTCTATTTTGTACTGACTCTCTTGTGAGAAAAATCTGGAAATTCAAATCATTCTCCACGGGTTTTTCTTGTTCCAAACTCAAAACACAGGTAACGCTGCTCTCTAGTGTAAACAGAACATTTCCCTAGCCACTAACGTGACCCATTCATTGATCAGGTGTGTTATAATTCTCTTGTGCTGTTATAGTGGTGTGTTACCTTGGCAGAAGTAGGTTTAGTTTAGGTATTTGTATTCCTTCCATATTTATCTTCTCCTATGAGCTGATGAGGAGGTTTTTTGACCTGTAACAGATGCCCCCTAAAGCGTGAGGTCAAAGACAAAGACGATGGCCGAAATACTTTATAATGTGTGTAGTAGAGATAAAGAGATTGAAAGACTGATGAAAACCTGAAACAACAACATATGTCAGAAAATATAGTATCTTCCTTGAGTCGGGCATTCCCATGCTCAGTAGCTTAATTAACATGATTTCTCTAGAACAGAGATATGAAGAATCTTTCCACCGATGAGCACAATGTGGAAGTGTATGTTATAACAGGATCAGGCTGAAGAAGCTGTCTCCATAAAAAATATCGCAACTTGGGGAAGGGAACATAGCTTTAATGATGTAACCATTGCCTCAAGGTCTTGACCGCCGCTTCACTTAAACTGCATATTTCTCAACATGTGAATGAAGTAGATGTCGTCGAACATGTGAGAAATCGTCCGATTACCAGTCGATAATGAAAACTGTTAACAGACGCGAAGGTGGCCACCGATAATGATGATGGTCCCTAACATGAACAGTACAATCTAGCGAGTGTGAATGAAAAGAGTTGAAGTTGAACACTCGTCGAATCATAAAATCAAGAGCCAATGATGAAGACTCCTAATCAAGCACAATGCTACCTGCCACTGATGTCTGCAAGTATCCAGGTACTGATGGGTTTCTGGATCAACTTCCTAGATAAGATGTTGAAGTCGATAGGAAGAGATCTGTTGAAAGGTAGGCATTGAGGCGTCCTACATCAGTCAACACGAAACGGAAACCAAATGATTTTGTTTGTGATGGAGATAATGAAGAGAAAAATGGGGATGTCTGACGACAAATAATTTCTGGCATAATGAGCGGTTTGGTCGATAAGAGGAGTAGTAGATAGCGAGATCTTCTTGAACAATAGAAGGCACTGTAACAAGGTACTAGGCAGTTGAGGCTTTAATGAACACCAAAGATTGTGTTAGGATTTTACCAGTGTAGGGACACTGGGAGATGAAGGCTAATACTCATATATGGTAGGGTTCGGCTAACTGCAAAGGAGTTTTCTGGGAAGTGCCATGTTCAATATTTTTGCTGCCAAATCGACCTTTCTGAAATGTAACAGAGGTAGTATCCATTTTGTCCAAATTTTTCCCCATCTGATTAGGTTTAACGAGTCCAGACGAGTAAACTTGGTGAATTTTTCATATTTAGAGAGTCTGAAAAATATCGTAAAAGACAACTTCGTGCCCCATCTAATTAGGTTTAATGAGTCCAGACGAGTCAACTCGGTGAATTTTTCATGTTTAGAGAGTCTGAAAAATGTCATAAAAGATAACTCCATTGGGGTACCTTTGTCATGTCTTGATAACCAGGCACGACAAAGGGAGAATAGTAAGCCTGAAATAGTTCATTTTCTGTGAGTTAGTCCATCGAAGCTGGAAAAGTGAGAAATCTATGTTCGATGGGCGTCTTCTTCATTTTGTTATGAGTACAAGGAGACGAAGTAAACTCAGTACTCTTTTTGAAATTTTAACGAGTCCAACAAATAAAAACATGGTGCTCTTCGTGAAATTTTAACAAGTCGCGCGGAGAAAACTCGATTACTTTTTATGTTTAAAGAGCTTTGAAAAAGAGGAAAAGAATGGCTCCTTACTCTCTGTCGTGGTAGTTTAGCGAGCCTGACAAAGGCAACTCGGGGTTTTTTCAGTTTTATGAGCTAGAAAAAGGTCCCTAAAAAGAAAGCTCAATGCTTCTTCATATCAGTTTTAACGAGTCTAAAGAAGAGAACTCCAGGTTTTTCGGATTAACGAGCAAGAAAAAGACCATAAAAAGAACACTCGAAATCGTCTTTGTATAAGTTTAACGAGTCCAAAGAAGGGAACTCGAGGTTTTTCGGATTAACGAGCAAGAAAAATACCGTAAAAACAATGCTCAGTAAAAAGGGTCAAAACATGTTTATGTCTGCATATAAATCTTGATCACTCATCAAAAAATCAGTAACAAATCTCAATAGTTGCAACATATATGCAACAAGAATTCACGACTTTTTGCCGACTAGCTAAGAGAGTCATGCCCCAGAAATGGCTATAAGAAGGTCAGAAGAATTTCATTTTCACTGTTTTGAATGCTATGAAGGAGCTTTGGGGTGAAAAGGGGTGAGAAATTTAGCTGTCGATTGCGATCAATCCGGGCAATGGTTCTTATTCCCGCGAGATCCAAGTAAGAGCTAGAACCTCCTGCTATCATTTTATTTTGTTTTTGTGAAGTTTTGTTGGTTCAAAATGAGAAATTTGGCTGGCCCTAAAAAGTATTAGAGGCTAACGCGAACCAGCGGTGCTGGACCCGCGTTAAGCGCACTTCCCGTGAAGGAAGAGAATGTTAGTGCGCTATGTTTTTTTCTATGGCCAGTGTTGAGCCCTAGAATTGCCTTCACTTTTACAAACCTTCACTTCATTTCATCATTATTTTATCACTTCATAAGCCTAAAATAAATGAAGAATGATTAGGATTGCTTAAAGGTTAAATGCAATTTATTAACATATTGTATTTTCATGGTTTTTGTTGTTTTAATAATTTTGTGCAAAATAGCTACAGAATACAGACGTTCCGTAGCCGATCAGTCGTTCCGCAGCTATTTTAGTGTTTAAACAGGTTACAAGTGTCTTCTAAGGGAAAGACGTATATGGTTAGACTCCAAAACTCTCATGCATCATTCCTTGTCCTCCACGAGGGCTGAGCACAAATCTGGCAGTGGTTATGCACGTGGATAAAGCCAAAACCAAGAAGCAGACTTCTACAAGGAAAAGGACTCTTGAGGTGTCTTCAGCAGAATATGAGTCCTCAACAGGAGTTCTAGTTCGATTTTGATTATAAAAGACACCTATGCCTATTTCTACTCAATGTCAGTTATGTATTTCCTTATAAAAATAACTCGGTGAACCAAGAGACAGTTAGTTAATGTTTTGTTGTTAGTTCTCAAAGACTGTGATACTCTGTTTCTGAGTGTTTTCCTTTAATGAAAGAAGTACAACTTTGATGCATGATCTGAATCAAATTTAAGGATTTAAGGATTCATGTGCCAATCTGATGGTAGAGGGCCCCTACTGTCCAAAAGGCTTTGTGCATATTTTCTAGATAAGTGACCTTTAGCTCTGTTTTGTTCTTAACTTAGGCAGTTTTCTGAGTTTATCCTCTTTCATCATGCTTATGTCATTTACTTATATTGAATATTACAGTCAATCTTGTTCTCATGAGCTGTTCCAATATATCACTAATGCGTGAATGAGATATAGTTGTAGTACTCTTGAGTTAATTGCACTTTAGTTCAGTTCTGTTCATTGCATTTCAGTTTTATTAGTTAATTGCATTCTAGTCCTGTTAATTAGACTTTAAAAACCCTCATTATTTTATAAGCTGCTCTTGTTCTTAACTTCTTCTAACACATCATTATCATATGAACAACAATTAGTTATATCATTTTGAGCTCTTGACTGTTCTGCAATTTCTCATAATTTTACAAACAACCTTTTTCCAAAGTTATTCCAAGAAATTTCTAACCCTTGAATGAGGCTTAATAGTAACATTTTGAGTTGCAGAATGAGTTAATTCTAGTGTCATAAGTTATTTTAGCATAGGGTTCCTTACTATGTTGCAGATAATATTTTCTCAAAATGTCCCAACAAATTTCTAACAATGGATGAGATTTTCTCTATGATATTTTAAGTTGTTGTTTACTAAAGAGAACCTCATTACATCAAACTTATCCTTTTCTCAAGTTGTTCCAACATACCTCTAATGAAATGAATTGGACTGAGTTTAATGTTATGAGTTACTTTTCTTATCAGCTTTACAATCTGTGGATTAGCATTTTCTGTTCTTAGGTGCCATACATAGTTTAGAGTAGATTTTGTTATGTTTTAGTGTGATCAGTAACTTCTCTTTGCCAACAATTTAGTTCTTTTCCTCTTAACATAAAAACACAAAACCAAAAACACTAGAAAAACACTAAGCACAACGAAGTAGGAAGAAGATACCTAGGCACATATAGTGCATTTCACTTCAATAGTTTACTAGCCCTGGTTGACAATTTATGACATCAATTTAGGAACACTAAGTTGACTAGACATTTTGGCACCATTGCCGAGGAAGTGTAACTAGGTAACCTTATTTCTTACATCCAAAAAAAAAACTTCAATCACCTACCACACCCACTATATCATGTGGTGCAGTAAGAGCCACACATCCACATCATGAATTCATATTTTTGCAGGTAGAAGAAGAGGTGACAAAGGAGGTTGAATAAATGGATGGAGATGATGACAATGAGGAAGATCCTTTTGGATTTCCCATTCAAGAAAATGATATCAACGTTCAAATGAAGAACATCCATCCATCTGTACTTCCTAACTTCAAAGGTATGAGATTAGAAGACCCGGAAACCTTTCTTTTTGAATTTGAAATAATTTGTAGATCTTATGGCTATTCATTGCACATTCAAAAATTGAATTTGTTTCCGGCAACATTGAAGGATAGAGCTCTTAGATGGTTCATGACTTTAGGAACAAATACTATAAGGACATGGGATGATATGAAAAGAGTATTTTTGGAAAAATATAAAGGTTATTGCATGCACCATGACCTTAGAAATGAAGTCTTTAAGATGAACCAAAAAGAGGATGAAAGCCTAGAAGATTTAGTGGAGAGATTTACTTATAATATCAAAAGATCTAAATTTCATAATTTAGGATCAGATGCATTAAAAACTCTCCTACTAAATTCTATAAAGGATGAATGGATTGATCTTCTTAATCTTGTGGGAAAATGAGATGTTTATCGATTGTCATTTCAAGAAATTTGTGAATTGTGCAAGAACATATCAAGAGGAAAAGCAAAGTGTGTAAGATCCCCTCAAGATCCATTTATGGCAAAAGTAAGTAAGTCAGCATTAAGATTGGTAAGTCAAACTGAACCTAACAATTTGCTAAACATTCTTGGTAATTTAAATGAACAAACTGACATGCTAAGAATGCAAAACAAGCAAAAAGTTGCTTCATTTATATTTTGCCCTAAATGTAGAAAGAAACATGCTTTGCATGAATGTCCACGTGATAACATTAAAAAGTGTAAAATTTGTGCAAGATCACATACTACTGAAGATTGCCCATCATTACCAGGGTTGAAGGAAATTTACCAGAAGGATAATGGAGCAAATCAAGCACAAGAGCAACTTTGTTATGTAGCTCCAAGAGGACTATGGCAGCCTCATCAACCCAATATGATGCAATATCCTTATGCACAATTTCAAGGTTATGCACAACAACCTCAAGGTAATTGGAAAACACCCTTGCCTTGGCAACCTTGGGCATCTCAATCCCAACCTCAAAACCAATATTGGCAACAAAGTTGGCAAAGGCCCTACAAAGGAAATCCACTATCTCCTCAATCTTTCCCTCTCTATCCTCAATACCATGATCAATGTTATCCATACCATTTACCTCCACTACAACATCAATATCACCCTCATTTGACCTCAATTCAACCTTTCCCATTACCATCCACACAAGCACCCCAAAGATCCATTCCCACTCCACTACATGCACAACCATTTCATATCCCCAACAATAAAACACCTCAATCAACTTACAATTTTGAGGTATTGCAAAATGATTCACCAGCTATCATTGAAGAACAACAACCAGAAGAAGAAGACTCAGATAAGGTCCAAGAATCATGGATGTCTATTGATAAAGAGGAGATATTGGAACCAGAGATTGAAAAGTCTCATGCATGCCTATCACTAGATTCTATGAATGAAGATCACATCTCCGAAGACTTGCATTTCATGATAGAGGAAAGACAAGGAAGACAATATTACATTGAATCTTGGTTCAATTCAGTCATGGGATCCCAATGCTCAATTATTCAATATCTTCTGACATCATCTAAATCAAGACAGTTGGCATCTCATATACTGGTACATATCAAAGAGTATCTTTCAAACCTGCATATGATTTTATCTATCATCTTGTTACAAACATGGTTCCATTGGAAGTATTCATATACTTGAACAAGATTTTCTTTTTCAAGTAGAGTAGGAAATAAAAAAAAAAGAGAAAAAAAAAAGGAAAAAAGAAAAAAAAAAAGTAAAGAGAAAAATAAGTCCTATTGTGAAAACCAGCTTGCTGGCGCAATTGGACATGAGCTTTGTTTGAAAACCAGGGAACTGGCGGGCAAAGTTCACAATAAGTTCTGCAATTTCATGATGGTTTCAATCTTTCATGGTTCTTCAAATCATTCTTGGTTCTATGCTCGAGTTGGATGATGTGGAATTCCTTAAGGTCCACCTTCCAATAGATCTTGTCCCATCGACCTCAACACTTTATCTGGGATCAAGATTAGAGATTATTTGGAGTGCCTTGGAGCTTGCATTCATCAATGGAAATCCTCCTCGTTGATAACAATGGGAATACAACAATGTCTCTTGATTGTCAAATCTTGCAGGCGACTCGACTTCGACACATTCATTCGTCCCTGTCAAGATGCACTGAGGTACCTTGACACTCATTTACATTATCGGTGAGTTGTCTCACATTGGTTAACAATTTTCATCATTGATCGGTAATCCAATGATTTCTTCCCATGCTCGACTTCGACACATTTATTCGCATGGTAAGAATTGTACCATGAATGTTGGCTTTGATGAAGACTAATGGTTTTATGGAATCAACAACAACTTGCAGCAGTACATTTTATTAGTTTCTTGTAGCAGCATGTTCATCTTCTTTTCAATTCAACCACAGCTGCGGAAAGTGGCATTTTCTGCAGCTATTGCTGAAGCAGCATGTTTTCGTCTTTTTGCAACTTTTTCCAGAAGGCAGTTTTGGCGCAAATATTGCAAGAGATTGGAGCAGAAATAAAAAATTCTGAGCTTCTGGGTTTTCTCAGAATATGATAAATTGAGTAAGATACAGACATAATTTGAAAAAAAAAGAAATTTTTAAGGGCATTTCAGAAGGGGTTTTCAGGCAGATTTTCATTTTTCAGCATTATAGACAGATTAAGACAGATTTGAGTATTTTTGCACAACAACGCCTTTTCTTCATCAAAATGAAATTATGGAAGAATTTGGAAGTAGAGAAGGTAAAAATACACAGTTTCCCTTTTGAATCACTCAATTCGGCCTTAAAATGAGTTCGTGGCGTACTTTTTTGTTGCAACATTGGGCAAAATGAAGGGTGAAACAGGGCAGAAATTGATTTTATCATAACTTTCAAACCGTGCATCCGTTGGTCCTGAAATTTTTATGGTAAATGCATTGAGGTAGGGTGAATAAACACATAAAATTTCAGAAAATTTCAGTGTGTATTCTTCAAGAAATTGGCCACTTTCACCTACAGCCATTTCTCATTTTTCGGGAGATCCGTGCAACCAATGGCAGAGATTTTTCGTCGGAAGATGCATAATAATATTGGTAACAACCTCAGAAAATTTCAGGGAATTCTGATGTACCATTTGAGAGAAATTGCAAAATTCATTTCATTCTACAATTCCACTCCATCTCACTCCACTTTCACTCCATCTCACGCCACTTTCATTCCATTTCACAAGTCATATTCCACTTTCACTCCATTACATTTCACATCCATATTCCATAGCCATACTTCATTTCTTTTTACAGATTGCATGTTGCAACCACATCTTATTCAACAGTTCTGACACAATTGTATAGCCTACCAAGAGATGATGATTACAGGAAATTGAAGGATTCTGTTTTGAAGACCAACATGCTAAAAGAGGACCAAAGGAACAACATCAAGCACAACAATTAACAAGGTCAAAATTCTGAGGTAAATTGTGAAAATTATTTTAATAGCAAAAAATTAAAACATGAAATAGATACAATGTGTATAATCATATGTTTCCTAAACAACCTATCATTCGAATTGATTAACATATCTTGGCCATATCCCTTATCCAACATTCCATAATGATCCTCATTAAAACCTTGATTAATGACTAACGTTCATAATCACAAATGTAACCTACTAGTCCAAATCTCCTTAAGATTGTATCATCCACTTATTTCACCACAAGTTCATCATAAATTCTCCATCAAATCCATAGCCACTTCATTTTCCCTTATAGCTTAATTACCTCCATCCATTCACCTCCATTACACTTTGGAGCCAATCCATCTCTAAGTACAGAGAGGTAATTCTGAGGGTGAAGCATCATTCTACAGCTAATCCATCTTCAGACACAGAGATATAGTTTCAAAAATAAAGCATTAGACTCTGTAGTCAATCTAGCTTCAAGCATAGAAAAGTAATTCTGAAACGAAGATAATCTGCACAGAGGAGAAATGTGGCTAATTGTCAGGACAGAACCAGTTGGAGTCAAGTATTTGGAAGGATATCCACAAGTCAAGGAGCTACTACAACAAGCAGGGAGGTTAAATTTTATAGAGAAATTTGATGGCTTCCATAAGGAGATTACAAAATCGTTTGCCAAATCTTTTGATGGGGCAGAAGAAGAAAAACTGACATGGTTATTGAAAATAAACTTGACACTCCACTAAAGGAGGAAGATGAAGAACCAATTTCTAAAAAGTTAACACAGATTAGAAAATAGATTAGGGCCAAAAGAAAGGAAAAGACAACAAGTGAGTATATTGATGAAGAAAATGAGAATCCACCAAAGTTAAGGAGAAGTTCTAGACTCAAAGGAATGATGAAAAATACATTGGTTAAGGAAATAGGAATTATAAATGTTGAAGATGAAGAAACTCCGGTTCAAACACCAGTTGATAGATCTCCTTTACATCAGTTTGAAGAAGACCCTAACAGAGGAACTCCTGATATAAACCCAGCTCAACAACAAATTTATGATTATGTGGAATCTTTGGAAAGAAAGGCCTCAAAGAATCAAGAAAGATCCCTCAGTCCACAAGAACCTCCAATAGAAGCCCTGAAGAAAGATAATTATGAATTGGAGATATTGAACAGACACATTAAGAATGAGAATGAAATCTTGAGAGAACAAGTTAAATTGAAGAATGTTATGAATAATACTCTCACTCTGCAAATGGGGACACTGCACAAAGAAAACAGGAAGCTAAAAAAAGAGGAATAAGAAATTGAACAGAGCCCTCATAAAAGTCAAGTTTAAATTACTCATGAAGAAACCCAGAATGACACTAACCAACAAAAGAAGCAGAAAGATAAGGTTGGATGTTCTAACAGAGGTTTCAGAGCACATGGAATAAGTTTTGATAAAATTGCATGAGGACATGCAATAGTTTTGCAGTGGGGGTATGTTGAGCCCTAGAATTGCCTTCACTTTTACAAACCTTCACTTCATTTCATCATTCTTTTATCACTTCATAAGCCTAAAATCAATGAAGAATGATTAGGATTGCTTAAAGGTTACTTGCAATTGATTAAAATATTTTATTTTCATGGTTTTTTCTGTTTTAATAATTTTGTGCAAAATAGCTACAGAATACAGACGTTCCGTAGCCGATCAGGCGTTTCGCAGCTATTTTAGTGTTTAAACAGGTTACATGTGTCGTCTGAGGGAAAGACTTATATGGTTAGACTCCAAAACTCTCCTGCATCATTCCTTGTCCTCCACGAGGGCTGAGCACAAATCTGGTAGTGGTTATGCACGTGGATAAAGCCAAAACCAAGAAGTAGACTTCTACAAGGAAAAGGACTCTTGAGGTGTCTTCAGCAGAATACGAGTCCTCAACAGGAGTTCTAGTTCGATTTTGATTATAAAAGACACCTATGCCTATTTCTACTCAATGTCAGTTATGTATTTCCTTATAAAAATAACTCGGTGAACCAAGAGACAGTTAGCTGATGTTTTGTTGTTAGTTCTCAAAGACTGTGATACTATGTTTCTGAGCGTTTTTCCTTTAATGAAAGAAGTACAACTTTGATGCATGATCTGAATAAATTTTAAGAAGTTAAGGATTCGTGTGCCAATCTGATGGTAGAGGGCCCCTACTGTCCGAAAGGTTTTGTGCATATTTTCTAGATAAGTGACCTTTAGCTCTGTTTTGTTCTTAACTTAGGTAGTTTTATGAGTTTATCCTCTTTCATCATGCTTATGTCATTTACTTATATTGAATATTACAATCAATCTTGTTCTCATGAGCTGTTCCAATATATCACTAATGCGTGAATGAGATATAGCTGTAGTACTCTTGAGTTAATTACACTTTAGTTCAGTTTTGTTCATTGCATTTCAGTTTTATTAGTTAATTGCATTCTAGTCCTGTTAATTAGACTTAAAAGACCCTCATTATTTTATAAGCTACTCTTGTTCTTAACTTCTTCTAACACATCATTATCATATGAACAAGAATTAGTTATATCATTTTGAGTTCTTGACTGTTCTGCAATTTCTCATAATTTTACAAAACAACCTTTTTCCCAAGTTGTTCCAAGAAATTTCTAACCTTTGAATGAGGCTTAATAGTAACATTTTGAGTTGCAGAATGAGTTAATTCTAGTGTCACAAGTTATTTTAGCATAAGGATCCTTACTATGTTGCAGATAATCTTTTCTCAAAATGTTCCAACAAATTTCTAACAACGGATGAGATTTTCTCTATGATATTTTAAGTTGTTGTTTACTAAAGAGAACCTCATTACATCAAACTAATCCTTTTCTTAGTTATTCCAACATACCTCTAATGAAATGAATTAGACTGAGTTTAAGGTTATGAGTTACTTTTATTATCAGCTTTACAGTATGTGGATTAGCATTTTCTGTTCTTAGGTGCCATTCATAGTTTAGAGTAGATTTCATTCTGTTTTAGTGTGATCAGTAACTTCTCTTTGCCAACAATTTAGTTCTTTTCCTCTTAGCATAAAAACACAAAACCAAAAACACTAGAAAAACACTA
Source organism: Pinus albicaulis (assembly GCA_034641835.2). Taxonomy (NCBI): domain Eukaryota; kingdom Viridiplantae; phylum Streptophyta; class Pinopsida; order Pinales; family Pinaceae; genus Pinus; species Pinus albicaulis. The sequence goes on along the minus strand of CM076575.1, from coordinate 780,544,544 downwards.
AGCACAACGAAGTAGGAAGAAGATACCTAGGCACATATAGTGCATTTCACTTCAATTTTACTAGCCCTGGTTGACAATTTATGACATCAATTTAGGAACACTAAGTTGAGTATACAGCCAGCGTTAGGCACGACGCATTTTTTAGGAACTCATTAATAAGAATTTTGAAGTGATCCGGGCAATTTCTAATCAGTTGAAAATGTTGCATTTGCAGGTATTCAGCTGTTAATCATGAGTATCTGGTGAGAGAGAGAACATGAACGGGAAGAAAGAGATATGATTACTAATGCTGCAAGCTTGATGGCTCTCTGCAGATGCGGTTTGCTAAAATATGCACGTTTAGAACTGATGAGGGGTCAAGAGGACCTCCTGAGGTGGCTGATTCAAATTCCGCTATAGGGTAAAATTGTCGTGGAAAGGGTATTCCATTGCGAAACCAGAGATTCTGGGTTCGATCCCCAATGGAGTCACCAATTCTGCTATAGGGTAAAATGCTTGGGTTGTTGGTTTTCTAATATCCCTCTCAGGGTTCTCCGGTGCACGAGGCAGACAGTAAGATTAGTTGTATAGTTCACAAAGAAGGCATATACATGTTCATATCAACTTAAATAACTTGATGGAATAAGATGGAAGATTACCTCTTTAATGATCTTGAAGTCTTTTGGAGAGCGTTGAACAGCGAAGCAGGGATCCTTCTTCACCAGCTCCAAATCTCGACCCTACAATCAATCAAAGCACCTGTGTAATCTCTACCACAACATACATTTCCTATCAATTAAGTTAATATATCATAAACATTTAAACAATGTGCATCTAATTTGTTACACCATTTTTTGGTCAGATAACCTATTATCATTAGATGAACCCAAGTACACCATGTAAGACCAATTTTACCCTAAGTAAAATTGCTTTCACCATGTGAAATAACTTATTTATTTATATTTCCCAGTCATATTTAACTCAAAACATGGAAATAAATCCTTATTTATTTAATTATTTCCTAAGAATAAGTTATTTAAATCATTATTTAAATAATATTCTTAGTTAAATTTGACTAAATCATCCATGAATAATTAAATAAACCATTATTTATTTAATTATATTCCCATCATTTCCCTAAAATGATAAATAAATCATTTATTTTTTTTATTATTTATAAATAAAGGAATTGACCCAAGTCAAAAATCATTTTCCCTCCAACAAATATAATAAAATATTCCTAAAGGGTGGTTCTAGAATTCGATTAATAATATTTTATTCATGCACCGAGTTCTAGACCGCCCTAATATTTTGTTATAAATAGAAGGGTTTTCCCCATTCATTGGTCACCTTTTGTTGCCTAAAGATCACCTTTGGATCTATACACTTGGTCACATTTTCTCCATTTTTGCCTTGTGAGCTCCCATTGAGTTCTATGTTTGTCTGGGTTTTCTATACCAACAAGAGAGAGAGATTCTAGATCTGAAGTGCTGAGGATTATCAAGAACCCATCCCATTGAGGAGAACCGGAAAACACCTTTCTTGTTTTCCCCTCAGGTGCCCCTTTTCAATATAATATAAAAATTCTTTCAAATACATCGTTATTGTCTTGTCTATTGGATGCATGGAGCCTCATTTTATTTTATCTGTTTAATGTCTTTTATGCTTAGATCTGGATTTGTCCAGCATTATTTAGATCACCTGATTGCAGATTTAAAGATATTTGGCAGCCATAATTGATGTTAGGGCTATTTGTTATGCATAGCTAAAGTGGTCTTTTACGACGAAAGATTCATACTAACAATTGGTGACTCCACACGGGTTTTCTTTTGCGACCGCTGTCGTTTTATCTATTCCTGCATATCCAGCTATTTCAGACCCTAGGGTTTCTCTTCAGTTTTTTTTTTTTCCTATGTTTATGGTGTTTTCACCTCTAAAACCCTCAAACATTCAAATTTTTAACTTCCATGTGTTTCTGGCCCTATTGCGCAGGTGACCGACATCAGCCGCAGCTGAGACGACACTTTTTTCTGAAATCTGTTGCCGAGAGACCCGGATCTGCAGGTCACACTTATCGGCCCAAAAACTGCGACCTAGACCTGAGGACGCATTTTTCTGCCCCAAACCTGCGACCTAGACTGAAAACAGATCAGAACCTGCGACCTGCACTTTTTTCTGCAAATTTCCAGCAATTTTTCTGGGTTTTTCTGAAGCTTCTGTCAGGGTTTTTTAGCCTCCGTCTCTGCTCGTTTAGACCTGTTTCTGATCTGTTTCACTCAACTAAGTGGGAATATTTCCCCTTAGGGCTTTAGTACCCTCCACTTTTGGTGGGCGAGTTTTAGCTGTTTCAGACGTCTGAATTTTCAGAGTTTCAGCCTTCTTATTGTCAGATCTGATACTTCCTTTTCAGCTCCATTTAGATCAGCTCTTATCCCTTTTCAAATCACCTCATATAGTTTTTTTTGGGTTTACCTCTAGGGCCACCTCTTCTTCCCTCCTCCCTTTAGCTAATTTCCCCTTTTGTTATAGCAACCTTTCCTCTGCCTCTTTTTTTTTCTCTGCACCTCTTTCCAGCAGATTTATCCTTTAGATCCATGTCCCTCTCGACCTTAGATCTATCGGCCTCTTTTTCGTGTGTTTTGACTAGATTTTTCCCTCTTTTTAGATTAGTTTTGAGAGACCTGCCTTCTTGGGTTAGATCGATGCATTATTAGCTATTAAATGTTCTGTTATTTCATCATTATATACTGTTATTTACAGATTTATTTTCAGTTACGCATCACACTTTTTCTTTTACTCTCAAAACGTCTGGGTTTAAAAAATTAAAATCAACACACGCCACACACTGACCCTAAGTGAAGAAGAGCCTGGTTAACACCGCCTGGCAAAGAATTTAAAATCAATTGTCACTGCACCTCTTTGCCCTTGACCTCACTTGATTTTTTCCCTCCCTGCCCTTGTCGGTTTTTCTTCTTCCCATCCTCATTGTGCCCCCAAGGTGCTTCTCCCGGAGACTTCTTGGCCTTCACCCTCACTTTCCGGTTGGTCGACTTCCTCCTTCCCGTCTTCATCGAGTAAGTCCTCCCCTGAGTCCGCACTTCGACTCTTCTTCTGATTGTTCGGGTTCTCCCTCTACTCCTGGTTCTCCCCCTGTTACCTTCACCATGTCTAGTTCAGGGCCTAGCACTAGCGGCAACCCCAGTTCTATTGCTAGGTCTGTTTCCAGCGGAACCACTACGGGACCTACCTCGACTGCCCCATTGCTCCCTTATATGGCCGACCTTAGTCTCCCCGACTTCAATCAGCTGATCAATGATCCTATCTAGCATGATGTTAGTTGGCCTACTATGCCAGCCAAGCTCCCCTCCGAAATTCCCAAGTTCGAAGGCCTTGCTAGTGAAGATCCCCCCAACCATATCCGATATTTCCATATGTGGTGTTCATACAATTCCATTATTGATGATTACATCCATCTTAGATTGTTCCAATGCACGCTTAAAAGAGAAGCTTCTAAGTGGTATGTTGATCAGCCCACTTCCTCTCATACCACCTTTGTGACTCTTGCCCGGGCTTTTTTATCTTACTTCCAGCTTCCCCTTTGTTATGACACTAGTATCGAACTTTTGACTTATTTCCGTCAATCATCTGCGACCCGCCTATCCGATCATGTCCAAGAATGGTGGAAAAGAAAGAGCCTATGTCAATCTCCTACCTTCGAAGACCCTGTCTACATGGACTGGTTCCTTAGATCTCTCTTGCCCCCTATCGGGAAAGATGTCGCATCGCATTTTCCTCAAACTGAAGAAGCTGCCCTCCAAATGGCGTTAAAATATGACCTGATCTACACTCAGACGGGTTATGTTTATACTATTCTACCTGATCTCCCCAGACTCGGTGATGCCAATGCACCGAGGGAACCTCATGCCGCCAACGGTAACGTTGGAGATATCTCTCATACATGCGCCCAACCTCCCATGGGTTATGGTTTTCCTGGGGGGGGAGGCGGCACCTCCCGCACCTTTTTCCCCTCCCGGTAGCACGTCTCTAGGATACAGCATGCCCCCTCTTTTGGCCCAACCTCCTACTTACCACACTGTTACCCAACCCCCTTATTATCCGTATCCGCAGCTTGGTGCTCCAGCTCCTCCAACATCAGCACCTCCGCCTCCCTTGCCTTCTCAACCCCCGCAACAACAATCACCGCCCCCTCAAGAGCAGGTGGATGCACAGCAGGGATTTGTGGCTACCCAACCACCTGACGGACAAGAGGCCACTCAACCTTCCCCTTCTGGTTCCTTCGATTACCAGACTCTCATGATGAACTCTGATCAACCTTTACCTGTTGACCTTAACCTTCAAACTCGGTCTCGTCAGTACCCCAAGCCTCCTGCTCCATCTGTCCCCGAGTCACCTTCTTCAGATTCTACAGAGCCTCTTTCGACATCTAATGGTCCCTTGCATATCCCTCAACCCAAAGTTGAGGTTCATACCAAGATTCCTAAGGGCCCATTACGCCGAAATGCTGCTTTTGGTCGAGCTGCGCATTCCTATAGCATAGTAGACGATTTGGCGCAGTCTCTTGCTGCCATTTCAACACTGGAACTCCTCCAGTCGTGTCCTTCTCAAAATAAGGCTCTATTATCCGCCATGGGTGTTGTAGATCCTGCTGATGACCAATTGATTGTTTTTTACGCCCGTCAATCAGAAAATCCTCCCCTTCCTGCTTCCGTAGCTTTCCAAATCCCAATCAAAATCCGGAACGCTCATGTTTCTCGGTGTATTATTGATGAGGGGGCATCCACCTGTGTAATGTCTGCTTCGGTTTGGAAACAACTCGGATCTCCTGAGCTGGCTCCTTCCACAATCACCCTTCGTGCATGGGACGGCCATGCCTCCCAGCCCATTAGCCTATTCTGTAATTGTCTTATCACTCTTGCGGGCAAGACTGTTTGTGTTGATGTTGAAGTCATCGATGCCCCTCTTGATTATAACATTCTTTTGGGGCGTAGCTACACCTATTCCATGTCTGTTGTCCCATCCGCGGTCCACCGCAAGATGTTTTTCCCTCATAATGGAAAGATAGTCACCATTGACCAATTGACATATCATGAGCTAAAATCTCAGACCTCCCTTGAGTCGACCATCTCTTCTGTAGCCAATAAGAAAACTATCGATTCTTTGACCAATGTCTCCCCCGGCGTCTACAAAGACTCCTCCTTGCTTGGAACTTTCCCTGGTATTCCTCCTCCTCCTGTCTCTGATCCCAGCTTAGCAAATGTTTGCATGATGCAATCATCTCGGGCTGACCTTAAATGGCCCGCTTCGGCTAGTCAGCAACCTCAACCTCAACCTCGCCCACTACAACCTGCTTCTAGCCCTTCGCCTCAACCAGCCAGACCTCTTCCTTCTGGCCCTTCTCCTTCAACTGGTACCCACGAGCCCCTCTATCCTCCTGGGTCGGTTCCACCAGGTCTCAACCATCTTGGAGCCATCCCTCCTGGCCATTACCCTGCTGGTCAGATACCTTTCCTTGCCCCCCCTCCCAGAGTCTATTTGGTTCCCATCATGGCCACCCTCTCCCTCCCCAATTTGACCCTGAGCATACCCGTCTGGTACCTTGACCCTCCAGCCACTACCCCGCCTCGTCAACCCAAACCTTATCTTGCTTTGACCCTGGTTCAACCAATCCCCATGACTTCTCCCGCTGCAACAGTGCCTCCGTCACCTCAACAGAAACCACCTCCTGTTGCGACCACTTCGAGTAAGAATGGAAAAGCTCGCAGGAGGGCATCAAAATACAAGGCTGCCCCGAAAAACCCTGCCCCTCCTCGGCCTCCAAATCATCCCATCCAGTGTGCTTTGTGTGATGTTGTCGGTCACGCCACCCATACCTGTCCTGAATTGCCTCATCTCAAGCCCATGGTTAATGTCGCGTTCCCTAAGTCCACGGTCCCAGAAGCCTTTGTTCCTTCCGTGACCGCGGCCAATAACCCCAAGACTATTCACACCAACCACCCATGTGCTCTGTGTGATCTCCATGGCCATTACACCCACCTTTTTCCCCGCCTCATTGACTTCCGCACCTCTCTAGCTGCGATCCGCCAATTCGAGGCCAAGCGCAAGGAGTCCACCTCTCCCCTATTTGCGCGTTTTGCTTCGACAGAACTACTAGACATGACAGCTACCATTGACATTCCCCCTCCTGATGTCGAGATGACAGAGCCTTCATCCACCATATTCTACCTATCATCATCCATGAGACCCTCAGGGAACATTCCCTCTAAATCCTCTCCTGTTGTTTCGCTTGACCTTCCTTCAGCGATCACCCTGGGCTAAACATCGGTAGATCCTTTATCTGTTTACTCTTCTGTCACCCCTTGTGACGATGCACATGTGAACCTCTCTTCTGATGATGATGAAACAGGTAGCTTCGCCACGTCAAGTAGTCTTTCTTCCACCAGTCACCCCATATTCTATCACGATGACGACATTATGGAAGAAATCCCCACCCCTGAATTTATCTATTCCCCCTTACATTGAACCCATGTGTTCGTACTACATACACCTCGTGGACATGACATTGAAACCCCATGTTTGGGTAAGGGGGCACCCATATTTGAGAGACCAGGAGAAGAAATTCTCCACAACTCTCCTAGTGTATCTAGTCATGTCGACTTTAGTACCATTATTCTTCCACATTTAGACAAACCTCTAGAGTCCCATATCACTTCAGATCACTCTAGGGATGATACCCCTTATCGTTCCTCCATCATACATCAGCAACCCAGTCTCTTATATATTATTGTTGACCAACCTATGGGTTTTATAGGAGAGAATCAGTTCATTATCTCCAATTCCTCTCTTTGGGATAGTGACACTAGGTATGCCAACCCGGAAAATTAAATTCCATTTGATTCATATATGTAGTACTAAAAGAGATTGGTAGTCCTCCATTTCCTTTCTCATACTGCATAACCATAACGAAAAAAATGGCACACCACATCATTAAAATATGTTTAGATTCCCCTTTATACATTTTGGCATGACCACAACATGCTTGGAGGCACTTATGCCCCTCAACCATAACCCTCCTCAAAATCGAATTTCTTCACTTGCAACACTCATACTAGGGGCACCACTTGGCCTCCATACTTGTCCATGCTTGTGTTGATTTTCGTCATGAGTTACCATCTTGTACTCATGTTTTCATGGTCCCCCACTGGACCTTTACTATGTGGAAGCACCATCGAGTCGCCCTTGTTTAGAGCATCCGAGTTGAGTCATCATCGCATTCATGGAGTCTATCCTGAGTCCCTTTGTACCCCGCTATAGTCCTCCATCCTTCATTGCTTGGTCACTCTCTCGTGTCGCACATTATGGTTTTCAGTCCCATTGCCCCCTATCCCTCATGATATTGTGTCAGTTGTTGCTAGGTCATCCATGCCATTTGTGATTTAACAAGGGAAGTCATCCATCCACTACTCAGTATCCCTCATTTCATCATCATCATTAGTGTTCGTTTGTTCGTCACTCCACTATGTTCTCTCGCGCCTTAGTTGGGGACCCCTTATTGCCTCACCTATGGCGGACCTCCTTCTGTCGACATCAGCTCATTTACTCCAAAAGCCAGGTCTAGAGGGCAGTGTACCTTGGTTCGAGCTCTTGTCCACATGATCGCGATCTGTATACTTGATGGTCCAGTGATGCAGCAGCAGCTATTGATGATTCCCGGGTGTGTGTGAGATGTCTCAACCCTCATGAGGGGGTGGCCCTGCAGGTAGCCCCCCACATGCCCAGATGACTTCTTCATTTCAGCCTTTGATGCAGCTCCTTACATTTGATGATGTCGGCCTCAGCCACTTGCAGCGCCTTTTCGATTTGCATGTATCAGTCAGATTTTGTGAGCTCTTCCCCATGTATAGGGGGCATTTGGGGTGTTTTTGTATCTCATGTACTAAATTATTATTGTATAAGTCTTGGCTGTTATCCCAGGCACAACATGTATGTGGGATTCATCATTCTATTTTTTGGCTTGTTTTTATGCCAGCATGTACTTTATAGTTCAGTTCCTTGTTTACTGGACTTCCTATTCTTTGTACTTTGTCTCGGCAGGCATAGGTATGCCTCCCCTGCCGCCTTTCGCACAGGTACCACTTCATAAACTAGAGACTTGTTGCACCTGTAAGTCTCGTCTCCTCAGGGTATAGTCCTTTAGCACATTAGACTACCTTACATTTCTCTCTCTCACTTCCCTCTTGATGTCTAGTGATTGAGTTCTTACAACGTACTTCGGTCATACTATTTGGTCCTAACACTCGTCCGTTGGGGGGCAATCTGTTACACCATTTTTTGGTCATCTAACTTATTATCATTAGATGAACCCAAGTACACCATGTAAGACCAATTTTACCCTAAGTAAAATTGCTTTCACCATGTGAAATAACTTATTTGTTTATATTTCCCAGTCATATTTAACTCAAAACAGGGAAATTAATTAAATAAATCCTTATTTATTTAATTATTTCCTAAGAATAAGTTATTTAAATCATTATTTAAATAATATTCTTGGTTAAATTTGACTAAATCATCCATGAATAATTAAATAAACCATTACTTATTTAATTATATTCCCATCATTTCCCTAAAATGATAAATAAATCATTTATTTATTTATTATTTATAAATAAAGGAATTGACCCAAGTCAAAAATCCTTTTCCCTCCAACAAATATAATAAAATATTGCTAAAGGGTGGTTCTAGAATTCGATTAATAATATTTTATTCATGCACCGAGTTCTAGACCGCCCTAATATTTTGTTATAAATAGAAGGGTTTTCCCCATTCATTAGTCACCTTTTGTTGCCTAAAGATCACCTCTGGATCTATACACTTGGTCACATTTTCTCCATTTTTGCCTTGTGAGCTCCCATTGAGTTCTATGTTTGTCTGGGTTTTCTATACCAACAAGAGAGAGAGATTCTAGATCTGAAGTGTTGAGGACTATCAAGAACCCATCCCATTGAGGAGAACCAGAAAACACCTTTCTTGTTTTCCTCTCAAGTGCCCCTTTTAAATATAATATAAAAATTCTTTCAAATACATCGTTATTGTCTTGTTTATTGGATGCATGGAGCCTCATTTTATTTTATCTGCTTAATGTATTTTATGCTTAGATCTGGATTTGTGCAACATTATTTAGATCACCTGATTGCCTATTTAAAGATATTTGGCAGCCATAATTGATGTTAGGGCTATTTGTTATGCGTATCTAAAGTGGTCTTTTACGACGAAATATTCATACTAACATAAGCCATTCATCTCATGCTATGTAAATAATCAGATAACAATGACAATATCAACGCATAGAATGGAAAAAACAGATACAGTTCTATTAATTTGTAAAAAGGAGGATTACAACCATCGGTTGCACCAAGCCCTCCTCAGCCTTCCAATCTCTCTATCTCTCAATGTGGTGATGTCTTGGTCAACAAGTTCTCAATGAACCTCTTTGAATTTTGACCATTTCACACTACAACAATAATGCTCTACTTCACAAGTATTCAAAACTTTGACAATCCTTCGACCTTGAACCAAGAGCCTTCAGCTCCATTTTATAGGAGATGAAGAGAGAAATCATTGCCCTTCTCCTTCCACCAGTTCTAAACAAGAAAAAACCAAGATGTTTCCTCAACTTCCATGCTTTTTCCTTCCTTGAAAGTTCAGTTGTTTTTGGCAAGGCCCAATAAGCGACTAGTGCTTTGCAGTTTCCTTTTTGTACTGACTCTCTTGTGAGAAAAAGTTGGAAATTCAAATCATTCTCCGTGGGTTTTTCTTGTTTCAAACTCAAAACATCGGCAATGTTGCCCTCTAGTGTAAATAGAGCATTTCCCTAGCCACTAACACGGCCTATTCATTGATCAGGTGCGTTATAATGCTCTTGTGATGTTATAGTAATGCATTACCTTGGCAGAAGTAGGTTTAGTTTAGGTCTTTGTATTCCTTCCATATTTATCTTCTCCTCTGAGCTGATGAGGAGGTTTTTTGACCTGTAACAGATACCACTCTGCACTTCATTTTTGAGCAGATTCTTACCAGGTTCGGCTGCCCGAAGATCTTAATGAGCGATAGGGGTACGTACTTTGTTAATGAAACAATACATGCCTTGACTGAAGAATTTCGGATCCACCGCGCGAAAAGCACTCTGTATCACCCACAGGAAAATGGAGTGGTAGAAGCTTTAAATAATATCTTGGAGCAGGCACTAACTAAGGTCTGTAACATCGATCGCGGTGACTAGGATGTGTGCATCCCGTCTGTCTTGTGGGCATATCGAACCACTTGCAAGAAATTGACTGGAAAAACACCTTTTCGGATGGTTTATGGAAAGAAGGCCATTATGCCGATGGAGTGTATTATTCCTAACCTACGCATCGTGGCCTTTACAAACATGGCAGAGCCTGATATCATGGAGGAGCGTTTAGCATAGCTTGTGGCCTTGGAGGAAGATCGTTTCATTGCTAACTTCCATCAGCAGGTTCAGAAGGCTAGGATAAGGCATGGCATGATCGACATATTTGGAAAAAGGCATTTGCAGAGGGCGAATTGGTCCTGATGTACGATAGTCAGTTTGCAAAACACCCGAGAAAGTTCCATCAGCACTGGCTAGGTCCTTATATGGTAAAAGAAATCACTAATGGAGGAGATTTTCGGTTAGCTACCCTGCGCGATGATTTGATACCAGGTTATGTTAATGGCAGCCGGCTCAAACGATACCGGATCAAATGAATATATGGCCGGAGTAGCTGTATGGGGTGGGATACATGCAGAAAAAGTAATAAATGTAGGCAGACTCATGGTATGCGTAGGGATCGATTGCAGGTCTGGAATCCCAGAGGGGTGTGCAGGGAGCACAGGGGTATGTTGGGAGTGCAGGAGGTACGCTGGGAGCGCAGGGGTGTGCTAGGAGCGTAGGAGGTATGCTGGGATTGCAGGGGTGTGTTGTGCGCACAGGAGGTATGAAAACTAGCCGTCAGAACAGTAAGAATGGGTAAAAAGAAAATTTTACCATTGAAAGGAGTGGGTGGCTAGAAATTAATGAGTCGATTTCCGAATATTTTTTACGGTTTACTTGATGGTAAGTTCCGAATAAGGTTCACCCAACCATTGATTGATCCTCGCGGCCATAAAAGTAGAAGGCTAGATCAGAAGAGGGTTCTGTATCTCTTGTACTATTTGTGCTTTGCGAGTTTGTGCCTTGATAAAGTATATGCCTATTGCACTTTGTTAATGTTTGGGCATCCTACACCCTCTGATAGTAGCAACCCTAAGTTAATTTTCCATGCCAGAATGACGGCAACCAATCCCGTTGAGTCCTCACAAACTACGATCTCGCCAGAGCAATAATCTGAGGAAGTACTGGAATTCCACCCCGAAGTTGTGGAGATTGTGTCTACGCCAAGCAAGGGAAAGTAGAAGGGGAAAGAAAATGCGCAAGGGTCAGGGAAACCTGAAAAATGGGCTGGGGTAAATCCCCACACCTCTCCTCGAAATGTGAAGTCCTCGTGGGAGGTGCCCCAGGCACGCTCACCTAACCCAGCAAAGAGGCCTCTGTCTACCCAGGAAGAGGCCCAGATAGTCAAACCAATCAGTTGGCTACCACCCTTTGTTTGTCCCCGCAGGCCCTCGACACGCACACTAAAGAATCTCGATGGCCTGTGCACCTATTTGTAGATGCCACTGACTCCGGGTGAGGTCCCCATCATTGGAGAACCCTTTGGCAAGCTCCATGAGGTAAAATTCAACGACCACGACTTGGCCAATTTGGAGGCCTTCCCCGAGTTGGCACCCAAGCTATACCTCAAAAGGATATTGGAAGATGACGGGATAAAGATAGTCCCCATGTGCTCGGTGTACGGATTGGCGGGTTCCGGGCTCTTAAACCTGCTGAGGATGCCCCATTTTGGCCACTATAATATCACAGACCGACTGGTGCACCAGCTGCTTGCCCTGGTTCACGATAGTAGTTTATGGATACAGGATAGAACACCCATAGACGCAGCACTTATCCATCGGATTACTAGTCTCCCTATGGAAGGGCCAGACCCTATGTTGTGTGTCAGCAAGAAGTATGAACAAAATATTTCTGACAAGGTGCGTGAGGATTACCACGTGGAGCGGAACACTCGAGGGTTCATGATCAACACCATTAGCAACCTCGGTGCACAAATGGGCACCTTTTTGCTAGCATGCAAGATGATGCGCAAATGCTAGGCTGCCATCATCCCTACGTATGTGATTCAGCTGGTGGGCCGATGCGAAAAGGGGGTCTGCTTTAATTGGTCCCAGTACATGTGCAACAAATTTCTGGCAAATGTCCGCGAATCCCAGGATCAGGGACGAGAATTTTTCTACTCCTGGTTGTTGCTTCTCATCGCGTTGGTAGCATGGGAAGCCCCAGAAGAGTTGGTCCTCCCTGAGCTCACACTAGAGATGTGCGAGGGAGCGCGATATGAGAGTTTGTGGGACTCCAAGGATGCGCAACGCATTGAGGACAATCAAGTCTTTTGGGTCCTCTTTCAGAGTGGACTTGCAGCAGCAATCAATTCTTGCCACACTTGTCACCAAAATTTTATGATAAGTATAAAAGCATCACAACATTTCAATTCACCATGCATAATGTATAGATCAGAGGCCGTAAGGATCTGGCATGGGTCTCACTGCCATCAATGGTTGTTGATCAGGACATTGACCGCCTAATCGCGACTTGGCCTCCACATTGGAAGCTTGGTTTCAAATTCGGTACAAAGGGCACTACAGGGATGAGTGATACAAAGGTCATCGCACCCGACACCACCAAAGAAACCTAAGGACAGGGAAACAGTACTGAAAATTGCGCGGAACCAGCATCATAGTATGGTTTGCAGCAGGGTAAGAATACTGGGAAAGGTGTGGAACTGACTTCCCAGAAGGGTTCGTAGCAGGGCAAGGGTGCTTAGAAGGGCATGGAACCGGCATCGCAGAAAGATTCGCAGCAAGATGTGGGTACATACGACCTGGATGCGGGAGGTACTGACTCCCCTTAGGGGACAAAGAGGACCGGTGACCCTGTTAAAGGGCCATGGAAGAAGCAACGAGCTCAACGACCAGAACGAAACACAGGCGTAACACTGACAAAAGAGGATCTAGAGCAGATCACAGATGCGGTCACCTTGGCTGCAGAAGACAAATGGCTCGCTCTGGAAGAGCAGCAGAAAGCCATAGTTGATACACTCCAGGCTGAGCTCCGAGCTCTGCAGCTCAAGATGGATACCTTGAAAACCAGTATACTTCAGGTGAGATCGACCCCAGCAACGAGTAGCGTAGTAATCAATACGTTGGAAAGCCACCTCTGCCCTCTACCAGGCGTAGCCATCATACTAAGTCCACCCAACTTAGGAGTGCAAATCCAAGAGGTACAGTTGGATCTTGCCCACCTACTGCATGAACCATTGCAGGCCCTTCATGCATCCCTATTCGAAGAAATTCAACACAGAGATCGTTGAGTGCACCAGTAGCTCTGCACAGCTGAGCAGGCAATTGAAGAAAAAACTGCTGAGGTATCCAAGGCACAGGCAGCATGTACCCTCGCAGTCGTGCAACAGATAGAGTTGGAGCACCTAATTAGTAGGCTCTGTGCAGACGTCACCAAATATATCCCAGCTTCGGCCACCCCCCAGTCTAAGATTGAGGGGTTGGTTGCTGCGCTAAAGGCCTCAAGGACCGAAATCCAGGCGGTCAAGACAGATATGGAGCAGCAAATTGCAGCCTTGCAGCCCAAGTTACAGCCAGAAATGCCACCTGAGATAAGGGCCTAGCGAGCTGCACTGGTTACAGAGGCTAAAAATGTCATTACAGGTCAAATTTCTCAGGGTGCAGAACTGTTGGAAACAGCTATGCAGTTGTGGACCAAGGTGCAGCGTGACCCTCTCCTACATGAAATCAACCAAGCACTGCGCTAGAAGGAAGAAGAGTTTGACCAAATCGAGGCTACACTGACCACTCTACTCCCCGCTCAGCGCTTGGCCCGACTGCGTACTAGCCATGCGCTCAGGGATGAAATGGAAGCTCTTCAACAACGGAAGAAGACTTTAAGTGATCACCTCTAGCCATGGGCAGATGAGGCCCTCAAGCTACAGCAGGATGTCAACGTCACAGTTAAGCAACTAAACCAGACGTTGGAGAGCGTCGTTGCTACTACAGAAGGCCCAACTTCGCAAAAGTTAGTGGATATAGCTCAGACTGCTGTAGCACAGAGCGAAGGAGTGTTGCCCCCACTGGTCGAGGCAGTCAAGAAGCTTCAGGCGCGAATGGAAACCCCACTGCTGTAGTGACTCGGGACACGTCACAAGATTGTGTTGGGGGCCTGTTGGAACGAGGCTCCCTAAGCTGCAAATTTTGTACATTTTTGTATTAATTAGTCTAACGCAGGGGTTTTGGGTGGGTCAAAACCCCCAAACATGGGTAATGGGTCAAAGGGTAGACCTAGAGTCTGCAAACCACGGTTTTCAGACCACAAGATAGCGTAGGCTAAAACGATATAAATAGATGGATAGTTTGAGTCTAGAGGTAGGCATGAATTAAGACTGATGCTATGTGCGAACTGTTAGATATATTTTGGGTTGTTTTTTGGGTAAAGGACTCTTGTTGGCTGTGTGCGTGGAGCTCCTCAATCATGCTATGTGCAGACCCCGCTAGGCTATGTATGCGGGCTGGTTTAGGTTGTAAGTGAATCTCTGATATTAATGAATGCAAAGCATTGTTGAAGTATCAGTATGTTATCTGAATTAATTTATTACTTAAGCATATCTGTGATGGCTATTTAGCTGCAAATATATTTGTGGTTTTGCATAAGTATATCTATAAATGCTCTGTGGTGATATTTGTTTAAGCTGCGAATACGTCTATGTTATCTTTTTATGTTGTGAAAGTATCTGTAGCTGCGTTTACGATATTATGTGCCGGTAATTTGCACGTGGATGTGAAGGTATTGAATAGATATGTGAATGATAATAGCTCTGTTATGGTTAATAGTTGATTATATTGTTAAAAGGCCTGCGAATAGACTCGTTCTAGGCGAATCTAGCAAGTTATGACACAAAACTGCCTCGAATTACCTACCCTCTCTCTATGGTGCAAAAACCTGGTTCTAGCACCCTCCCATACCGCTTCGGGTGAGACTTTGGCCTGCGCAAGGGGGTCATTTCTGAAAGTTCCAATAGTATAGGGGTTTGTTGGCAAACCTTAACCTCTGAACCTAGGTCAGGACCCCTCAAGCCAACAGTGGCTTTTCCCTACAACATTAAAGTTTGGACCAATATACAAAACCATATTACTGAGATTTTTTTGTAGCCAAAATAGTTTTGAAGAATAGAGACCATTTTTGTTGAAACTTTTTTCAACAACAATGCACTTTTCCTCTTGTAAATATTTGCTTTTTATTATTTTTATTACTTTCTCCTTCCAACTCACTCCTACGACTTTGTTTCAAACCACTTCAAACAGGATTTTGTCTCAAACCACTTCAAACCTTTCAGTCTACAAGTCTTAAAAATAGGATGAAGAAGGGAAACTCAAGAAAAGTAGTTAAGTTAGTTTTTTTTGGATATACGATAATTTTTGAGACATCTCACTGTTGTAACTAAAAGTGGTTGTCTCCTTTACGTTGGCAAGAAAAAACAAGTAGAAGGCAATTATGTCAGTTTGAAATATCTTTTTGTATATAAACTATGAGAACCAAACTTAGAGGGTTTAATTTTTGGCTTTGTTATTATCATTTTCTTTTATAAAGAATTAACTGTTTTTTTGTTCCTACGAGTGTATAAGACTATAGAGCAAGGCCACTCTATAGTTGTGGTGGTTATTTTCTTGTTGATATAAATTTAGGCATATTTGTGTGAATCAATTTCTTTTACTACACATATTTTCCATTGTACAAATGTATTCATCTTTGAATATAGGACATATTTTATCCATTTTCTTAATGCAAGAAACCATTTATGTATTTATTTCTACTTTACAACATTTTTTTTGACAACATACTCTATTTTTTTTTTGTAAGCTTAGGTAGATCCTTCCGATTTTCTATTAATTTAAAAACCGGGCAACACAGATACAAAAATTAGACCTCAACCTGCCCGAAGGAAACCAAATCTGTTGGCCATCTAAGTGCAATGTATGTCAACCAAAACATAAACAGCCTTAATAACCTATACGGAGTTTTATGATAATTAATATCTAAGTCTGGTAATAATAAACTTTTACTTAAAATAAAACAAGCCGCTAAAAAGAAGTATTGATATCTCTAATCATCTTCTGACTCCACTGGGGCAGGGTCTTTAGCGCTAGAACCAGGGATTTCAACTTGCTGCAATGCTTTTATATCCTTCTCCATTCTCGCTAGTCTAGTATACTGATGTAGTTGACAGTGGTTGATTTCCTGAATATTTCTATTTATATCTCCATGGTGGACCCTAACTTTGATTCACCTATCTCCTGAGTTGGCATAACAGATTTTTCCAACAAACATTTTATCAACCAGTAAGTTCGAATTGAGTGCTGGAACAGAGAAATACGTCCATGGGTATGCCCCGGATTCCCAATGACATTATGCAGATCTTCTAATGCCATATCATCCTCTTCATCCATATTGTTTATGACTTTTGTTTCCCATCCATAAATATGGGATTTAACAGAACATGGAATTTCTTCTACAAAGGTTTGAATTATCGGCTCTATGAGTTCTTTTGTTGACTTCCTACCTCTTTTTGCTGGTTGGGGAGAGATAGGTTGTTTTCCTTTATCTCCCTTAGGCTTCCTACCTCTAGTTTTCTTCACCATCTTATCAAAATCAATAAGAGGCACTTTTGATACCATCATCCAAGAAATATTTCCACGACATATACATATCAGAAAACTAGAATTATAAAAATTTGGTAAGCAGACGGACATACCCTTCCCCTTAACCATTCTACTATCAACACAAACTATCTTTACTAGAAGCAAAAGCATTGAAACGAAATAGAGAAACCCAGATATACAACTCTGCAAACCTGGAACAACCCAAATATTCAACCCACTAACAACCCTCTTCTAGTTAGAGCCCGTAACAACCCAAAGCCAAACAATTAAATTACTAGCATGTAACTAGGGCCATAACCAAAAGCAAAAACATCAAACCATGCCCAATTCCAAGATTTTACCAACCCATGAAACTGGTAAATCATTAGACAAAAAGCAACAGAATGCCCTATTTAATGGCCTACTAAAATAAACAACACTCGCAGTCTCATGAAAATGCGCGACAGTCTTATAATTATCCTGCATTCTCATCTTATAATCATCCTGCCTTCTCTCGAAATTTTGAACAGAGTCACAAGAAATTTCTTCCAAGCTCCTAACAGAAATATATTGAAGACTATTCCATGAGCAAATTCCAATGCTTACAGAACTCCAACAACAACATCCTTTCCAGAACTAAACAAAACAACTTTTATACAAAAATTCTAAAAACACCATGATAATTTTCTACATGCAACGGAATTTTGATACCATCTTCATTTGCATAGCTAGGATAGAGGAAAATACATACCAAGTATCAACCTACAGAGGCACCCAACGTCTTTGGCTATGTCTTCCCAGGGACGCATAACCAACTTCACAGAAAAACTAGAATAATAAAAAACTTACCATGTTGCAGCTCTTAACATTCCTCAGGACATTCCTCTGGCACTTTCCCCAAAGGTCGCCTGACATCCTCGCTGGATTAACCAACTATTTATCGCATATTGTAAAGGGCATTTATTACATTGGATGGGAGCTGTCATATCCACTCCCCCACCGACCCTCCTCTAGCATAGAATGCATGCAATGGCCACATTGGCGTCCAGCCTCCACACGCGGCATGACCCTTTCGCCAACATGACCACTTGGCCCCCTCGTCATCGTACTCCACCCCAATCGGGGAATCGAAAACATACTCTGTTCTTGTTCATTTTTGTTTTACTTTTATTTAACTGTATTCTTTTTGTAGAAACATTTTAATTGGATTTAATTTTTTTCAACACAATAGGTAATTAAATTTTTTGCAAAATAGATTAGCCGCATTCTTGATAGTTAGTTTTATTTATTGTTATTTAGTATTGCTATAGTTAGTTTATTTACTTAATTAAATAATTTCAACTACAATTATTTATACAAATTTTCTTGTAAATAAATGTAATTATTTGTAAATAATTGTATATAATTCTCTCACCATCTCAAGTTATGGAATACATTAAATCCATAATGCATATATTTTGTTGAGAATTTTGTAATTAAAACGACTCTGGATTGAAAATAAAGTAAGGCTTATATGAGTACATTACAGGAGCTTATTAAGTAAAAAGATAACACTTCTTTTAACTCCCAAATATTTTCTAAAAAAAAAAAAAAACAAATAATGTAAAAAGAAAACACCTTCATTTTCTCTTTTCAATGTAGGTAATGAAGAAACAATCTATGTTGTCATGATATTAAACCTAATTTAGGATCTAGGTCCATATTAACCTTGGGTCGTCCAAAATGATCAAATTTCTTAAGTTCTAGGTGCAAATCTCTTTTTGAAAGTAAAATTTGGAAAAATATTTTCACTACTCAATTTGATCCATTTAACATTTGATAAATTCAAAATTTTAAAAAAAATATATATATATATATATATTTCTATCAAATTAAATATTATTATAATAATAATTCAATAGTGAATAATTATGATGAACGGCATTTTATTTTTTGGCTTGGGGTGGGAAAACACTGTGCACCCCATCCAATGAGAGAGATTGAATTTCCCCCTTCCAACTAATTAAATTTTGCCATGTTTTTGTCCCTCAAACCAATGGAAATTTTCCATTTGTCCAGCTTGCTTTTGGCGCATGTTTTCCCCTACATGTCTGCAGTTATCTACCGACATTGCCTCCTCCGCCATACCTATTTGCTAACATTTCCCTCCCTTCCACTTTTTGTTTTCACGTCGCTACCCAGAATGTGCTCTAGGCCCATTCTGCACGATAAAACACAGAATGTGCTCTAAGGCTGAAAGCCTTGCATATTTTTCTATCCATTACGAAACTACACTTGTCGTCGGCTCCAAAACTCTGCAAGCGATTTTCATGGTGCATGACATGCCGCAACACTAGGTAGTGTGAAGCAAGTAGTGTGCAATCACAATGATGGCCTTTCCTCTCCAACGGATTTGTCCAAAAAAATGCTACAATTCCCAGGTATACTCATCTCTAAGGAGTGTTTGGATTTGTTTTCTTGTTCGTAGGAGTGCTTAAGCAATGTAAATCCCTGAATCTACTGACTGTTTCACCCATGCATCCATAATTTTCTTTAACCTTTCATCTAAATGGGCTATAAAGAGTTTAGTTCCGCACCCTCCACAGGTACTCCAAAAAACACAACCACAATTATGATAACAATATTGTTGTGTGGGAGACCATCTATAAGGCTAAACCTCTCATGAAGGCTGATATTATTTTGACATTTTCAAATTTTATTATGGGTTCATATTAATTTAGAAATAAAAACCTGGCATTTTGGAATGAATAAGATGTAGGGAGAGGAATATATTTGGGTTTCATTATATTCTCGGGGATATTCTGTTCGATATTTTCCCCCTAGTTTCGAGTTATCTCTACTCACACATGATTTTAATTTTGTATGTTTTATTTTTCACGTATTTGCAATTTATTTCATGGATGACACGGGGCAACAGAGTAAATTCAGTTAGTTTTGATTCTGAATTTTCTTGTTCCACGGATTTTAACTGTATTTGGTTTTTAATTCATTGTTGAAGTATCTAAACTGGTTTTTTCTCATGGGATTTTTTGGTCGCTTGATTCCATGTTTTTTTATTCAAGGGGATTTTTTTGTGTGTAAATTACTCTACTAGACCTCAAGAATACATCATCATCAGCATCATGGACACAAACCATTATTTAAAAATCATGGTTACTCTATCTGCAGTTTCTTTTTCCTTTTGGTGGGAAAACACTCTTTTGGGAAAGACACTATCAGGTTAGAAAACTTTATCATAGAACCTGCATCCCAAATATTTCCATTCTGGAAAAATCACCCTCCAATTGCATCTAGACTTATACACTTTCCTCGAACAAACCACCCAGATTTGTTCTCTATAAGATATTAGAACAACAAATTGGGCACATTATCGGTTACTCTGGTTTTATTTGGACAAATAATACGGAATAAATTCCATGGAAATATATTTAAAATATAGCTAGAAATATACATTTGAATTAATGTTTATATGGTTTGGATTTCTAGATATCCTAATTTCTGAACTGGCGATTATTTGGAGTGGCACAGTAATGCTCATAAGTAGAAGTAATTAATGGAAGTTGAGTCCTCTTACAGAGTCTCAACATTTAAATATTAATTAATAGGTATATGGCCTAAATCCCCAAGCTTAAGTGACCATCTGATGTCTCATATCCCTTCATGTTGGAAGTGAGTATGCCAAAGTGGTGAACAATTTCCTAATTCAACATGCAATAGGTAAAATGTGATCTATTGAAATTCAAATCATTGTATGAATTCTAACAACTTATGGTATTGTGATCTTTTTTTTAATAACTTAAAGAAATATCACTAACATTTCCATGGATTCTTTCAGGAAATTGAATGGTGTCGGGTGTTATTTGAATGGAATGGAGGTTGAGAAAGGAGAATCGTTTAAAACAATGAGTTCAATGGCTAACAAAGAGTATATATATGCAAGAGATAGCACAGGGCATGGCATCCATATTGATTTTATTGCAACTGGAAGATATGTGAGAAATATGAATTACAATGGTTTAGGAGTTGGAGGTGTTCCGGAGGGGATCTCCACTAGCCTGAATTGTAGTATAAAAAAATATGTTTGGAATATGGATGTTATGATGTAGAAATATTGGCAGCATTTGATGATACCATCGAAGATAGAGTGGATATATTATCTCTTTCATTAGGTCATGATGCTCCTCAAAATGACTACTTTAGTGATGCGATATTAATGGGGTCATTCCATGCAACATGAAATGGAATTACTATTTTTTGCTAGTCGAGAATGATGGGAATTTTTCCTCTGCAATAATTCTTGATCCTTGGCTTATTATTTTGGATGCTACTCTAGAGACAGGTAATTTACTTCGGCCATAAGATGCAGAGTACTTTAGGGCCAATACTTCGCGGACTGCTCAGTGTTCTATACATTTTTTTCATGTATTAGAGTGAGTGCAAAAGTGGTTATTCTTGATTTTCTATGGAGAAATGAGATCATTCTTTCCATTTTATTTATGCTTCCTTTATTTTCATTTTTGGGTTTTGAGAGGGTAGTGCATAGCTTTTGGTGAGATTGGTTAAAATTTTCTTGGGACCAGGGATTGACATCTCTTTAGGGCATGTTGAAACAAAATAATGTGTCTTTACAGTTATCCATTGAAGTGCCCTAGGCCGTTGAATTCACTATGAATGAAATTTAAAACAGAAAATGAGAGTCAAAAATTTGGGTCTCCCAATTCAAAGCATAGAAGTCATTTCTCGCTTTCCTAATATTTGAGAAGGGAATGGAAAAATTACTAATTTGATTTTCTTGCAAGCTACTTCTAGAGCCATTCAGTGCCAACTTATCGATTTTTTGCACCCCACCGTGGTTCCCATGCACAAGGTCTCTATTCTAAACCTTTCACGATATTTCATTTGATTTTATATCACAAAGCTCTTGACATCATTATTTTTCTTGGCTTCAGTTGTAGGAATATCTAAATAGATTCAACTGATCTTGTAATGTACGAAAACAGAATATTGAATCAATTCTACAAATTGGGGAAACAAGTTACGATCGCACAATCACGTGAAAAAAGAAAGAGAAAAAATTTCAATCGCACAACACAAATATGTATATGGGGAAAGCCTAAGCTAAAAACCCCGCTATTTGTATATTGCATAAAGTCAAGAACATGAAATAATACAATTATATTTCTCTTCCTGAGAAACCTTTGCACTCTACTGACTGTCTCACACTGATGTAAGTAAGTGTGGTCCAATATTTAACCACTTATTTTCTCTGCTTGACCATCCTTGCTCGCACATTCCTAAGATAATTAAGAAACTATTAATTAGGTAATTCCCATCAATAGATTGTGCAATACATCCAAGGCATTTGCATGACCTATACAATTTTCTAATTATAAAATTGATTGTTCTCTTCCCCTTAACTCCAATCTCAACTAGGCCTTCCTTAGAACAGACATGAAATAGATATTTATAGTGAAATATGAGTTATATGATTGATCACTACATGTGAATTAAATCAGATTTAATTCACTTGACCTATCACTAGCTTATCTCTCAGTTAGAACTAGTCAAACTAATTTTAACTCAAGTAATTGAGTTTTAACTAACTCAAAATAAACTACAATTGGACCCCCTATAACTTAGGGATAACTCTACATGACTCTAGTTTGACCCTCAAATCGAATTCACTGAGCTAACTAAGTCTTCCTAACTCATTTAACACTTACAATTTGTCATGTGATGTGGAATTACAATTTACTTCTAATTCAATTAAGGGAAAATTAAACAAGAAGCCTCATGGGTGTCATTTTCAACACTCCCTCTCAAAAAGAAAGGAATTAAACTCTATCCTGATCTGGTACCTTTGGAACGTTCTGCATGCAACACTTCTTTAGTGTTGATTGTTGCTGCAACTTCTGAAACTGAAAACATCCAAACTAAATCAGTATGATGCATTTGTCTCCAGAGTCTCTCACTGTTGCTAGCTACTACATTGTCTACTGAAAACTCTGTGATGTTGCTGACTCTGCATTTGTGCCATCTGCACTGCTGCCAATTATGATCTGCACTCTAGTATCTGACATTTGACTTCATCAATCACCATTGATCCATACTGCTACTGTGTATTGTGGGCTCTTGTAGCAAGGTAATGATCCATGATACAAGACATCTGAATGGACCCTTCCCAAATTTATTCTCTTGGGATTATGACTTCACATCGCGCCACCTCTCACCTGGAGGTATGGATTCATGTGCTCCCTTTTCCCACTTGGCTCGAAATTTCCCCCTACTGGAGGTCTCTACTTGAGAGTATTCCTCCACTCCATCTCTTCTCTACTTCTCCAATTGTGGTTTCTCCACAACCTTTTGAGGCTTCTTCTGAGGCTGCATGTTGAGAGGTAATTTATGCTCCCTCTCAACCACCAATTTTTTAACCTTTGCTTTGCTCCTCAAATATTTGCAAGTATCTTCGACCTTGAGAGCATACAAGTTCTTGACTCGCACATTGATCTATTTCACTTGTCCCATGGTGATATGTATAAGGAAAATATTTCCTTTTTTAAATATCACATCATAGCCACGGTCTTCCAATACTGCTACGAAAACAAGATTATTCTTTAGTCCTGGAAAAAACAAAACATCAGTCAGTCTAAAAGGGGAGCCAAACTCCCTCTCAAAGGTAATTGTACCTATGTCAGTCGCGTTATACCTCTCGTCATCTCCAAACTCTATGTTTTGCTAGAGGTCCTTCTCCTCCAAGTCACTAAAGAGATCTATATTCCCCGTCATATGGAACGAGGCACCACTATCAAGAAACCACATGCATCCCATTACAGTGTTGGACATGCAATGAGAGTAAAATCAAGCTCAAACAGTGAAGTTAGAGCTTCACCTGCTACTGAAACTATAAGCTCCTTCTTGCTTTCCTTCTGTGGGCATTTCGTGGTATGGTGCCCATACTCATGACAGTGAAAACACTTGATCTTGGACAAGTATCTCTTTTCCTCTTCGCCTTGGAACTTCTTTCCCTTGGCTTTCTTTCCTTTTCCGACTAATGCAAAATCTTCTTCTTTGTCTTTTGAAGAGGTCTTGTCTCTAGTGCTTTGCCTTGTCTCTTCTGATGCTAAGTCGGACCATAATCGCTCCCACTCTGGTAACATCTCCCTCCCTTTTACCAAACCCTGGTAGTTATGTCAACTCTTGAGAAGGCCTATAAGTGTTAGCTCACCAAATCATGACCGAGAACGGTAACACCAACATTTACAATCTCATCTCGACATTGAGTGAACTTTGTCAAGTATTTTGGTATTTTCTCACCCTCCTGCATCTTGATCTTTCGGAGCTTTTCCTTCAGGGCCATATTCTTATGGTTGCTGCTATTATGAAGCAGGTTTTTAAATGCCTTCCATATAGCATATGGAGTTTCATTTCCATGGAGGTTTGAGACAATATGATCTCGAACTCCTTCTAATAGAATCCTTCTCGCCTTTGCTACATTCCTCTTCCATGCATCAATATTTTGAGCATATGCTGCTATGGGCTTGGGAATATCAATGTCTATGGATTCCTTCAACATGTTGTCCTCCAACACTGCCTCCATCTTATCCTCTCATGCAATGTAATTCGAACTACCCTTTAACCGAGACCTTTTAGTTCGGCTGATGTGTTAGAATTGCATCAAATAAAAGCGTTAATGAACATAAATGAACATCTGCATGTTGTAAAGAAGAGGAACATAACAAGCATTAGCAACATAAGAGATTGATAACAGAGTTTTTCAAGGAGGGACTACGTCTCTGGGCCTCGATTTCAAGATGGTGTAGGTCGCCGCATTAAGTGCTGGAAAGAGTGAGGATGTACATGGATGGTATTTTCTCTGTCATACAAGGAAAATGCCCTCACGCAGGAATGGCTGGACCTCTCCAAGAGATGTTCCACTACAGGAACTCTCATTCACAAAAAGGACTCTTTTCTGTATGACAATAACTCACACAAAATGACCATGAGTATCCCGCCATCATGGCAACAAAGGGATCCCAATCAAACATGCATGTGACAATGAGTATCCTGCCAACATGGCATCGAAGGGATCTCAAACAATATGACAAATCCATGATATAAATTACTTCTCACATCAAGAACAAAACAAGATCCCACATCAAACATCAAACAGGGATCTATACAGCACAATGCATCTCATAGCAAAGAGACAAATAATTACATTATCACACTGCATATACCTCATATCCTGGAGCTATCTCAAGAAAAGGATGATAAACTGTTGCGATCTAGTTGTACCATCAATCTTGTGGTGTCGAATATCCTAAAAACAACTACTCACACATTTAATGCTAACACCTGCAACTCCATTTTGAAAAGTGGCCGAAAAACATAAGGCTCAGATGGAAAATCTGACTGCATCGTTGAACTCATGTCGCTGAGAGGTGTAGGATCAACTGGAAATTTGCTGAATTCTGAAAAATTGAAAATCTGGGCCTTAAGGAATCTTTTAGATTCCACCTAGATTCCTCAAAGATGTTGTTCCATAGGGAATCTGTAAATATGCAACTCAAAACAAGAACCTGATATCACCATTGAGATCCTTGTGAAATTTCAAGAAGAATGAGTATAAAGTTGACCTCATTCTAACACCAGCAAATTTCGGCCTCTAAGGAATCTGAAAGATTCCCTTAAGATTCTTGAAGATTCTCCTCCATAGGGAATCTGAAAAACTGCTACTCAAATGGAAAATCTGGGCACACCATCTTTCTCCTTGCGAAATTCTGGTTAAAATGCATATAAAGTTTAATACATTCTCACACAGGAAAATTTTACCTCCTTGGAATCAAAAGATTCCCTTGGCATCAAAAAAATTCCCTCGAATTATGTGCACCATCCTGCCTCGAACTGTGTGTCCGTCTGTCGTCCAACCTACCTTCTCTTTTTTCACGGCTTCATTGACCCTGTGTGCCCTCATCTCTCATGTATTCTCCATCATTCTCCATGGTTTCCTTGAACCATTTGAATGGCATTTTATAATAAAGTGTGAGAATGAATAAGACAGAGTGTGAGGCTGGCACATTGGTTGGCATAATCACATGAAGATAGTTGTTGTTGGGAGGTTTTGAGTTCAAATCCCATTAAGTCCAAATATTGTTCTAAAACCCAATTTTAGTTTTAATATAGTTTTTTCAAACTATATAATATATGGAATTCATATCTCCATATTATAATGACTCCCAAAAACAAAAATGGAGGTTTTGTTTAGTATGGAATTTAACCATATTTAATATGATTTTCGTTACATAACAATTTACCATATTTAAATTTATTTTTATTGTTTAACTATATTTAATATATAGTTATTTTTTTAATGATTTTTTTTGTTTTTATGTGGGAAATTAAATATCATTTTGTGTTGTCTTTTCTGTAGGGGCAAGGGGGCAATGGAGGAGCGCCATGTGTCAATATCTAAGGGGATTTCCATGTGGGTCCCACGTTCTTACTAGGACACCATGCGGCATGTTGTGGGCCCCACTTCCCTTGCCTTAACAAAAATTCAAACTGCTCTAACTTTCGCACCGTTGCAATCAGGGCGACGAACTCTTCAACCTGAACCTGGTTTGACAGTAATACAAACACTTTTATTTTTGAGCTTTCATCAACCCTCTTTGTCATGTGTGTGTCTCTGGAGCCACCTGGATCACTCTAGTGCTTTGCCTTATCTCTTCTGATGCCAAGTCAAACCACAATCGCTCCCACTCTGGTAACGTCTCCCTCCCATTTACCGAATCCTGGTAGCTGTGTCAGCTCTTGGGAAGGCCTATAAGTGCTAGCCCACCAAATCATCCTCAGGAACAGTAACACCAACATTTCCAATCTCATCTTGACATTGAGTGAACTTCGTCAATTATTTTGGTATTTTCTCACCCTCCTGCATCTTGATCTTTCGGAGCTTGTCCTTCAGTGACAGCTTCTTGTGGTCGATGCTATTATGAAGCAGGTTTGTTAAGGCCTTCCACATAGCATATGGAGTTTCCATTCCATGGAGGTTCGAGACAATATGATCTCGAACTCCTTCTAATATAATCCTTCTCGCCTTTGCTACATTCTTCTTCCATGCATCAAGATTTTGAGCATTTGCTGCTACGGGCTTGGCAATATCACTGTCTATGGATTCCTTCAACATATTTTCCTCCAACACTGCCTCCATCATATCCTTCCATGCTTTGTAATTCGAACTACCTTCAAAGGAATATTCGTTTCTCAATCCACAGAAATACATCCTGATCTGTTGCTGGTCCTGACAAACAAATATACAAATTCAATTCACCTATTCAAAACAAACTTTGGTTCTTCTCTTCTATAGTGTTCTTCTCTTCTATAGTGATTCTTGATCTAATACCATGTAGAAATATCTAAATAGATTCAACTAATATTTTAATTTATTGAAACAAAATAATAAATGCATTATACAAATTATGGAAACCAATTACGATCGCACAATCACATGAACAAGAAAGAGAAAAAATTTCAATCTCACAACACAAATATGTATATGGGGAAATCCTTAGCTAAAAAAATCGTTATTTTTATATTGCATTAAGCCAAGAACATGAGACAATACAATGTTATTTCTCTTCCTGAGAAACCTCTGCACTCTATTGATTGTCTCACATTGATCTAAGAAAGTTTGGTTCAATATTTAACCACTTCCTTGCCTCTGTCTGACTAGCCTTTCTCACGCATTCCTAGGCTAATCGAGTCCCTATTAATTAGGAAATTCCCATCAATAGATTGTGTAATACATCCAAGGCATCTTGATGACCTCATGCATGACATGTACAATTTTCTAATTATACAACTAATATTTCTCTTCCCTTTAACTCTGATCTCAACCGGGACTTCCTTATAACTGACATGCAACAATTATTTATAGAGAATTATCAGTTATCTAATTAATCACTGCATGTGAATTAAATTGGATTTAATTCACTGGACCTATCACTAGCTCATCTCTCAATTAGAACCAGTTAAACTGATTTTAACTCAAATAATTGATTTAACTAATTACAACCCAAAATAAACTCCAACTAGACCCCCTAAAACCTAGGGAGAACTCTACATGCCTCTAGTTTGACCCTCAACTCGAATTGACTAAGCTAACTAAGTCTTATTTTCTCAATTAACACACAAAATTTGTCATGTGATGTGGAATTACAATTTAATTCTAATTTAATTAAGGGAAATTAAACTAGAAGCCTCCTCAATGCCATTTTTAATATTTCTTGTTTCCATTTTCAACATTAGTTGCAGGTCCATTTTGATGCGAAGACAGCGTATGACATGATATAAAACTACAAAGAGTTGCAAGACATTTTTCAACTAGATGAATATTATCAAGGTATGGTTGTAAAGTTGTGGGGCGTGTTCAAAATGTTGAAGATGAGCAAAGTATGAATGTCCTTGAGATTTTTCTTTCTTCTCATAAGTTGGTATTTATAATGAAATTTTTAGGTGAATGTAACTCTATTTTTATTTTTAGGTTAAGCAAAAGACCTCTGAGGGAAACATAATTAAATTTGTCTTCATTGGCTTTACAGAAACCAGTATGCTTACCTTGGTGGAAAATTCAGTACAATATATCTTAGCCTAATTTTGGACTAGAGCCTATTGTGGTAGCTTCAGATTTAGTATAAATGTCTTGGGCGTAATTTTGGAGCTGAATTTTCCCATTGTACTGCAGAACCAAAAACTATTGTTGAGTTTTCAGATATGTGCCTCTTGGAATTGGCATCCTATCTAGTCAAAATTTTGTGTGTTAATTATTAAAAGTTCAAACAGTGGTTGTATTGTTATATTGAATCATTGTATTGAGGTAATTGTTTCATTCATAAGACGTTTTGTATATATGTGATTTACAAACTAATTGCCATTACCATGGACCATTTGGTTCCACTAGTTTTTGTTGGAAATAAAGGCAGGCATGACCAATCTATTAATTAACTTCACAGTGTATGCAATTCACCCATCTTCCTTCTAATGATTGGGAGTTATCAATGAATCTTGTGTTTTTTTACAATCCTTGTGTGCATTATTTAGCCGTATATTCCTAACAATTTCCCTAACTTTTGTTATTAATGGGTTGGTGGAAATATTGAGTGGCACTTTCAAAAGTGGGTATACAATAAGTCGGTCCTTCACAACCTCTGTGATAGATTCAGTCCCATGTTAAAGTCCTTTTCTTGGCTAACATCCATAGAAAGTGTGACACTTTTGGCCATAATCTCTGTTTTCAGATCCAATCCCATAGTTTCCTTGTGGGGTACTGATCAAAGGCTAAAGCCAGGAAGTAAGCTTCCTTAACGAAAAAATATCATATTTTTCTGATTCCCCACCTTAACTTTCCAGTTCCCTCCAAGACTAGGATTTTTATTTGTTTCATGATTCCTTCTAGAAGAGACTAGTCGTGCTGAGAAAATTCAAAGTCCCAGTCTTATTTGGTTTCTTTAGTGTCGCCAAGGAGAGTCCACTACCCATTGTTTCTAGTAATGGGTTACTTGGGTATGTCCCTTACTCTTTGTCAGCTCAACAAGTTGAGAATATTTCTCTTATGCTATGGGCATTGTCATTTTCTACCATGAATCATCCCAGAATTTAGTAAACAACCATTCATGATTTCCTAAAAGTAGTGATATTGAATTATTACCTTGTTTTGATCTACGAGATTCCAAATTATCGAGTCCACAGTATGATGTCTTTTTTGAAGCTTAGAAGTCATACTTAATCCATGAATATATTTATTGTTCCATATTGCTTTTTAAAAGTATGTTCTCCCTTGGAGCCATTGCCACCAGAGATTGGCTCCCATGACTTTGCTAAGCATTTCTAGATCTCACAAGCTAAGGGTGCCACATTTCTTAGGTAGACAATTTTTTTCCCATGCACCGAGAGGCCACTTATGCTCACGAGAACTTTGACACAAAGAAAAGAATGATAGATATTAAGAATAGATCAAAATATATCTTTAAGGCCAGATAAGACAAAAATTATATAGATTGGAGGGGCTTGTAAAACTAACTTGAGCTGAACTAACCTTCCAGCTATGTTAAGGGCCCTGAAGATCCATTTGTCAAATTTTGTCATTATTTTGTTAATAATATCGTGCCAATGGATGGTCCTAAAAGAGTTATTTATTAGAGGAGCACTAAAATACATGACAGGGAGGGAAGAGTTCTAAAATCCCAGGTTACAAGCAAGGTGGGCTTGTATTATAGGGTGAGTATTGAACATAAAGACTTTTGATTTTGAGGGGTTGACAGAGGTTCCTGAAGCTTGCATGACATCGTCTACAATTATCTTTATGGCCCTTTCCTCTGGGATCATGGTACAACCCATTAGAAAAAAATTTCCAATAAATTGTTGATGGGTCATGGGTGTTATAGACTTATTAAAATTGTTGACATGGTGGTATTGAAAACCGGAGGAAATCAAGGTTGCTTGTTGATGGAAACAACAAGTCTTTGTTTTCCTTGCAACCTGTGATTCCTAAGCATAGGGAGGAGAACGAATGCTTGGAGGGAGGGGGATGTCTTCTGGTGGTCTGGTACGACAAAGCTATATAAAATGGGTTGAAGGAAGCATCGATGGCTTGATTGGATTGTCAGTTGAGGGTTGGGTTTTCAGCATAGAATCTTTGCAATTTTTTTATAGGTTATTTTCATTCTATATAAAATAGTGTAAAATTGTTATTCAACATTACCTCCCGCGGGATGTAATATGTTAGTAGTATCAGACCTTTCAACCTAGATAATGATTGGTTGCATTTCAAAAAATAATTATTAAACATGTGCATCAAAATTGGTTGCTTTTAATTTTGGCTCATGTAATTCGACTAGTGTTTTGAAATATCATAGAGTGCATGTGAAATTCTCAGGATCTACAGTTAGCATGTGGGAATTTTCCTTTCTAGCTTATGTTCATGTTATCTGTTGTTTATTTGTGAGCTCTTTGTATTTCCATAAACGTAGATCTCATAGCCTTTTGGTATTGCTTATAACGAAGTGTCATATTTTGTTTGGGATCACTATAAAGAGTTGGTGGTTCGCCAATCCCTCTTATTAGAGTGGCATGCTTGTTTCCATGGATATATTAACCTTCTTACGTCACCAAGAGACTAAACATAATATATTTTAGAAACATCTAACACTTTTGTGTTCCAAAAAATAAGGGACCTCTGGAGTCATAAATTTCTCCATTTTCATTGCTTTGTGTGTAGAATGAGTCACCACAAAGTTGAATCTGGAAATGCAACATTTTTCCATTTGTAATATGCATACCAGCTTCCACAATTCTTAACTTTTAACAGTGGTAATATAGATTATTTTTAGTGTATGCTTTCCCAGTATGTGTGATGGCTTTTAATGTGGGAACAACATAGTTGCAAAGTAAACCTAAACAATCCTTGTTGATGGTTAATGTGTAACAAGAATATGGCATTCCAAAGAAGAATGTAAAGTAGGAAAAAAAATACAGTGATGTAAATATGTTAACAAAATATATCATCTTAAATGATCTTATGGAATTATAAAACTACAGACATTGTACAAGAAAATATATTATAAAACTACATACATTGTACAAGGAAATATGTGGAAATAAAAGAGTGAAAAACCAGGGAAGAAAAGTTAATAATCAATCCAGGAATTCAACCCTTCGTAATTGTGAGTTTTTTTGCTCAAATAAATATTGGTAGACATCGTCATAGTGAGTACTATCGATGGGAGTGCTTGTATGCCATGTTTATCAATGGCCAAAACCAATGGAAAATTTTGGATTCTTATGAAATTTAAGAGTACATTGTGACTGATATATTATTCCTCAAGAAATGTGTGTTTAACATTATGACTGGAATGTGGAAGGAGTATAAGATCATATGGTTAGAGTGGTGGATTATGCAACTTTTACATTGGAAATTTACATTACTAATTTACCATAAGATGTTTGGTGTATTCTCTTCTTTTTGTGAGAGATCTCTAAATCAGTTTCAATCTATGATGTGTGCTTCAATATCTTACTATATAGCTCTTTGTGAGCAAAAATTTGCTCTATTGGAGCAATATGCATGGTTCATAAACTGTCTAAAATATTTGAAGTGTAATTCTTTAAGCAGTGAGAGGTCAATTTAAACCAAGTGCATTGTTTCGCTAGGCAAAATAAACTTTTTCATGTACAAACATAGGATTTTTTAGAAAAGCTCACCTGAAGGATGTTTGCATTTTTTATGAAATGTTGTCTCAACTATTGCAGTTGTTGGTTAATTTTTACTTTTTTCCTCTAATCTAAAAAAAATATCTTTTGCCTTTTCTTGCAAAGTTTTTTTAACATAACTTAAGTTTTTTTTTTTAAGGAAGATGATTCTTCCATCTAAACCATCTAATTTGGTTTCTCACTTATGTTTATCTCACAATATGTATCATTGTTCTTTAATGTTGATTTACATAGAAGTCGTCCATGACAATATGTTTTTTGCATATAGCTCATTGAATAGGTTATTGTGTAATAATATTTCCCAGAAAAAATTAATGCAGGGTTGGAGTTGTAAATTTGATAGGTAGAATCAAATTATAAAATTGTTTCAATGTATTTAAAATTATGGAAGTTACCAAATTTTAATCTCGAAAGTAAAAATTTCTACCACAATTTGGTCAAATTACCTTAAAATAAATTGATGCAGCTTTGAAATCTTAAATTTTGATAGATAAAACTACATTATAAATTTGTTTCAATGAATTTATAATTGTGGAAGTTACCAAATTTTAATGTCAAGATTACAATTTTCTACAACTCAATTTGCTCAAAATACCTTAAAAAACATTTATTATAAAACAACTTGTTTCTTTATACTTGTATATGGACATATGCATCCTTTAAT
This sequence comes from Pinus albicaulis, assembly GCA_034641835.2. Taxonomy (NCBI): domain Eukaryota; kingdom Viridiplantae; phylum Streptophyta; class Pinopsida; order Pinales; family Pinaceae; genus Pinus; species Pinus albicaulis. The sequence continues at coordinate 780,511,759 of CM076575.1, read as the reverse complement.
ACTCTCATTTTCCATTATCATGTAGAACACTTTGACATGATTGTGGACATGAATAATTCAGTGTGATATTTGAAGTCATGACTTTAAAGTGTTATAATTCTCATTTTGCCATTATATAACTATTTTTCAACTAATATATGTTGTATTTCTCTCACTGAATAATAAAAGCAAAATAGAATCATTGTTGGAAAAAATGTGCATATGGCACCACAACCTATTTGATATGTATATAAAAATTATGAGACTCCATGGAGATGGGGCATTGTAATGTTTATGAGTTACTCCAAACATGCATATGTAGAATCCGATGTACTATGAAAGAACCTATGGCAATTGGCTATGGTACATTAAGCATTATCTCTTTAACCACACAATGTCATCCAAAAATTATTTTTGAAGCAACCAATATAGAACAACAATAGGATTCTTCTAATTTGTCATCTTTTTGCTCATATAATGCCTAAAATGAGGAAAAATTAATCTAAATTAATTTGTACCTGTGGTTTCCTCTTAGTAAAAATTGTTGATTCTAAATACTTATTAATATCTTAATCGCATTGCTTGCCCTAGCCACATGCTACTGCTAGCACCCGCGCCCTGCTCTCGTCTTCGCTGCCATGGCTCCCCCGGAGGCTGCTCCGCATGGGGAGCCTCCCCCTAATAGCAATGGTACGCCACCTCTGGACGCTGCAGAAATCACATTTGATTCATTGATCTCCTCAATAGGACCTCAGAGAACTCGACCTACTGTCTCTAAGTTTGTTAAAAATCTTAATGGAATTCCAAAGATCAATCTGCCTCCTAGCCTTCCTTGCAAAGAAGCTCTTTCACTTTCTAAAGAAGGTTTAGTCGAATATTTCATAGGCCTATGGCCATCCCCAAAAATAGTTCAGTGATGGGTGGAGCATAGCTAGTCCCAAGTCATCCAAGGAAATATTGCCACAAGATTTTGTGGAAGAGGCTACTTCACCTTCCACTTCGAATCCAAGGAAGATAGGGATCTCATATTTCGAAGTGGCCCATACTTCATGGATACTAGAGGCATTTATCTGGAGTTGGACATTCCAAGTGTTTTTCTGGTATAAGTGAGGCTCCCGCACCTTCCTCTCCATTGTTGGGGAGATGATTCATTGAGAGAAATTGGCAACGTAGTCAAAAAATACATCGACAGGAGTGAGCCAAAAGATAACATGCAAGCCTGCATGAGGATATGAGTGCAATTAGATCTTGGGAAAGGGCTCCCAGAAGCCTTCAAACTCAAAGTTGATAACTGGACGCACATCCAACAGCTGGACTATGAACAGATACCCTTAAAATTCAAGGTATGTCATGAATATGGACAATTTTCTAACATATGTAGAAAAAATGAGACTCAATAAAATAATACTGGTGAAAACCAAGAGCATAAATGGGAACAAGTAAAAAAAAAGACTGCAAACAAAACCTTGTACACAACCAACATTATTCCATCAGAAACCCCATCCTCTCCTCCACATAGAACTTCCAACCATCCCCCCCTCAATTCCAGACTCCTCCACACTCCTAGGTTCGAACCCCTTTGAGCCTCTCATTTCGCCCTTTGATCCCCCCCTCTCCTCTTTCGCACCCCTCTTCACTTCTCCCATTTCCCCTGGCCCTTGTCTCCCCCCCCTCATTCCTCTTCCTCGGTAGGCTCTACACCCTATGTCCCTCTCCTGAATGCCCCCCCTTCCATTCCCAGCCCTCCCCCTTCCTCCTCCGTCAAAATCTTAACAAGAAATTGGTCGAAAGAATCCCTGCTCTCAGCTAATACAAACAAGAAATCCGAAAGAAAATACAACAAGGAACTCAAAGATGAGGCATCCGCAAAGGATCTCACCCTAGGAACACAACAACCAATGGAAATTTATATTGACATAGGAACAAAGAGAAAAGATAAAACTCACCAAACACATCGAGGGAAATGACCCTCGATAGCAACCAAAGATAAATAATGAATTTGGTCACTTGGAATAGCATAGGTCTTGGGAACTCTTCCAAATCTAACATCATAAAAGACCTTATCAAAGGGGAAAACCCAAATATTCTCTTGCTCCAAGAGACCAAAATCAGCAGTCAAGAAATGGGCCATCTTATTCAAAAAATGAAAAATTATGATGGAATAGATTTGTCTGCCTTGGGAGCATCAGGAGGAATCAGCGCAGTTTGGCATAAAGCAAAATGGGAGCTACATAACCAAAATATGGCAACACATTGGATAAAAACAGAGTTAAAAAATAAAAGCATCGGAAAAGAAATAAGCCTCTATAATGTTTATTCTCCAAACCATTAGAAAGACAAGGAGACATGTTGGAGAACGTTGAAAGAAAGATTAATAATTGAAAAGGAGGAAAACCTGATCCTAGGAGGAGATATAAACCTTGTACTTAAAGTAGAGGAGAAAAGAGGTAGCCTTTTCCATCCAGACCCATCACGATATTCCCTTGAATAGATTATGGAGAGCTGCAATTTGATGGACATTCCTCCAAAAAATGGGAAGTACGCTTGGGATAATAAGAGAGTATGAAAGGAAAATATCAAGGAAAGGTTAAATAGAATATTAATTAAGGACAACATTGTAGCTAGCTACAAAAAAATATCCTCCAAGATAATTCCCTCCACCTCCTCAGATCATAAACCAATAGCCATTGATCTTGGATCTCTAGAGAACTATGGGCCTCTTCCCTTCAGGTACAACCAGCTTTGGAGCAGCAATGAAGAGGCAAAGCAGGCTGTAATAAAAGCATGGAAACAGAAAATAAATGGATCCCCCAGCTTCATATGGGAATCCAAACTAAAAATGGTGAAAGCTAGCCTTAAGGAATGGGCGAAAAATAATTATAGTGAACCTCAGAAGGAGAAAGAAGAGATGCAAAAAGAATTGGCAAAAATCCAAGAAATATTGGAAAATATGGAGAATATCAAAGACAACCAGTTGAAGGAGAAAAAATTGCATTGGAATATTTATAGAAATAACAGGCAAGAAGAAGAGACATGGAGACTAAAATCAAGTCTGCTTTTGATTCAAGTAGGAGACAAAAACACTTCCTTTTTCCACAATTCAGTAAAGTTGATAAAAAATAACATAGAAAAAATAACAAGATTTGGTGGGGAAGAGATCAAAGGCAAAGAAGAAATAAAGATAGAAGTTTTCAGCCACTTCAAAACCTTGTTAACAACTGAAAATGATAATGTTGACATGGAAGAATTCACCAACCATATTCCTCATATCATTGATGAAGAGAAAAATGCAGAGATAACCAAAGAGGTATCAGAGGAAGAATTAATGCGGTGGTTTGGTGCCTTCATCCGGATAAGGCCCCGGGTCCGAATGGACTTCCAATCTCAATTTATCGCACCTTTTCACCCCTCATAAAAAAGGATTTGTTGAAGATGATAAACAACGTCTTCAAAAAAAAATATGGGCGGTTTCAAAAACTCCACCTACCTCGCTCTCATCCCCAAAGACTCTTGACATTCCTCCCTTAGCAGATCTTATCCCATATCCCTTTGTAACACATCCTACAAGATCATTACCAAAATTCTAGCTAGAAGAATCAAACCCCTCCTTCACCTCCATATATTTGAAAATCAAGGAGGCTTTGTCCCTAACAGACAAATAGTGGACAACATAATTATTTTCCGAGAAGCTCTCCATTCAAGCATGGCTAGAAAAGAAGAGGGCTTTATCCTAAAAATGGATATGGCTAACGCTTTTGATAGGGTCAATCTATCATTTTTAACAGTTGTCCTAAAAAATTTTGGTTTCTCAGATGATTTCATAGATATTATCAAACCATGCACCAATGGGCCATGGATTTCCCCTTTGATTAATGGTATGCCTTGCAATTTTTTCCAGAGCTCAATAGGACTCAGGCAGGGATGTCCCTTGTCCCATTTTTTATACATCCTAATGGCAAATTCATTGAGTAGGAAGTTGGAGCATTGTCGCAAAAATCTCACTTTGACATGGTTGTCAATCAACAAAGGAGTAAAAAGTGTTAATCATTCTTTGTTTGTGGATGAAACTCTCCTTATGGGAGGTGCTTCGTGTATGGTTGCCAGAAGATTCAAATCAGTTTTGGATAACTTTATGGAAGTTTCTGGAGGGTTGGTTAATAATGATAAGAGATGCATCTACGGATGGAACACTCCCCATAGAACCCTTCAAAGAATGTCACAAATATTGGATATATATTTCCAATCTAATTGGAGCCACTTCCAATATCTCGACCTCCCTATAACAAAGAAAATTATGAAGGCTGAGATATGGAACAAGTATAATGAAAAAATAAAAATCAAAATTCAATCATGGGGCATGATACGGCTAAATCAAGCAGGAAGATTTATTCTTATTAAATACATTCTCTCATCCCTTCCCCTCTACCAGTTCGCTATGATTTATGCCTCGGCCAGTATACACAAACAAATTGAGATCATCATCAAAGGCTTTCTATGGAAAGGAGGAAAAACTGAAACAAAAAAATTCAGTCTTTTCAAGTGGAGCCAAGTCACTGCTCACTATAAGAATGGATGACTCTCAATCAAAATTCTTGGTATGATGAACCTTGCTCTGGGTTCCAAGATAGAATGGAGGCTCATCACCAGGGAAAGAAGTTGGTGGAAGCACGCTCTCGAATCAAAATATCTAAATGCTCCTAGGACTTCAATCCTCGATAAAATCCCTCCACTAAGGCCTTGCACCAAAATCTAGAAACTCATAATCAGGGTAATACCCCTTATCAAAAACCATATTACTTTAATGCCTAGAAATGGGAAAATCATCAATCTATGGACAGACAGCATAATGGGAGCCATCCCCTTAATCAGCAACCCATAAATACAAGGAATAAGGGATTGGTTGATCTCAAAGGGTCACTCGAACCTGGGGAAAATATCAAAATGGAACCTCGATGGATCATGGAGAAAATGGAAAAAATTTAATTTGCCACAAGAGTTAAAGGAGCAGTGGTATATTTTAATTTCTTTATTAAAAGGGGCAGCTCCTCTAAACTAGAACAAATAGGATGATCAGATCTGGATCCCCACAGGAGGAGAATATATTGTAAAATCAGGCTATTCAATAATTCAAAATCAACAAAACCAACAAGTCTGGAAATTCTGGAAAATGGCCTGAAAGGTGGAAAGATTGACAAAAATCAAAATATTCATATGGAATCTTCTCAACAACAAGATTCTCACATCAAAAAACTTTTAAAAAAGAGGTATATTGGGTCCATCCCAATGTCATTTGTGTCTTCAAGAATAAGAAAACATCCAGCACTTGTTTATCGATTGCTCTTTTACTAACGAGTGTTGGAAAGGAATTGTTTCACCAATTGAATTTAATCTAAACTTCGAATTTACTCTCAATGACTTTTTAACCAAATGGCAGAGAAGTTACCCCTACTCTCTCAAGAACAAAAACACCTTGCAAACACTCTGGCTCATCTTACCTTCTTTTCTCTGTTGGAAAATCTCGCTTGCCAGGAATAGTAAGATATTTAAAAATAAGAAACCCTTGGTAGACAGAGTCCTCTCTAAAACTTGGGGTCAAATGTCTGAATATTACTCGACCAAAGGGTACAAAGAAATAGATCCAACCTAGCTCCAAGATGAAGAAAGAGTTTGGGCAAGATTTGTTATAAACAGGCCTATCCACAGGGGGGTGCCCAAGCTCAAAAAGGATCAAGAAAATTGGAAAATAAGGTAGACTAAAGAAAAATTCCATACTTGGATTAATTCTCTCATAAGACCTTGCCTCTTCTTTGACGGGGCCTCAAAAAGAAATCCGGGCAAAGTTGGTGCTGGAGGAATCATTCTAAACAGGGACAAGACAAGTGAAATCAAATTCAATTGGGGTATGGGAATTATGACAAATAACAGAGCCGAGGCTTATGGCCTCCTCCTTGGAATGAAAAATTTAAAAGACAAGAGAATGGAGAACCCAATTATATTTGGGAATTATTCCATCATTATTTAGGCAATGATAAAATGTAATAAGCTTAAAAATGCAGCGCTCGGGCATATTCTGGAAAGAGTTAAGCAATACTCCTTCCAACTAGGTAAAATCGACTTCTACCACATTCTAAGAGCAAATAATAAAAATTAGACATGCAAGCCAATAAATTTTTTGATAATCTGGAGGGGCAGGCCAATATTGACGATGATCCTATCATAATACCAATCCCTTAAATGCATAATCCTTTTAGAAATCGAATAAAAGTTGGCTCGTTCTTTTATGGGATTGGATGCCTCTGTCAAAGAAATGATCAGAGCCTCCTCATGTACAAAGTGCATAACCACAGACAGCAGATTTTCTCAGATCTGAATCCTCCTTGGATCTCCTATCCCTCTCGCTCAGAGCTCGTGACTTTCCAGATATAGCATCTCTCCTTATTATATATCCTCCACCGCGCTCTCCTTCTCATCGCAACCATCTTTTATTGTTGTCTCTGCGCTCTGCGCGATCCTAGTCCCGAGTCCCTGTTAATCTTTCCAAGTCCAAGCTTTATTCTAAGTAGCACTCCTTCCTCTGCCTTCCATCCCCTCTTCACCATCAGAACTCACACCCTAATCTTCTCTCGAGCTTGGCTTTCCTCTCCGAGTATTCCTTTGCTCCTTCCACTCTATTCGTCCCCTAATCCTCTGTTCCTCTGCTTCATTATCTGTTACGCAGCCTTAAACCAAGCCTGGGTCGAACCTAATAATATTGTCCTCCGCTATATCAAGTGCCTCCATCTTCCCCGTTCCCTCACTTCTCCTCGGTTCCTCTTTGATTGCTTGTGGAGATATATCTCTCACAGTATTAAACAGGCTTGCGCTTCTTACAGCAAATCATGCATCGCTCCAGAGTTCCATCACCAGTTTAAAGAGCAGATCATTCATCGATCAGAGGTCTTCAGCGTGCAAAGGAGTATGGATAGCAGTGGGTCCAAGCCACAATCTTGTGCCTACTGTAGAACCCATGGAGCGTTTATTGACCAGATGAAGGAGTAGATGGCTCAAAACAAGAATCACACTAGAGAGGAAATATCCCTTCTCCGTCAGCAATGGGCCACCAACACAAAGGATTTAATGGAAATTCAGAACATATGCACACATACGGAGGGAACTATTAATTTCCTTCATGATCAAATGAAAAAATTAAATTGAACATGGCTCCAATTCTCTTGACCAAGGAAGCGGTCACAGAGATAGTGAGAACACAGTCAATAAGTAGCTCTTTCTCCAGCCCAGTTTTTTTCATTTTTGGAATGATCTCAGTATGAACCAGCCTTTAGTCCTTCCGACTCTTGTTTTTCTTTCATGAAAGCGAAGTATATCTTTCTGTTACAACAGTTTGTAAAAATTTACAGTTTAAATTCAATAGTCACTATTGCAAATAGTAAGGCAAGTAGAATCAGAGTTGGCAATGTAACGGGATTTTATCACTCCTTGCAGACAGCCTCTTTTTGTAAACTCATAAGGAGTGATCTTGTAATTGGGAAGTTCTCCTCTCCCCTTTTCTGATATTAATATATCGTAGCCGACTTTGTTTAAAAAAAAAATGTCGATTCTAAAGAATCAAAATTTCTTCACAATGATTTTAAATCTTTCATCGGTATAATAAGTGATAAATTATATCTCTCTCAACCTTCATCATCTCAATATTTCAATTATTATTTTAATTGTGTATTATCAACTTAACCCAAATACAATAAACAATCTAACTCTAATACAACAATTATTATTTCAAACCAAAGTATCACTTTTCTAATTCAACAATTTCAAATTAGCAATCATATCAAAATCTCTTTACACCTCTTAAGCAATTATTAATTAATATTTTTTTAAATTATTATAGTTAATAATTTTTTTAAATAATTTGTATTATTATTATTTTAGTTAAAATCATTTTATTTTATTTCATTAATTTAAATAATTGAATATAACTAACATTTTCCATATGCTTCCTGGATGCGGGTGTTAATGGCGCATGACATGGGTGGTATGGGTGGGACGACACGTGGCCTGGTGTCACGCCCCCACAACTCGGTTGTCCCTTAACCGCTCTATGTAGGCAGGTGCGGCACTACCGTGCTTTTTCTTTTTCGAAATACTCAAGTACCCAGACTACGCCTTAAGCAACATTCGTTATTTATTAGCAAATGTTCTTTCAATTATGCGGAAATAAACATAAACACCAATATCAAACCACATGTACGCCCATACATACAAGGGAGGGGCAACTCCCTTTTAAAATGAGTCTGCCCGGATATTATGTTTCATCAAAATACAAGTACAACAATCAGGCTATTTGCCTCTTGGCCAAGTTCCAAGACTTGCCAATACTCAAACTAGCATACAACAGACTTATACAACCATCGAAGATCACCGTCGGAAGTGCTGCCCAAAACTGCCCAAGTGCTGGTCACCCGGGTCACTCAAACCGTTGCCCCGAATCAGTGCAGAGCGTTTTCTGAGCTGACCGTGTGTCCAATCCGCCCCAAACCTGTATGGTTGGATGCTCCTCGGAATTACGCAACTTTTGGTTTTTACGGCACCTCAATCCGACACCCGTAGCTCCCGGAATCGCAATTTTCGTGTTGGGCCCCTGCCGTTACTCGGCACCCAGGAACGACCCGACTCGACCAGAACTGCGCACGACCCGACCCGACCAGAATCTGCGGTGCGGCCTGCACGAGCTCGACCCGACTCGACCTGCTCCGTTCAGCTGCGCCTTCGACCAACGAGTTGTTGACTCGTTGCTGCGGCTACCCTTCGTCTTGCTCGACTTGTTGCTTGCTTGACTTGATGCCTTCCACTCACCAACGCTCATCCTATATATATGAACGCGTTGTGAGTCGTGGTCGCTCGCTCCACCACGAGCCGACCCACATGTTACGTCGACGCCCACGAAACGTCACGTTTGTGGGTGTTGGGGCGCTCGGCGGACCCGAGCCGACCCCCCGTTTTGGTCGACGCCCACGAAACGCCGCGTTCGTGGGGTGTTGGGGCGCTCGGCCGACCCGAGCCGACCCCCCGTTCGGTTAACTCGCCCTCCAAGTGTGGTGTCGCCGCGCGCCCAACGCGCCGGCCGACCCACCGACTCACCCACCGGTCGCTCGTCCAAGTGCGCCCGCCGTGTATAAACTCCAAACGCCAACTCGTGTTGACTCGTCCACTTCCACGACGCGCCCGTCATGACTCGCACGCACACCTAGCGCGCCCGTGACTCTCCAACGGTGCGACGCGCGCCCGTTACGTCGACGCGCGCCCGTTACGTCGCACGGCGCCCAAGCTCACCAAACGCCCGTTTCGGCGCGCCCGTTCCACCGACGCGCCTATGAAGTGTCGGGGCGTTACATTCTCCCCCACTTCAAAGCGTTGTCGTCCCTTGACAACATCATCCTTCCGTCGCACGCCCGTCACAACTCCATGTGTGAATATCGTCGCAACTGCCTCCAAAGTGTCGTTGCACGAACTATCGTCGCACCCATGTGCACGGTATCGTCGCAACTGTCGTCGCAAAGTGTTGATGACTCCAACATCCTCCAAAGGTGTTCATGCCTCCAACTCTGCTATAAATATGTGAAGAGCATCCAGATGTGAACGCTCTTGACCTGCTACATGCCTCGGTCATGTCTCAATTCTGCAAGAAATCATGTGTTGGATCCCCTTGCGTAGTGACAAGTTGGGTAGCTAATCCAACCGAACGTCTCCTCCACAAGAACATATGTTCCTCCCATCATCACGACTGCCAAAACATCCTGCTATCAAGTGCTCCATCTCGCTCCATGGTCTGCTCATAAGTTAGAGGTCATCATTGTCTTGAGCAAATGACAATGAGCCTCATCCAAGTGCCATGTTTGGGTCCATGAAGTGTCTCCATCTCATCCACAACATGCTGTCCAGGATGCTAATCCATGTGCTCTACTTGTATGTAAAGTAGGCTCATCCTCCAAGCATCATCAAAGTAATAAGTGTGGCTAAGTCAAGTAGACCCAAGCCCATGCCAAAGTGTGTACCACCAAGGCATCCCTCGCTGCATCTCCATCAAACTCCAAAGTGTCCCAGCTCTATCATCTCCATCAAGTGACTCCTCTTGAACACACCCCATAATGTGCTCCAAGGTATGCATCCCATACTGCATCAAAATCAGGACCAATCCTGACCTTAGCTCCTCAATGAGTCAGATACTCCAAGATCACCATAATATGAAGTCTCCAATGAATGCAACTCCACCATGAACTCCCATGCCTCATCATATCCAAAGCGTTGGTAAGCCTACTTGTATTGGCCATGAGTGCCATCACAAGTTCTCACCTGCAAACATATGAATGTCTCATAGGCTGCTCATCCAACCAATGTCCAAGTTGCTCATGGTGAACAACGTCCCATCAGTCCATCTATAAAAGATCTCCATGTAGTCCATGTCCATGACTTTGGCTGTCCATGTGTTCATCCAAGTGAACTCAACTCAACTCTCATCATCATCATGTCTCCACATATCGAAGTGAAGTGCTCTCGGTCACTCCTACCTCCATCATACATACGAGTACTTCCTTCAAGCTGCTCCCCCACTAAAGGTCTGCCAAGAGTTCCTTCTTGGTTGAAGCCATGAAGAAGTCTACTCCAACAACGTGCCCTACCACCAAGGTAGTGTGTGGGTCATGCCGGGCACTTGCCATTCTATGTGGCTAAGCATGACCCCTTTCCATCACAAAGGCCATCACGTTCCACCCTTGTCTCGGGCATTTGGACCATCAAGTGTAGGGTCACAAATTGCCTCAACAAGGTTTGCTTCGTCCCATGTCCCTTGCTCCATCAATGTACAAGGTCTCATCGTAGGCATCCAAGGAGTAGTTACCAGTGGTGTTGGCAAAGAAGTCATCTTCCTCCTCATCTCCATATGCGGTCCATCCTCCTTACGCTTCCATGAAACACAAGTCATATCTTCATGAAGACTCCTCAAGTGAGTGTCCTCCATCCTCATCAATGCCTTTGATGTATTCGATCCTGGTACCACCTGCTCATCAAGTTCCTCCATGATCATGCTCACATTTGCAACATCTCCATGTGGTTTGTCCACCAATGCTTGCAATGTGTCTTGTCTTGGTTCAACTTGTGTCACAAGTTCGTCCTTCATCTCTTCCATCATATCATCCTCATGAGAATCATCCAACATCGATGCTTGCAACGTGCTTGGTCTTGGTCCAACTTGGTTATCAAGTTCATCCTTGACATCTTCTACATCTGCAACATCCTCATCCATCACTAATGCTTGCAATGCGCTTGGCCTCGGTTCAACCTGTTCATCAAGTTCATCCTTGACATCTTCCACATCTGCAACATCCTTGTGTGGTTCAACCTGCAATGTTTGTAATGTGCTTGGTTCGGGTCCAACTTGTTCTACAAGTTCCTCCTTCTCCTCAACCACATCCTCAACATCTTTCGGTCTAGCCAAATATGCCTCCATAAGCTCACTTTTCATTTCTTTGAGCTCCTTTCCATAACTGTCCAACATCTTCGTAAGTTGGTTGAATTCATCTCGGTTCATGTCGGATATCCCTTCTGCACGCATTGTACCAAGGGTCTCCTTCAACTCACGAAACTCGGCTTCCATTTCACCCCACCTTCTCAAAGATATACACAGCTTTCTTCCAAAGTCTTCCTTTGTATCTCTAGCCATGGCCATTGCCTTGCTTCAGCTAAGGTCTCAAGAGAAACCCAAATATATAAGTCAGCTTCAACACCAACTGCAGCCCTGCAACCGTGTTCCTGCTTCAGCAAAAGCTCCCTGCGGAGGTGTCCGATACCATTTGTCTTGCAATCCGTATCAGTCCTCTGATACCATCTGATGTGCAACAGCAGATGTGTTATCAGAGTTCCATTCGTATCAGCGCCTCTGATACCATCTGTCATGCCCCCACACCTCGGTTGTCCCTTAACCGCTCTATGTAGGCAGGTGCGGCACTGCCGTACTTTTTCTTTTTCGAAATACTCAAGTACCCAGACTACGCCTTAAGCAACATTCGTTAGTTATTATCAAATGTTCTTTCAATTATGCGGAAATAAACATAAACACCAATATCAAACCACATGTACGCCCATACATACAAGGGAGGGGCAACTCCCTTTTAAAATGAGTCTGCCCGGATATTATGTTTCATCAAAAATACAAGTACAACAGTCAGGATATTTGCCTCTTTGCCAAGTTCTAAGACTTGCCAATACTCAAACTAGCATACAACAGACTTATACAACCATCGAAGTTCACCGTCGGAAGTTCTGCCCAAAACTGCCCAAGTGCTGGTCACCCGGGTCACTCAAACCGTTGCCCCGAATCAGTGCAGAGCGTTTTCTGAGCTGACCGTGTGTCCAATCCGTCCCAAACCTGTATGGTTGGATGCTCCTCAGAATTACGCAACTTTTGGTTTTTACGGCACCTCAATCCGACACCCGTAGCTCCCGGAATCGCAATTTTCGTGCTGGGCCCCTGCCGTTACTCGGCACCCAGGAACGACCCGACTCGACCAGAACTGCGCACGACCCGACCCGACCAGAATCTGCGGTGCGGCCTGCACGAGCTCGACCCGACTCGACCCGACTCCGTTCAGCTGCGCCTTCGACCAACGAGTTGTTGACTCGTTGCTGCGGCTACCCTTCGTCTTGCTCGACTTGTTTGCTTGCTTGGCTTGATGCCTTCCACTCACCAACGCTTGGCCAATATATACCAACGCGTCATGAGTCGTGGGCGCTCGCTCCACCATGAGCCGACCCACTCAATACGTGCGTCGCCCACGAAACGTTGCGTTTGTGGGTGTAGGGGCGCTCGGCCGACCCGAGCCGACCCCCCGTTTTGGTCGACGCCCACGAAACGTCGCGTTCGTGGGGTGTTGGGGCGCTCGGCCGACCCGAGCCGACCCCCTCGTTTGTTAGCTTGCCCTCCAAGTGTGGCGTCGGTCGCGCGCTCAACGCGCCGGCCGACCCACCGACTCACCCGCCGGTTGCTCGCCCAAGTGCGCCCGCCGTGTATAAACTCCAAATGCCAACCCGTGTTGACTCGTCCACTTCCACGACGCGCCCGTCATGACTCGCTCGCACACCCGCGCGCCCGTGACTCTCCAACGGTGCGACGCGCGCCCGTTACGTCGCACGGCGCCCAAGCTCACCAAACGCCCGTTCGGCGCGCCCGTTCCACCGAACGCGCCTATGAAGTGTCGGGGCGTTACACCTGGCCACATGGCCACCGACACGCCAACTCGCTGGCCTCCTCCTGCATTTAACGCCCCTTGCCGTCACCCTACGATGCAATTAATTCATTGCAATGGTCGAGGCATTCACTCGAGCTTCAAAATGTCGTCTGGTTGTTGCTCCCTTCGGCTCTCTTTTCTTGCTCCTGAGTTCTCTGTGGCGATCCAACCCTCCTCTGTGAATTCTATGTCGACTCGCATCCCTCCCTTGCGCAGTGGTTTCTCCCTTGCAGCCACTAAACCCAGCACTCGCACGTCTTTTGGGAGGCGTTGCAGTCTCAGTGGCTGTATAGAATACCTGCTCGGCATCCATTATTCACACAGTCCCCATTGCTATCTTCGCTTCTCTTCCTCTTTTGGCCCTTCCCCGCTCTCCATCTCTCGGCTCTTCCACGCCCATCAGGCCTCCTCCGCCATTCAAACCCCTACACACCCGGGTTATGCAAGCATGCCGCACTTGCGACATCGAATGCGATGCCGAAGAGGTGGTAGCAGAGGCATAGCTTCGCACGTTATCTCTTCTTCCTCTCCCTATACCTCGTCCTCCTCCTTCGCTCACTCTGGGGGCAGATATCCGGACACCCGTAGTGGCCGGGGTCGTCTCCTTAGCTCTGCGGCTCGCCACCCTACCTCTGAGCCTCCCTCTACTCCTCCTCCCCATCAATTCCCGGCCTCAGCCCAGTTTCAATTCCAATGTTCCTCCTTCAGCCCTCTTGTCATGGCCACTGTCTCCATCTCCTTCTGCGAAATCCTAGGTGCTAGCCCGGTCCCCAGCCACCCTCCTCCGTCTTCTAGCCAGCATGGCCACCCCGAGCCTTCGAAGGTTGCAAAAGCTCCGCAAGCCTTGCCTATGCACACCTCCAGCTCGCACGGTGACAGCAGCTCCGATTACTACAAAGAGAAGCGGATGCAAGATGATGGCAAGGGCGCTGAAGCCGTGGCTCCTTGGCAAGAAGCAATTGGACCCCAGTCTGCTGAAGACGACGAGTACAGGTGCTTGATCGTTGAAGAACCTCCTCCAGTGTCTCCTGATGCTCAGATTACTAGGTCTCCTTAGGTCTTGGACCTATAGTTATACAGTTTTGATTTTTGTTCTTGCTTACACTGAGTACATTAACTTGTGTCTTTCTATTACTGGTTTCCTCTCTGAGGCAGCACCATCTACTCTTCCTGGGCTGGTTTCCCCTTGTGGGCAGCTCCAGTTTTGGTCTTTTTGCTATTCTGCTGATATCATGGCAATTACATACGCCAGCTAAGCTAAGGCCTTAGCCTCTCTGTACATTATTTTACATTATCAATAGAAATTTTAGTCTTATTTACAAAAAAAAATACATTTTCCATATGCTTCTTAACCTAATAATATCCCTTGACCTACCTTTTATCTACATATATCACATAGAGTATATGTTATATTAACAAAAGCCATACCTTTTGTTACCTGAAACTATGTTAATATTAATTTATGTTAAAGAAGCATTTTAAATTATATTTTTTTAATAGATCTTTTCAAGTTTATTTTATTTATTTATAATAATTATTATTATTATTGATATGTTTTTAATAATTTAAATTATATAATATAAAGATGAAAGTCATGTGTTATTTTAAATATTTTTAAGTTTATTTTATTTATTTATAATAATTATTATTATTATTATGTTTGACAAGTTTTTAATAATTTAAATTATATAATATAAATATTAAAATCTTGTATTATTTTAAATATTTTTAAATTTATCTTATTTATTTATAATAATAAAAATTATTATTATTGGACATGTTTTAAAAGTATTTTTGTTTGATTAAAAATTTATTTTTTTAATCACTAATCGGTAATTTCAAGTGATATAGTTTTCTATATTAAATCAATTTATAAATTGTAATCAATAATAATCTTCCAATTACTTATTTAACAAGTAAATTATAATAAAAAATTTCAAAAAAAAAAACGACACGTTTTCAATTTAACAAATAAATTAATAAAAAATTTCAACCATGAAAATTAATAAAAAAATTCAACCATGTAAATTTTTAATTAACGCCGAAGGCGTTCTATTGTGAGCGTTTAGCTCACGACACTGTAGAGATTCGTCGTAAAACGACAAAACTCATCAAATCTCTACAGTGTCAGGCAACTGTCTCCGTTGACTTCAGCATTTTCTTTTGCATATTAATTTGCAAAATGCTAGTAATACAACTCATACAACTCTTTAAAACATACATAGAGAACTGATTCCCTGAATAAACAAAATATACACGTAAACTTTACTTTGACTAAAAAAAATCGAGAGAATAAATATTATAATCATTAAATAATTATTATTGCAGTCTAAGTGCCGATAAAGCTTTACATTTTTTTTAATAATTATTTTGTTAATAATTTTTATAATTAATTTATT
Source organism: Pinus albicaulis (assembly GCA_034641835.2). Classification (NCBI taxonomy): domain Eukaryota; kingdom Viridiplantae; phylum Streptophyta; class Pinopsida; order Pinales; family Pinaceae; genus Pinus; species Pinus albicaulis. The sequence continues at coordinate 780,496,104 of CM076575.1, read as the reverse complement.
AAGTTTTCAAAAAGTGTGAAACTCACGTAAAATTAAATATTTTCAAATATATAACAAACAAGAGTCATTGCGTGGCATCCCATTCTTTTTTAAGAATAAATGAATCTTATGCATGTAGTTTTTAGTTTGTTAGTTTTTTTTAAAGTTGAAATGTAGTTTTTAGGTTTTTAGTTGAAATGATTGTTTTTAAGATGTGTATATGGTTTTTAATTTGGTAGTTTTTAGTTGAAATAGCATGGTAATATGTTTATTTATTTATTTTTTAAAACATATCATAATACCCTAAACTACTACTAATAATAATAAAGTTGCAAAATATTACTATTATATGTTTTTATCCATGTTTTTTTTGAACTTGACCTATTATTATGTTTCTTGCACTTGGACTTTAATTTATTATTTTTAATTCTTAATAACTCAAAATCACACTATAAATATATGGCGAGCCTTATTTTCCAGTCCATCGACCCATAAAAGTACCGAGGGAGGAAATGGCCACCGTCAGATTAAAGAAGTGCATCATCCTGTGGTGGCTATTTCCTCCCTCGGCGCATTTATGGGCCGATGGACTAGGAAATAAGGCTCGCCATAAATATACTAGTGACATGACTCATCATAAAAATAAGAGTAAAGTCTTCAAACAATTAAAACAAGTTAACCATTTTACATAACCATATCTCCAATATTCTATACCTGTAGAATTCATTATATGTTTGTCCATGTTAATCCCACAATAATTTTAATGCTCATAGTTGTTATATAAAGTAATACATGCAACAAAAGGTTTTGACATTGTGCCATGTAAAATACCACAAGTCAATATGTTGGTATCCCCCTTTATACATTTGTATGACCGCAAGTCGATATGTTGGGGCAAGCAATATCCACCTATGTAGCATTTAATGTTGTGGCATATGGTATACAGGCCTATATCCCACGTGCCTTAGCATCAAGATATTGGTTGACATATGTTGATAGCCACCTCCATACATGTGTATGACAGCAAGTCAATATGTTGGAATCCACATTCGTAACATGGTATAAAACTATTCATGGTATATCCCATCTTTAGGATCCTGCACTCTCTACTTTCGAACCAAAGTCCCAAGCAAAGGTAATATGCTTGAACAAATGTGCAAGTACAAATTGAAATCCTAAATTTAAATAGATGAGGTGAATTTCCTGGTTATAAATATGATATTGACAACAACAACAACAACAACAACAACAAAACGCAAAAAGGTCAGGCATCCTTGGTATCACATATTTACTCAGAGGTCGCCACAACACGAAATTGTAAAGTGTCTCGACTGTAAAAACACTTCAGAAAATTTAACACTACATTGTCAAAATTTCCTAAAATGCAGAACAACATCATCAATTTGTTGATTTATGTAGCAAATTGAATCTGTGCTAGTTATATACTCTTCAACCCTTACCATCAAATCAAGAAACTAAGTATGTTCATAAAGCGAACAACAAATCAAATAGTATAAGATGTTGTGATGGCATATCAGAATATCATGTTACAAAGCATGCATAAAAAGAGTTGTCTTCAAATTACATGATTATTGTTTCCGTGAAAAAGATAGCTTATCAACAAAACTGGCCCAATAAGCATAGGACAGAAATCAATGAAATCTCAAGACAGTTTGCAAAATCCTTCCTTGATAAATGTGATTGAACATCCTATATAAGACCTCCAAATCTGCCTCATTTACACAATTTTCAATGACAAGGTTGTCCTAGTCGAGGGCTAAAGAACCAAATCAATTCCCATTATACCAACCAAAACATAGACAACAATCATAAATTTTAGATAAACTCCATTTTAGTCATGTGTTTGTTTCTTGCTTACAATTGTAGGAGCAATAGCTAAAAAGAAAATAAAAAACAATACAGCAAATGTCTTGAAATCGTACAATTATGCCACATACCTCAACTCCCCAAGAGCTAGACCAGCCTGCAAAACTAACAGTAGCAAATCAATTGTACAACCAACTTACTAAATAGTTTAAGGAAAGCTCAAAATTAGATATATCAATAATCAACTGAAAATCAATCCACATTTTACTCTACTTATTGATATTTGACTATTTCACTAAAGAAATGCAGAAATTAATAACAAAACTATTCTATTTTATCAATCCATCCAAATTTTAAACTCAAATGTTGTTAAAAATACATGAATTTGAATTATTGAATAGGTAGTTTGGTAGCAATCATCATAATGACATATGTAAAAACAACCTCCACAGAACTATTTGCATGAAAAAAAAAAGATCATCGTTTCTACTAGCTACCAAGAGAGACAAATATTATAAACACAAAAAATTGTTATTTGACAAGTGGCATATGCCATATTCAAAGCTCTCAATACAAGGCTTTTAAGCGATAAACTACTAAGAAATGCAGTACAAACTAGTTAGTAACTATAATCATCTTGTAGTTTAAAATCTACTAAGGAAAAAATATTATGAGCATCAAGATTGAAAAAATATAGTTAACATGTGAAGTTGTGAATAGTTCTAAAACAATAATTAGATTGTGAAAAAGAGCTTTGCATAAACAACACGAAAAATGAACTGGGGACTTGAAATTCTACATATAAACCAGTGATTGTGAATTTCAATAGATGAAGTACCTTACTCGAACTATAATATAGGTAGTTAGAAGAAGACCAAATAATGTTGCAAAGAAGAAAAAATTTTAAGGTACATCCACAATTGGTGATACCATATTTATGAAAGTGTTTGGTAATGTTGGTGTTATCCTCAAGAAGAGCATATAGTTCAACAATCTTTCCCTACGTTGAGGTACCTGCAATAAAGTGCAGGCAAAGTTAAAAATAACAGATGAAAATTTGGAATTTTATTTCCTAATATCATAAGAATTATAAAACGAATCCATATTTTTATTAACTATAATTGTTATCAAAATTAGCATTTCAAGGATTAATGAGCAAAATGTTGCATAACCACTCTATAACAATTAATAGCAAGAGTTTCCAAGTAGTTGGTGGTTAGTTTTCTCCTCAAGAAATACATGTCCACTTTATTTCTGCAAATAAGTTTTTCCCCAAATTAAAAATGCACATGAAAATAAAAGTGCACCATACCTTCAACAAGACAAGACAATGATAGTCATTTTCCCTTTGTGATCATAAAAGTTAGCAATTACATATAATGATACAATAACACAAGAAGTTGGATTTTTATAAGTGCTAACCTTAGAAGCAGCAAATATTGTCGAAACCGCAACAAGCCCTTCCTAGGATCATTTTCCAACATTTGATGAACCACAACCAGCGATCCAATATCATCAACATAGGACCACCGATTGTAAAGTTACATCCAGCAGTCTGCCTTATTCCATTGCTCTACGTTCTGAGACAACAATCGAAGTAACTGATCTGTTGGAACACATCCAGAGAACATCAAAAAATTTCGATCCAAGGTCAGTAAATCTCTTATGTCTCGCAGTGCTTCATCATGGTCCTCAAGAGCAAGACAAAACCATGCCTGTAATTCAAGGCAATCAGGTGTTAGGTCCCTATAAGACTAGTGTATCCCATTATTGTTATTGTTAGTGTACCCCACCTTATTGTTATTGTTGTACCCATGTAAACTCCATATTGTCATTATTGTGCCCCATAGAATCCCACTATTGTTATTGTTGTGTCCTTACATTATTATTGTTATGTAGACTCTGATTATATATATAAAGTAGGTTTTGTCATTTGCATCATCCAAGAATTGTTCATTTATGTAATGTAAAAAAGGTTTCACCTCAAAGTGGATACTTTTTCAGTCTTTTATCTATCTTTTCTTCTATTTTGTGAGTTGGTTCCATAACATTTGGTATCAAAGTTTTGGATTCTAGGGTTTCGCTTCTTCAAACATACCATCTTGGATTTCTCGCTATAAATTTTTTTTCTATGAAGCTTCAGAAGCTTAAATTGAAACCATGTGGATTCAAAGTCTTGGTGAACCTCTTGCAAGAATTTCAAATATTGGTTTGCTACATTTTCGGAGATATGATCTAAGGAAGTTAAGGTTTTTGCAGGCTCTAGAATTCAGTCTCAAACAGGTGACCGAGGGAAAATCATCATAACTTTCATTTCAGAAATCGGATTTGAATTCTGTAAAAATTATTTTAAATTGCATGGACTATAGTTTTTCCTGTATCAATTTCAAAGTTGAATGTTTAAACAGTGACACGTGGTACCCCTTACAACTCCGCTCTATTGAATCAATGCATAATCAGGTCATCGTGGTATATTTAGCATAACTTTATCTTGAAGAATCCAAATAGGATATGACTTATGGCATTGGAAAGAAGACTTGGAGGGATACTACAAAACTGAAGTTCGGATCTTGGAGATATGAAATCAATGAGATACAACAGTTTCAATTAGAGCTCTTAAAAAGCAAGAAAAAGGTGTGTATTTTTTTTTAATTTTTCATAACGTTTGTTTGAAAAATAAGTTTGAAGTAGTTCCAAAGGCATATTGAATCATATATATCAGTATTTGGTTCTAAAATTCCTCCCCAAAAAAATAGTTCCACACCCATTAACCCCTTAGAAAGCTCTACTATGACGCATGAAGAGGAATAATTTGAGCATGATATATCAAAATTACGGGTCCAAGTGCAACAAATTTCGCTCTCACAAAGAGCAACCAAAGATGAACTAAAAGGCGACATGGATGGTTTAAAAGCAGACATGGAAGATAAGATGGATCGTTTGAATAATGACATGGAAGTTAAGATCGATGGTATAGAATTAAAAGTTAAAGGTTTGAAGGAAGGTTTGACAAAGTTGTTACAAGAAAAGATTCCTAATGGCGAAAAGGTAGTAGAGGAAACTCATGATGAGAACAAAAGAAATGTTAATAATCATTTCATAGACTCTAATGTTGGATTGAAGACCCACCATGTTCCAAAGATCTATATGATGAAGTTTGGTGGCAAGGATCATGTAACATGGATACTACAAATAGAGCAATATTTTTATCTCCATAATGTGCATAACACACAAAAGGTTCACATTGCATCTTTATATTTAGATCCCAAACAGTTTGTATGGTATCTATGGCTTTTCTCTCGTAAAAAAATTGTCACTTGGTTAATTTTTATGGAGGAAATGATACGTTATGAGGATGCAAATAGCAACACCTTCTTTAGCAAATTGATAAATCTCAAACAAAAGGGTTCAATTGCAGAGCACATTGAGGACTTCCAAAAATTGAATATAAGGGTAAATGACATTCCAGAGGAGCATAGGATTGATGTATTCATAGGGACTTTAAAGGATAATGTCCAACATGAGGTTCTCCTTTGGGGACCTGATTCATTGGAGAAGGCATTCAGGTTGGCAAGAAAATTTGAAAGAAAAATTATGGCAACAAGGAAGCCTGCCACTCACAACTATAAATATGAAAGTGTTGTTTCTCCTAGCCTTCCAGAACCTACAAGGTTGACACCACATAAATTGGAAGAAAAATTAGCAAAATGGATTTGTTACAGTTGTGATAGCAAATACACTAAAGGTCATAAGTGTGTTGAGAAGAAATTAGTTTACATAGATTTTGAAGAGGGAGAAGAAAAGGAACAAGAAACTTCAAAAGAAGAGGATATACACCAGGAACTGACCTTAGAGAAAGTAGAGATGAATCTGACCATATCTTTTAATGCATTGGCGGGAATTACCACTCCTCAAACTCTTAAGATAGAATGACATATCTAGAAGAAAAAGGTAATAGTGTTGATTGATTCAGGTAGTACCCATATTTTTATTCATTGTAATATAGCCAAGGAATTGAAATGCTTCCTATATCCAGCACCAGAGTTTCAAGTGATGGTTGCAAATTAAGGAGCTATAAATTTATTTGGAAACTACCATAATATCAAGATAACCATGGGGGAATATGTATTGGATATCCCAATGCTTTCCATTCTAATGGGTGGTGTTGATGTTGTACTAGGAGTTCAATGATTGCAATATTTGGGTACGATAGCTTTTAATTTTCAAGAACTTTTCTTTAAAAAAAAAATGGGAAGGAAAGGAAGTAGAATTAAGGGGTATCACAAGGAAACCATGAAACATAATCAGCTCTAATGGCATGCCAAAGGTTCTAAAGAAATAAAAATGAGGAATAATTGCACAATTATGCTCAATAGAGTTTCAAAAATGAAATCATCTTTAAGAAAAAATTCTAAGGTTAAAGCAGTGGAAGATCACATCAAGAATCAACAACAAGTTCTCCCACTCTTAAAGGATAACCTAACTTTGGCGCAAAATCGAATGAAACAACAAGCAGATCAACATCGCAGCGAAATAATTTTTAATGTAGGCAACTGGGTATTTTTACTGCTATAACCATACAAATAAATGTCCCTCAAGAAAGCTAAGAAGGATAATAAATTATCACCAAAGTATTGTGTTCCTTACAAGGTATTGAAAAATATTGGTACTTTGGAATACAAATTGGAGCTTCCTGCATCTTCCCAAGTGCACCCAGTTTTCCATGTTCTGTGCTTAAACAAGGTTATAGGTGACAAACTCCTCGTTCAAACAATATTGGTAGAACTTGACGAGGAAGGAAAAATCATATTGGAACCTGAAGCAGTCACGGAAACAAGAACTCGATAGCTACAAAATTGATCAATTTTAGAGTATATCATCAAGTGGAAGAACTTACCCGCTGAAGATTCCACATGGGAGGTGAGAATTTTATACAGAAGCATCCATAACTAGGACAACACTTTTTTGAAGGAGAGAAGCATGTTAGGCCCCTATAAGACTAGTGTATCCCCTTATTGTTATTGTTGTACCCATGTATTCCCCATATTGTTATTATTGTGCCCCATAGAAGCCCACTATTTTTATTGTTGTGACCTTACATTATTATTGTTTTGTAGGCTCTGATTATATCGGGATCCCTTAGACTCTTATATATAGAAAGTAGGTTTTTTCATTTGTATCATCCAAGAATTGTTCATTTATGTAATGTACAAGAGGTTTCCCCCTCGAAGTGGATAATTTTTAAGTCGTTGATCTATATTTTCTTCTATTTTGTGAGTTGGTTGCATAACATCTGGAGAGACCTTAAACCCTAGGATTTTGTTTATTTCTGCAATTGTTGGGTGAATTTTGTTTTCATCTATCTATTCAGCAACCCTAAATTTGTATCCATATGAAAGAGTTTGGTCCAAATCTATTGTTGAGTTTAAGTCCACCATTTTTTCTTTATCATAACAATACAGAGACCTTTCCTGATACATCCATCATGCTTTCTTATAGCAAGATATCAAATTATTATCCTCTAAATAAGCAGAAAGTGTATGGCCTCGCTTGAACTTTTCTCTTACCACACCAACCAATGAATACACATGCCCTACCTCAACAACATCATCAAACCAATTTTTTGCCTCCCTGTATTGTTGCCTTTCTAGCATCACACGACCCAATTGATGCAATACAAGTGCTTTCTGCCTATGAAAAGTGGCACATTCTCTCAATCTCTCTAAAATTTACATTGTGGTGTCTGACTTCATGGAATCCTCCATGGATACTTGACTTGAAAAGGAGTACAAAGAAAACAATGAATGCCCAATAATTGCGAGTCTTTTCCTTCCTAATTTACATAATAAGCTTTCAACATGTGGATGGTTTAATACCTCGGAAGATCCCTGAGAAAAACCTGTAGGAAGGAAGCAACCAACAATTCAACACTATCCTCAGGACCATACTCAATAAAAATCATTGCATCATTCACATTTCAAACTAGGGCTGCCAGACATTTGTCACAGGCAGATTTCATCTTTTCACAATAGAACTTGTTGGAAAATGTTAGCAGCTCCATCACAATCTCTCATGGAAATGGTTCCAAACAACCTGTTTTTCTAAACTCATCCATAACCCTCATGTCGTGAACAAAGATCTCATTACGGGAAAAACCTAATTTTGTTCTTTATGACTCAATGAAGCAACCAAAGAGCATAACATGAAAAGGAATTGAAATAGCAGTAATGTTTTCATGATTTAAAACTACCTCCTTCTCATCTATGCAAAATAAAACGTCATCTCAAGTGATAGAAAAGTAGAACATTCCTTTGATTTCATTTCCCTATTTTCTAAGGGCTCTCGACAAGGACAAGGATAAAAAACCGTGACGGGTGAATATCCATCAATCAGTGAAGATTTTGGGTATTCCAATGCCCTGCCATTACAAGTCATGAGTGACATATCATCAAGTACTTCTTCGCGTTTCTAGCCAGGCTGAAAATACTACCTTTTCATGGACTCGACAAGCATGTTGGTGTGTAGATCGCAAGCTACACCGTAGAAACTTAGTTTCACCTATGCCTATAAAGACAAAACACTACTCCAAATATAGATCAAATTTTGCTTCTTTTGGGGCCCTCTCAAGTTCGCCAAATATTGATGCCAAAGTTTCAACATAATCCACAAGCTTCAAGTGAGCACTGATTGGAGGCTTGGACAACTTCACTACAAACAAGTTGTCATTCACTTAAATCAAACTCTATGTGGGCATAGTCTCATCAATCTGAAACATGAGAAAATAATATCAAAACAACACAATCTATAAAGACTTCCCACATTCCTTAAAATATAAATAGAGAACCAAAGGTAAGCAAATTTCAATCTGCCCAAACTTTACATGTCTTCCGCAAATTATGGACTAAAAAAAATAGTTGTAAAGTTCAATTCGACAACAATATACATGAGTTGTATATAGATGAAAGTAAAAGGAAAATGCACAACAAGAACACTCTAGAATAAACAAAAGAAATACCAAAGCAATAACCAAAAAAATAACCAATGCAGTGTGGCACAATAAAGACAAATCAACAACAATTTACATGAGTTGCATAGATGAAATCAATAGGCATATGTATGGCAAGAGCACTCTAGACAACGAAGAACAAGAGTAATGCAAAAAACAACAAAATATGCAAAGTAGATGCAGGGAAATATATATAATTCAAATACAAATGTAGAATAATAGCAACCATGACACATGCTCTAGAAATCAAAGTCTTGACTTCATTGAAATTGAAATTAAATTGATAATGATAAATCAATTTTAAGATATTTTTTTATTCTCCTCACAGAATGCAAGGATTAATATTCAATGACACATACTACACTATGATAATCCATACGACCTTCGAAGAATTATTTTGTTGATATTTGGGCATCCCAAGTAAACACCATAATATGAAAAGTGTATCCTTATCCGAACCTAAGGTTTTGCAAAAATTGATTCCACCACAGCAAACAAAAAGTGGATGTGATTCAAGAAAAACCAGCAAAGAGATCAGAAAACTATAAAATTTGTATTCACTTCTAATGATTTATCTTTCTGGCAAAGATGGTGCTATAGTCATAATTATCGGTGCATGACTATAAATTCCCCATGAAAAACATGTTTTCAACTCCCCAAAATAATGGAAGTAAAATTCAACAACTACAAGCTCATAAATTGCGTCGTTTCGAGCCTGTTCTGATCACTTATTTAAAACCCCCACTCCCAAAAAAATATCCCAAACCCTAATTACCACAAACCTTGGTTTTGCTGATAAGACCGGCAACAAAAACAGCTAAAACCTCAAAAAAATGTATACTTTCAGAGACAACATGTAGCTTATGTTCATCCAAATAAGATCCTTACAGTAATTTCAAACTCTATAAAAAATCACATTTATATCTCTTCCAAACCCTAGTGTCTCCAAAATCTGCTTCCTAGCCCTTGGGATAAAAACCAATATCCACCTTACAACCTCTTAAAGATAAGCATTCATACAAAATCAAGCCACAACACCACAAAATACCATATAAATAAGTTGATCCCTCGACCCACCTTCCACCACCTCAAAACAAAAAAGAGAACAGAAACAAGTCGCAAATAAAAATCCATCAGAAACCTGCTGACTTTAATGAAGATCATCCTTGCACATTGCATTTAGTCATCCGACCAAGATCGGTGCATAATGCCCAGTAAGGTTCACCTCAAAGCAATAAAGTCTCCGAGAGAAACCTTCTGAATGATCCCTTCTGAATCGCAACTGGCCACATACATGGAAATAAGGCAATAAGTCCAGATGAATTCATGTCTGGGCATGAACAGTGAAATAAAAATGAAGAACCCTACGCTCAAAATAATGACTGGTTGAAGAGAAATTTTTCACAAATCAAAGAAGGGACCTGGAAATGGCGAACTTTTTCGTGGCCAAGGTATCAGTGAATGATGAAGAATTGTTGTTGCAGAGTTTGCAACTCAGAAGTTGAAAAGTAAAACTGAGAAATTACTCTCATAACCGCAAACCTCCATCATTAGTCGTATATCTAACCCTAATGCATCAATGTCGTTGATCAAAGCATTGTTAGTTGGTCGTGTTATAAGTACTAAAACCTAACATCATGACAGGCCACACGAGAAACGCAACCAGCCCATCATTAAAAAATGTTTGTATTCTTCGGCCAACTCTCGTAAAATGGCCCGGGTATGCGGCGACTCAATGAGCTCAGCACATTGGAAAAAAGTAAAAACCTAATGTTAACATTAGCCAAACCAAAAAATATTCCTTCGATTTTTCATACGGATATAAGAAATGTATGCAAGCGGAAACTATATGCCATGGCTATCCAATGACATAATAATTTGGTCGAACAAAATTTAAGCACTTCATAATGAAATTGGTAACATAAATAAGTATATAATAATGAATTTGGTAGTATATAATTTGGTTAAAATATAATAATGAATTTGGTAATATAAATTTTACTAAGTATTTTTTTTTCAAGGATGATATTAAAGTAAATTATATTTTTTTAAGTATAAATGTTAATATAATAAAATATTTGTTGATAATCTAATATGTTGTTTGAAGAATTGTTTTTTTAAAGGAAGATAACATTATTAATCGCTTAATTAAAATCCAATAGATAAAATTTTAAATATGTATCTCCAAAAAATTTGAGCATTTTTCCTCATTTCAAAGATGGTACCAAGGTAGAAGTGACTCTTTAACTTTCAAAACCATATCAATATGTCATTATAAAAAATAAAACCCAAATGAAAATGATAACAATCATTCCTTCCAACCACTTAAATTTAATTTTAATTAATAAACATTCACTAATTTATTATAAAATTCATAATATATATTTACTTTGCAACAATTTATAATTTTTAAAATTAATATCAACTTTAAATAAAGATTCATTAAACTAATATATAATGACTATTTTTATAGTATACTTAGCCTTGTTCACTTTCACTATGGATATTAAAAATAAAAATCCTTGCATCGCTTAGATGTAGTAAATACATCAAACAATGGTGTGACACCCCCAGATGTTGTAAATATTTCTTGCTTACTTTTACTGCATTGGAAACGTAACTTATGTAGTTAGTGTCAAGTTCTTGCAACTTAAACATTTAGGAATTGGATTATTCTTAAATTATCTTATTAAAATAAATTTTATTTTGAATCTCAGAATTCACGGGATGAGACCCTAGTAAATTCTCAATTACTAGACAGTTAAAGATAGTTATCATTTTTTTCTTTCCCTGTAGATAAAACATCTCAGTGGGAAAAGAGGATGCCAACAAAGGCTATAACGAGACTAGGGGCATCAAAGAGAAAGGAAAAGACCTGAACTAGAAATTGGGAATATGGGCAAGACGTTACCTGTGAAATGTTCTTGAGTTGTACAAGGGCTAGTGGAAACTCCAATACAAACCTAAGTCTATGAATAATTCTCGGTTGGACTGTGAAGTCATGACGCTTGCGAATTGATCTTGATAGGTTACTATCTAAATTGGTTGTTCTAGAACTGAGGAGCTCGGGGGGAGAAATTGGACGTAATTTCCAATTCTCGTTGGTAGGGTAGTGCGGTCTCGCCTGTGAATTCTGGGACAGATAGTATAATAGATAAGTATGCTAATGAGTTATTTTTCTTACAGAGAAATGAACTTGTATAAATGTTCTTTTTCGAAATGTAGTCCTCTGTAATAAAAAAAGGCTCTGCATGTATGCTTAACAGGCTATGTTCTTCCTTTGGAAGGAAAAATATGTGGAAATTACTTTTGGAAAAATTTATATGATTTTGTTGTTCAAGTTTTTATAAGGGTTTAAACAGGGGTACGAAACACATATATGTGTATATAACTTAAGTTACAGTTCTGGAGGAAAACATTGATGGTAATCTATGAAATATGGCACCATAAACCCTAAGTATTTGCATTAAAGAATGTATTCAAAATTTTGTACAAGCAACCCTGTAACTAGCACATACAATTATGTGTGACAAAGAAATGGGAAAATCTTGTAACTGTGTTAATATCAATCCAGATTTATTTATAAGAGAGGTGTGAGTAAAATTAAAATTAAATAATATCTACATATAAAACCATTAAAATGTACACTTACGCAATAATATGGTGGAAATCTTGAAATCATCTTAGTCAAACAGAGATTCAACTGGACTTGTTGAAAAGACAGTGTTTCTAGATTTATTCCCTAGCCTAGTAAGTTAGCCGACAGCCTGGGAATGGTTCTAGACACTATTTGTTTTGTAAACCAAGGTTAGGTAGGATGTGTGGAATAAAGCGTTGTTCGAAAATACTTTTAATCAATAGAAGAACTAATTTCAAACCAGCAGAAAATGGGTTCTTTCTAGATAGAATTACAATGCATTCATCCATCTTATGGCATGCAATATTAGAATAGGAAAAACACAATCATATAACTTTCTATACTAGCATTTGAGCTTCAAATAAATTACCCAAAACCCCAATTTAGGAGTGATGGGGAATAATGCACAGATAACATATGAAAATAAGACATGAAAGTGATTTGCAAGCACACAAATCCTATTATGAATGCTAACATTTCAAAAAAGCAGATAGCAACAATGTAAATATTGTTACACATATATACACTACAAGGATTAAGAACTAAATGTAGAAATTTAGAAGACAATTATACTCATTAAAGTGTGGCACATATACAACATGTCAAACACCTCCAAGATAACCCCGTAAATTTAATTGAACTTCCATTACATGCAGTACCAAAGTATATTGCTCAAGGTACAGAACTTAAACAACAGTCGAAATCATCCAGGCCCTTAGTCGTAACTATCACATGACTAGAAGCAAACCCAAACCCTAAGGTCAAACATTTGAGGTAGAAAGTAGGAACTGGAAAAACCTGTAACAAAATGAGAACCAACATAAGGGTTTTTCACCTCTGAACGCATACGCTTGATCCTCTCAAAATCACAACGACCAGAAGGGAGGAGGGTTCAAACCCTGACCTAGGAACACCTACAATAAACAGAGAACTAGAAATTTAAACACAACATTTAAGGTAGAAGTGGCATATAAAAAAAAGGTTGTTTCGCGCAACCGTTACCTTGAGACGACCTAGTGTTGAAATAGGAACCAGTGAGTTGTGACAACCATAAGATAAATTTAAAATCCCCACCATGTATAAAGAAGAAGTAACAAATATGAAAGAAAAAGAGATAAATGCCAACCTAATACCTAACTCAATGTACCTTGTCATATGTATCCGTGTAACTAAGTGTTGCTGGGAGTTGTAAGTCTTTTTCACCCTGGCTATCCATGACCTATGTTGATGGAAAAAAAAATAGTCATAATGGGAAGATGTAACACCCTCCTCCCACATCTACCAAGTAATCGATCAACTGGGGTAAACATGTGACGAAGAGTTACCATGAAATGATTCAACCTCCTAGGTGACCTTAAGGAAGTCGAATTGACGAAAACACATAAAATACACCTTCCACATCAACAACAAAACTCTCAAGAGCCATCCCAACCACTCAGGTAACCAGCCCCTGGGTCTGACTGGGTTTTTAGACCATTAATCCGCCGAACGCTCCCTTGATATGGGCGAGGCTCTGGACGCTCCCACAACATGGGCATGCATGCATCTAGGGAATTTTTTCCTCAGACCTATTCCAGCGCCCCTAAGATTCGAACCACTTTTTTAAGCCTAGAGCCCAGGTCACTACCCAGAAAACCATCACACTTTCAGAAATGAAATATAACATCAAAATAATGATGCAAAAGAAAACACTTGAACAAGGACTTAACTGGACCCCTTCTAGCCATGACAGACATTTCGTCAAACATGTCACAAATATGTAATCTACAGGTTTAAATAAAATATTTTAACATAAGGGTCTCATACTTATCTAAAAATCACTTAGAAGCATTGTTGCCTCATCACATTAACTTCATTACCATCTAATTTGGCATAGATACGTTGTTCATTCATTTACAAATCAAAACATGATGAGAGCCATATACCATCACCATCATAAAAAATATTCATAGCCATCATATAAACAACAAAAATGACAAGCATAGAAAACATATGAGCCACATAATAACAAGCATATTTACCCATCAATACAAGAAGAAAAAACTATTATTACCATAAGCAAAATGAAACCAAGTCTGGGACTTCAACATTCCACCCGACCATAGACATGGTCGAGCCAAATCTCTCTTTAGCCAGTCATCCCCATGCCATATTCCAAGAATGAATGTAGGATATCATAAAACTCATCAATCAAAACCAAACCAGCGCTTCCAGAGGCCAAACCACCTCAACCTTAAACTAGTGATTCCACCTCACGATTGGACATCACAATCATCACCAGATTGGTCTCCACCCAAGCTATCTAGGACTATAGAGCGTTTTTTCCAATCAGGGCTTCCAGGACTAGTAACTCAACCCACAGTTGTCGTCGGGCTTCTAGAGCATTTGTCCAACCAGGGCCTCCAGGACTAGTAACTCAAACCACCAAGGGATTCCAGATTGTTTTTCCAACCAAGGCTTCCAGGGCTAGTAACTTAACCCAAACTGTTACAGGGCTTCAAGAGAATTTTTCCAACCAAGGCTTCCAGGAACTAATAAATCAACCCACAACCAAAGGAACATGAGAACCAACCAAAAAAAAAAGCAATGAAATGAAATGACAACAACATGGCTATCCAGGAAATGGAAAGGCTAGGAAAATCCATTGTCAATCCAGGCAATCCTCCATGCCAATGACATATCATGACCAAGAAACCACAAGAATATGCCATGCATGCAAAAACTAGTTAGGAAAACATACATGCAACTCGGTGCCTACAAACGAAATCTATTGTATCTTCTAATCCTAATGTCCTCTTGCGCTTTTCATCTCTTCCTTTGCCTTCTTACTCCAAATTTCTGAGTATGCCACACTCTCCAAGAGTGCTCCAAGAAACTCTAAGTATCCAAGATTATGAGAGAGAGAGAGAGAAAAATAATAATGAGAACTCCAAAACTACGTTGATCAAAATCTACCAACTAATCCTTAGAGGCCTTTTTATTAATGAGGCCTCTATTTTCTTCATTTTCCATTATTTTCCTTCGTTTTCCTCCTCACATGCAACTTGTGACCGTTCACCTCCATTTTCTCCTATTTTCCATTATTTTCATAAATAATTGCTAATAAATGCCACTTTGCCTTTCCAAAGCCTTATCCATTGCCTTTTCCAATTTCCAAAGACATAATAAACCATATGAACACCCACACTAGGATGTTTTTCCCAACATTCATCTTGGTATATGTGTCCCATGACCTTGGTTATTATTTTTCCTTTATTAACTTTCATTACATGTAATTTTCATGAGGGTTGTTACAGAACCCTCCCCCTTGGGGGAACATCATCCTCAGTATTCAACGACACCTACAACCAAAAATACTTTTATAAGCAAAGAATACTTCTCGTGAAATTTTATAACTTAGCTCGTTGCAGTATTTACAATGATCAACCTGCTGAGAAGCAACCAACAAATATAACATCATAATGATATGACACCCATACTGCATATTGGAACTTTATAACATATCTCATGGTGGTATTTACATCCATACACATATGTACATATACCAAAACATCATACCAACATATACCAAAACATTTGCTCAACCAGCGAATAAGGAAGGATACATGGCCCGCATTTGATCCGCCATCTACCATGTAGCTTCATCGGGCCCAAAGTGCTTCCATTGCACATTCACTTGCTCAATTTCTCGATTCCAGAGAATAAGCGTCTTTCTTTACAAAATTCACAGAGGTTCCGATTGGAATTCTCCTTTTGGCTACATCTGCAATACAAACTAGACAATCACATTATCAACATATTTAGCATACTTCTTAAGCAATGACACATGGAAAACATCATGGAATTTCATTGTTGGAGGCAAGGAAAGTTGATAGACTACTAGCCCAATCCTCTCAATAATCTTGAAATATCCACAAAACCGAGGTGCAAGCTTAGCACATGATCCAATCTGCAAGGAGCTATTCTTGGGCTTAATGGGAAAGTACACCTATTCCCCAACCTAAAACTCCTTAAACAACATGTTCTGATCTGCATAACTCTTCTACCTATCCTGTGCTGCTTTTAGATTCTTCTTGATTACCTGCATTTCTGTTTCTATCTCCGCCAACATGTCTGGCCCAATCAATAACCTTTTAACTAGGTCACTCCAACTAATGGGAGTATTGAAAATCAACCCATACAATTCCTAAAATGGACTCATCCTCAAAGATTCCTGATAATCAATGTTGTAAGTAAACTCTACCATTGGGATACACTCTTCCCACTTTCGTTTCTGATGCATCACATACATCCTCAACATATCCTCCAATATCTTGTTCACCCTCTATGTTTTTCCATCTATCTATGGATGATAAATTGTATTGAAGGCCAACTTTGTGCCATAGTATTCAAAACCAGTCGGTTTGAACCGGTAACCAGTCAAACGGCTCGGTCAGATGCCCAGCCAAGCCAACTGGACAAAAAACCGGGTTCAAGGAGGCATTTCACCTGAAAATTTGGTCTGACTGAGGGTAACCGGATGATTAAGGATGGAACTGACCGGTTTAGGGATAAATCATTCGATTCCATCCTTAACTGGTCGGTTAGCTACCAGGCCGCAAAAGGGACCCACGCACGACATTTTGAGCAGTTTAGGGTTTTTTGGAGGGAAGATGAGGGTTGTTTCCCTCCAAAAACACCCTCCCCACTCCTTTATAAGCAAGGGCATCCTCTCATTTATCTCACACATCTCATTTGGATATTTTGTGATTTTGATTGAGAGCTGGGAGAGTGTTGGGTTTTTGTTGGAGCAGTGAAATTGGAGGCTTGGAGTTGGTGTTGGAGCTCTTTTGGAGATAGTTTGTAGTTGTCAGTAGAGTTGGAATCTTCAAGAGGAGGCTAAGGAAGCTTGTTTGCATTTCCAGGTAAGGATTTTTACTTTAAAAATCTCTCATTTCACTGATGTCCATGTATTAATTTTTTTTATGCGTTCAGTTATGTTATTGCTATCAAATCTCTAGTCCTATGTTAACAAATTGTGTAGGCTACAATGTGCATTTTTTTTCCTAAATTTAGCTTTGGTTTTCCATTTATCTTAGCTACAATTTATTTTTAATGGAATATTTCTTTACAAATTTTAATTTCAAGTCAACGTGGCTTCAAAAGTCAACGACAATGCATGGACCCATTATGATGTGATTGATGGAAAAATGATATGCAAATTTTGTGAAAAATCTATTGGAGGTAGGGGTATTCTCAAATTGAAACAACACTTGGCTGGGATAAGAGGCCAACTAAAGCCATGTGATGCACCAGATGAAGTGTTAGGTCTTGTTAGGGAATATTACCTTTCCAAGTTTGAAAAGTTTGAGGAGACTAAGGCTAGGGAGAAAGCCATCCAATATGAAATTTCATTGAAGAGGGAATTAATAGAAACCATGAAAGAGAGTTGGTATGATGATTATGAGCTTCAAGACTCCACTTCTATCCCTTCCACCAATGACCCCTTTCACTATTTTCCTCCTCTTGGCAAAAAATAAAAATCAACAAAGAGACTAAAGATCCAGAGTTATTTCTTATCCGCTGCTAATCCCATAGCCACTTCCTCCCAGCCAAGTCGTCGACCCACTTTAGATCAACATTGGAAAAAAAATTGCAAACAACATTCTTATCAATACATTGTTAGATGGTGATATGATGCAGATATTCCATTTAATGTTGCTCACTCACCTTATTAACAAGCTATGTGGGACTCTGTTATAGCTTCAAGAAAGAGCTTCAAGGCCCTGGTGTGCATGACTTGAGGGGATCTCTTTTGCAAAAATAGATCTCTTCCAGTGATGAGTATTTTACCGAGTATATAGAGTCGTGGCTCAAAACAGGTTCTTCCATCATGTCAAATGGATGGAATGATGGAAAGAACCGCACTATCATTAATTTCTTTGTTTCAAGCCCTCAAGGAACAATGTTTTTGAGATAAATGATGTATGTGATAAGGGGAATGATGCAACCCTTCTATTTCATCTTTTGGATGAGATTATTCAGGAAGTGGGGGAGCATAATGTTGTGCAGGTCATCACAAATAATGCCTCAAACTATGTTCTTTCTGGAAAGATGATTGAGTCCAAATATAGGACCATATTTTGGACTCCATGTGTTGCACATTGGATAGACCTCATGCTTGACGACATAGGAAAAGTGGAGTGGGTTAAAAACATTGTAGATCATGCCAAGTGCATTACAAAATACATTTACAATCACTCATGGGTATTGAGCCTAATGAGGAAAAATGTTGGGGGCAAAGAGCTTGTTAGGCCTGCAATTACGAGATTTTCTACTTACTTCCTCATGTTGCAATGTCTCAATTCTCAACAGAAAAACCTGCAGAAAATGTTTTATTTTGATGATCGGAATGAATCTCGGTGGGTTTGTAGACAAGATGGAAAAGACGCCAAAAAGAAAGTCTTTGACAATTATTTTTGTAAAAGGTCTCTAGAGCTTGTAAAAATTACTAATCCCTTTGTTAAGGTGCTAAGGATGGTGTATGGGGAAAAATTGGCAATGGGATACATTTATGAGGCTACGGACCAAGAAAAGTACTAGATACGGGCAGTTTACAAGGACAGGTTATCTGAATATGATCGTATATGGGGGATCATTGATAACATATGGAATGATCAACTCCATCATCCTATACATGCAACTGGGTATTTTTTGAACCCAAAGTATCATTATAAAGCTCTGCTAGGAGATCTGCAAGATGGTAAGGTTAGAGTTAGATTGATTGATTGCTTGGAGAGCATGGTCCCTATCCATGCAGACCAATTGGAAATACATAAACAAATTACTCTTTTCAGTATGACAACTAGTACCTTTGGAAAAAACTTGGCAAAAATGGCAATAGATGTGGATCAACCAGGTAAGCAATTCCAATTTGTTTTTCTTTTCAAGTTAATTTTTTTGAAATTTTTAAATAACTAATGAAATGAACTATGTTACTAATTAATGTATTTTTATTTGCAGCACATTGGTGGGAGTCATTTGGCGGCCAATGTCCTCAATTGCAAAATTTTACAATTAGATTCTTCGGCGAAACTTGCAGTGCTTCAAGTTGTGAACGCAATTGGTCTATTTTTGAGCACATACACACAAAGAAGAGAAATTGTTTGGAACAGAAATGGTTAAATGATCTTGTGTTCATGCAATACAATCTTCGCTTGAGGTGGAACCAAATGATGAATAAAACACCTGCTCTAGATCCCATTGTGTTGGACGATATTGATCCAACATTAGAATGGGTGGAGAAGCCTGAAGATCTAGTGTTTGAGGTTAATTTTGATATTGATGCAGCATTAGCGGGGGATGAAGCAGATTTTGTGGTGCCATCAGACACAAGGTTGGTAGCTGCATCAAGTAAAGGCAAACAACCAATGGAAGGCACTAGTCATGCAACTCGAGTAATTTGTGCTTCCATTAGGTCCAATTCTATTGTTATTGGTGGCAGTGGTACTGAGGTTGCAGATGAGGCTGAGGCATCCTTAGAATTTGATCTAGATGATGTCTACACAGCTCCTGATGATGATCCTATGTCTAGTAGTGGTGATAAATTTGATGTTTGATCATGTGTACACTGTAGATTCTAGACTCTAAACTTGTAGTGTTGTAGTAGGCCAATGCCCTCATAGCATGTAGCATTATTTTTGGACTTTATAGGCCATTTGCAGCCTCATTTATTAGGTATTTTGTCGATGATATGTAATGCACTCGGTGAAATTTTGATATATTACATGAAATATAAATGAGCAAAATTTTCATATTTTGTCTTTATTGGCTTGGAATCATGGTTGAAAATCTTAAAAATAGTTTTTTTAATTAAAAATTAACTATTTAATGTATTTTTTTTTTAACTGATTCATTGAGATCTGACCAATACCGATTTGACAAGTTCTGGTTCGAAACCCAGTTCTTTAGGTCTATCAGTCCAATCACCGGCTCCAGTTTTTAATACTATACTCTATGCTCAAACTTGCAAACAACTCCTTCCAAAATCTGGTAGTGAACTTCGCATCCCTCTCTAGCACAATCTTCTAGGGAAAACCATGCAACTGATCATCCCTGATAAATATTTGTGCCACATCACTAGCTGAATATGTAGTCTTTACTGGAATGAAGTGCACAACCTTGGTCAACCTGTCCACAACAGCCATGATGGAATCATGTTGTCTAGATGTCTTGGGAAAACCTGTGATGAAATCCATGAAAATGACCTCCCATTACCACTCTGGAATCGCAATTGGTTGTAGCAGTCCACCAGGATGCTTACACTCTGCCTTCACTTGCTGACAATCCAAACACCTAGCCACAAACTCTACTACATTCTTCTTCATATTTGGCCAATAATAAAACTTCTTCACTGCATTCAATGTCTTCTCATAGCCTAGGTGACCTTAATATAGTTTCACATGAAACTCCCTCAAGATTACATTCTTGAGCTCACTATTGTCAGGCACATATATCCTGTCTCTAAGCATAACCAATCTATTGGGTCTCAGAATTGTCCTTAAAAGGACATCCACTTTCACCATCATGTCCACTATATCACCTCCATTTCACCACCATGTCACTACATTCATCTCACTTTCATCATCATTTGGGTTACCCTTTTGTTTTCCAAACATTATTAATTTCTAGTGTTTTTAAGTGAATTTGTGTCAAAATTTAGGAAATAATATTCATATGATTATACCTTAAAAGTGGAAATAGTTTTGTGACATGTGTAGGTCCATTGGAAGCTTCTAAGGCACCCTTATGTGGCCTCCCATGATCAAATTCGAATTCCCTCATGAAGATTTGAATATACGCCACATGGAAAAGATCATGCAAGATAAGGTGATGTGTCTTATTGGTTGAGACACTTGTAGATCTATGGAGAAAATAGTGGATCTCCATTATTGAGTATGTTTCTCAAAGCTTGTATAAATAGGAGTACTTTTTCCTATCATAAAAAAAAAAAAAAAAAAAAAAAAAAGGAGAAGGAAAAGAAGGGACCATAGAATGCTTTGTAAACAAGGCTTGAGATGGAACGAGATGTAAAATGAAGAGCTATTGATGTAATGAGATTAGGAGTGTAGATTTCCATTGTGTAAAGTTGTGAACTTATAAATAAAAAAACGTTTTTTCCTATCATTATGTTTTAGAATGTGATTTTTGTGAGTTGGAATGATATTGGACAATGGAAGGCCCCCATCAACCTTGTGCATCCCTTTGTAAATTTGTAAGTTTAATTAGTTTTTTTTGCTTTGATTCATGCAAATAGTTTATCTTTCCATTGCAAATGTTATTTATTTTTCAAGTGTAGATTAGTTAATTTTCATTGCAAGTGATATTTCAATTATGCAACCATAGATTAAGATTTCAATTACGCAAAGTGTGTTTAGATTAGAATTAAATTACACAAAGTGTGTTTAGATTAGATTTCAATTATGCAAAGTGTCTTTCCCTTTATGAAAAGTAGTTTAATCATTAGATTATATTTATTTCACTAATCCCTAGTGTAGGTGCACCTCACGGTGTACGAACTTCCTGGTTGACAATTTATGTGGGAAATAAAAGATGACTATTTCACCCAACACAATCCATCTATTGTGAGACGATAGTCCACACCCCATACACCTCCACCTATACCACTACATGTACCTATACTCTGCTACAACCTGTGCACAATCTCCATATACCTTTCATTTTGTTGACCTACCTACAAGATATTATCCTGTCAATTTGTCCCATAAGAGCTCATGGATTTTATGTGATTTACCTGTATCCGCCCACTAATAGAATATGTGAACTTGTTCTCTTTACCTTTAATATACCTGATCTCAAAATCAAACTCACTAATCATGGCCAACCATCTAGCTTTCTTGGTGTTCAAATTCGACTGGTCAAATAGATACCTCAATCCATTGTGATCACTCATCAATACAAACCTCCTTCCAAGAAGATAGTGTATCCACATCTTCAAAGTATGTTTGATTGTTGCTAGCTCCAGATCATGCATCAAATAGTTCTTCTCGTGCTAATTCATTTTTTGTGACTCATAGCATACCACCTATCCATCCCGCATAAGGACTCCACCAAGTCCTCTCTCGCAAGCATCTGTATATACTACAAACTCTTTGTCCAGATATGTGATCTTTAACACTGGAGCATGTGTCAAAAACTGCGTAAGTTACTCAAAACTGGCCTCACACTCCTCTGTCCATTCAAACTTCCTACCTTTCCTCTGTAACAATGTAATAGGATAAGAAATTTGTGAGAAGTTCTTGATGAACCTCCTATAATAACCTACCAATCCCATGAAGGATCTTACCTCATCTACATTTCTAGGAGTTGGCCACTCCATACCCTCCTTAGAGACAACATGTCCCAAGTAATGCACCTTGGTCTGAAATAAACTGCACTTGTTAAGCTTAGCATATAACTCATGCTCTCTCAACAATCTTAACACTGATGCTAAATGTTCGAAATTATCTTCTTCATTCTTAGAATATACCAATATATCATCAATGAACACAATAAAAAACTTGTCCAAATAAGAAATCAACACACTATTCATCAAGCACATAAATGTAGTTGGAGCATTATTCAAATCGAAAGGAACTACAACAAACTTATAATGACCATACCTGGTCTGGAAGGTTATCTTGTGAATGTCATCTTCTTTAATGTGTCCCTTCTTGATGTTCACTTTGTTCAACTGTCTGTTATCAATGCATAGACTTAGAGTACCATATTTCTTCTTCACAATTAATACCAGTGTGCCCCATGGTGATACACTTGCCCTAATGTATCCCTTGTCCACCACTTCCTTCAGCTACAACTTCAACTCTACCAACCCAGGTGTGCTCATCCTGTAAGGTGCCTTAGATGTTGGCGCTGCCCCTAGTACCAACTTAATAGAAAAATCTACTTCCCTGTGAGGTGGGAACTCTGAAATATTTGTGGAAAATACATCCTAAAATTGATGTAGAACTAGGTACATGCTCAAAACATTTGCATCCTCAACTTCCTTACCTTTGTCACTAGAAATGTGCAGTCCAAAAAACACACACCCTTTCTTGCGACCATGCTTGGCCTGCATAGTTGTAACCATTCTAACTGATGTTGGTTTCTTCTTTCCCTGTAAGACTCTTTGTTCCCCATTTTCATCCAAGCACTCAATAGCCTTGTCATAAAAATATACCTTGGTCCTGTGAAGATATATCAAATCCATACCCAAAATCATGTTATATGAACCCAACGTAAATGCATTCAAATGTGTTGATGTAGACATACCATTCAAGTCAAATGCACAAGAGCTTACCCAATGGTGAACTCTCTTCTTGGTATCTGTAGCCAACTACACTAACCAAGACTTTGCATGCCCTTATTTATTCAAAACACATTTATCCACCAGGTCAGGATTAACATAATTATAATTAGATCTAGGGTCAATGAAAATAGAAACAACTTGATCACAAAGCTTACCATACATCTCGATAATAAATGCCTAGTGATCTTCCTGCCTATTATCTGGCGCAGCATAGATCCTCAAAATACTTTGTCCAACATCTCCCATTGTTTGTGCCTCCTATACACTGTAGACCTATGGCCTACCACCCTGATTTTGTGGACAATATATTCTACGATGATCTTTGCCACAAGTCCAACATTGTATAGGCTTCCAAACTTCATCCTTATTTTTCTCCTCAGATCGAAGTCCTTGTCTTCTACTAGATGTATTGAACTTCTTAGGTGGTGAAACATTCCATTTTTTACCTGTACCCTGAGGTCTTGCTCACTTCTTGTCCAATTTTCCTTTATTCTTATCATTACCTTTCCAGTCTGAATTTATCTCAAATTCGTGCTTTGATTTCTCATAATAATGCTTTGGCTTTTGAATGGCCTCCTCCAATTATCTAGGCTCATCAAACCCAATCATATCTTTAAATTTTATCGGCAACCCACTAATGAATCTATGAATCTTGGCCATCTCCTCCTTGATTTAAGGCACATACCTCAACAACTCCATAAATATGCTAGTGTGCTCCTCAATGGTCATAAATCCCATCTTTAGTTCATAAAAATATTTTCCCCTGTCATCATAGTATCTCTCGGATAGACACTTATTTCGAAATAGCCTCTCAAATTCACTCCAAGCTAGTTCCTCCTCATAAATATCCCTGACATTCTTCACATCTCCCCACCAAATATTTTCTTTAGCTTTGAGGTTGAATGTAGCTATTCTGGCTTTCAAGTTTCTAAGTAATAATGCAACCTAAATAACTTCCTCATGCCAAGCAACCATGCCTCTGAATCCTGTGAATTCTTCATCTCTCCATCAAATGTGGGTGTATTTTCTTTCTTAAACTCATCCAACAAATATCTCTTATCACTCCTCTTGTAAGGATGATAATGATGACGATCATAGTTCTTGTCAAAAACAGAACTAGAATAGTACATGTGTCTGTCACCTCTCCTATCCAGAGTGTCCAAGAACCTGCCATCTCTAATCGTGTCATATATACCCGACTTGTGACTTCCAGGAGACCTACTACCATATGCCCCATTAGTCTCATCCTCTTATCCATAGCTGATCCAAAGTGGTCCTTGTCACCGCAACTCTGAAAAACTCTGAAGGATTACTGCATTAACCCCGACTAGCTTCCCCACTTCCTATATGATTATGTCATTATATGTTTTACAACTCCTTATTTATTCCTTTATACTTCTCAATGTGTCTGCTAAGTCAGAAGAGTGCCCAGCCCCATGCTACTCATCTGATTCATAAGGAGAATCAGTGTACTCTACCATCTTGCTAGTCATCTTTGATTTCTTCCTGCAAGGCATCTCATGTCAGCTAAACCAAATCACAATAAACCAATTCTCCTTAGCATAATTCAAGGAGGATACCTCAACTATAAGATCAAAAAATCGGTGTAATACATGTATATACATAGTAATAACAACATATATATGTATAACACCTAAGTATATCAACACATGAACAACATTCTAGCTAGAGTCCAGTCATCAATGCATGACCATATCAACCACACATACCATTACCTCATGTATGACAATAATAACCATACCAATGTATATTGACAACATGTAAGCACTTGACATGTATAAACAACACATAACCATTCATACACTCATGATGACACATTTCACAACAACACCATCAGCTCTCCCATGGTGACATCACTGCCACCATGACCAAAACCATGCGGATGCAACAAGCACATAGACCACAATTATGAGAAACACATATGAAACCAAAAGAAATGCATGGCAAACACACCACCCATCTAGTCTGAGGGGTGAAAACCATGAGCTGATACCACTCTGTAACACCCTCCTCCCACATCTACCCAAGTAACCAACCAATAGGGGTAAATATGTGACGAAGAGTTACCATGATATGATTAAAAATCCTAGGTGAACTTAAGGAACTGGAAACAACGAAAACACATCAAACAAACCTTCCACACTAACAAGAAAACTCCCACGAGCCATCCCAACCAGTCAAGTAACTATCCCCTGGGTCCCACTGGGTTTTTAGACCATTAATCCTTCGAACGCTCCCTTGATATGGGCGAGGGTGCATCTAGGAGGCTCTGGATGCTCCCACAACATGGGCATGCATGCATACAGGGACTTTTTTCCTCAAACATGTGCCAGTGTCTCCGGGATTCAAGCCACTTTTTCAGACCCATTATACAATGACACTTTCATAAATTAAATATAACAACGGAATAACGATGCAAAAGAAAAACTTGAGCAAGGACTTGAGTGGACCCCTACTAGCCATGACAAACATTTCATCAAACATGTCACAAATATGTAATCTACATGTTTAAATAACAGATCTGAACATAAGGGTCTCATGCTTATCTGAAAATCTCTAAGAAGCATTGTTGCATCATCACATTAACTGCATTACCATCTAATTGGGCATAGATACATTGTTCATTCATTTACAAATCAAAACATGATGAGAGTCATACATCATCACCATCATAAAATTCAATCATAACCATCATATAAACAACATAAATAACAAGCATAGAACAACCATATAAGCCACATAATAATAAGCATATTTACCCATCAATACAAGAGGAAAAAGCTCTTATTTCCATAATAAAAATGCAACCAAATATGGCACTTCCACGTTCCACCCTACCATAGACATGGTTGAGCAAAATATCTCTTCATCCAGTCACCCTCATGCCATATTCCAAGCATGAATGTGGGATCTCATAAAACTTATCAATCAAAACCAAACCAGAGCTTCCAGAGGCCAAACCACCTCAACCCTCAACCAGTGATTCCACCTCACAATCGGACATCACAACCATCACTAGATTGGTCTCCACCCAATATATCCAAGGCTCTGGAGCGCTTATTCCAACCAGGGCTTCCAGGACTAGTAACTCAACCCACAACTGCTTCCAGGCTTCCAGAGAATTTTAAATGCAACAAAATATGGGACTTCCACGTTCCACCCTACCATAGACATGGTTGAGCCAAATCTCTCTTCATCCAATCACCCTTGTGCCATATTCCAAGCATGAATGTGGGATCTCATTAAACTTATCAATCAAAACCAAACTAGAGCTTCTAGAGGCCAAACCACCTCAATCCTCAACCAGTGATTCCACCTCACAATCGGACATCACAACCATCACTAGATTGGTCTCCACCCAATATATTCAGGGCTCTGGAGCATTTATTCCAACCAGAGCTTCCAAGACTAGTAACTCAAACCACAGCTGCTCCTAGGCTTCTAGAGCTTTTTTTCCAACCAGGTCTTCGAGGACTAGTAACTCAACCCACCAAGGGCTTCCAATTTTTTTTTCCAACCAAGGATTCTAGTACTTGTAACTCTGTTGGAGTCTTGTGTTTTGATAGATTGGCTAACCAAAAGACAAGGCAACATCAGAACCAAACTTTAGAGTTCGAGGATCTAGTCCTCCTGTTCTCAGAGAGGGATCTCTCAAATTGTTTGCAAAGATATGTCTTGTTTGCTTCTAAGTATTGATTTTAGACTAGTTATTAAGTATAGGTGTTTGTTTGTTTGGTTGAACTGGCATAGTAGAACATGAAAGGTATAGGTAGTATAGATAGAAAGAAGAAGTGTTAGATTCATTGGGCAATGGAGTCAAGAAGAGGTTTATGACAAAATCATCAATGGATATGGTATATAAAAGGGCAAATCTAACTTGGCCACAAGATCCTTTAGTTTTTTGAATGAGATGGACATCAATGATTTGAAAGAGAGTTTGAATTCTCAACAAAGGGAACTTAAAAACATAACTTGAACATAAAGAGGCATTTGATAGACAGGGCTAACCATGAATTCTAAGAACCGCACTTTAAGCAAATAATGATTTCAAGACAACTTTTAAAATGAAATCTAAGATTCGGGGAACACCCTATTTCCTCAAAGATTCTATTTTAAAGGAATTAGAAAACATGAATGATTCACTGATAATTGTAGTCATAGAAGAGGGAACACCTAACACATCTATGATCATAAATATAAAGACCTTTAAAACAATTGTTCAAGCATGGACAAAGCGTATGATCAAAACAGACCTCCTTGGCTAACTGTAAACAATCGTACTTCAAAGGGAGACTTCAAAAACAGTTTTCAAGTGGCAGCAGACAAGCAGGGAAAACCATAAATCATGTCGGAACCAACTGTTTGAACTATTTGAGAAATAAAAAGGCATAATGGTTTAAGAGAATGATTAAAGACTCTAAAATGCCTTAGCAGAAGAAAACATAAAATAGTGAAGGATAAACAGGTCTAAGGTGCTTCCAGGAGTCATTTCTTAGCCTAAACTTTTCATCCTACTGTAGTAAGAATTTATGAAAGGTAATGAAAATAGGAAAAACAACAGACAGTTCAGAATACATCACCAATAGCCAGGCTCAGGGATCCAATGATAGAGCCTTCTCAAGAACAAGCATGTCACAACATCATCAAGCTTCCAAGACTTCAAATTCTTCCTCAACTTCAGACAGACTATGTATTATTTCAAAGAGTTTCAGTGTTACAACTAGTGACCAACCAACCCTTTACAATGTTCTCCTCAAGGAGATTTAATAAGAAAATGAGGAGGTGGAAGAGTTGCTAGGGTTGAAGTGTAATTAATTCTATACTAAATGCAACTCCTAGCCTTGAAAACCATGCAAGGCATAAGGCAGGAATGCATTGAATTACAACTCTATTTCATTAACTCTGTTTTCTGCTTTTTAGGCTTAGTGGGTGAAAAGATTGATTTTAAGGCTCTTTTTATCTTTTACAATAACTTTGTTGTCAGTGTGAAATATTTGATTTTTCTTGTAATGACTGTTAGCAGCCTTTGGCCTTAATGTTTTCTGACTGAGATTTGATCTGGGTATTCCTTTGAGGCAGAGAGGTTACAAGTGGCAATATGGTAGCTGGGGATTCAATTAGCCCTTCTGATGTGGCATTCGAGGTTCTTCTGGATCTGTCTTCATTTGTGGATTAGGCCTTTGATATTTAATTTGTGCCTCGATCTCTTTAAACTCTGTCTAGAACCCTTAATCCTTCAATTATCCTTTGATCTTCATCTTTGACACTGATACTCTTTTATTAATTGATGTTGACTGTGTTTGCTGTTTGCAGGTGCGCAGAGGGTTTGTTAAAGAATTTGTCCAAAAATTCGATGATCATGACTCATCGACCCTTTCAAACCGCGAGATTTAAACCCCTGATCTCTTTAATTTGTATTCATGGCTATGAGGATCGTCATCCTCGGCCCATAACACTGTAATTGCCTGTGGGAGGGTTTTTAACCTTGAGAATTTATTAAACCTGCATAAAAAATAAACAAATTTATTTAAATCCTACGAATGATTGGTTAAAACCTCTTTGGAGGGTTCATGGAAGCGTTTAGGAGCTGTGAGGATGGAGGGATTTGCAGCGGAGAACGGGTTTCTATGGTAAAACACAGAACCAAGGTTTAATTTGAAAATATGGCATGAATTGAGGATTTAGTGGTTTCGGGAAAACCATTGGTGGTTTTCGCGCAGCATTTGGGGGGGGGTAGGCGGTATTAACTTTTGGAACACGATACGACTCATCGCTCGACGCGTGGCAAATGAAAACCGCTTTTATCGCGCGGAAGTAGCGCACTACGGGGAAAGGCCAAAAATTACACGATATCAATCGTTGGCCGTCAGATCACAAGCTGCAGATCTGACGGTGCGGATCGCACGTGACGTATGGAAAGCTACGAGGTTGGAAGACGGGTGGGGTCTATGATGACGTCAGTTGCTTTGTCGCGTAGTGGACGGGTGTTGGCTTATCGGGTTAAGTCCCGATCGTCAGATCTTTCGAAATGGACGGTCGAGATTTAAAGAGGAGATGGGAATGTTAAAAAGGGAAGAAGGCGTAGTAAATGAAATATACGGAGGAGAGTAGGTCTGATGGCCGTTGATTTATGTAGATAAACGGTCCAGATTTGCTTGGGACCATAACGTCGGGAAGAGGAGAATAGATGGAAGGTCGGGGTTTTTCAACATGAGGTTTCAATGTTTAAGCGCCCAGTTGCGGGGCTTAGTCATATGAGATGGAGGGCTAAAAGGATATAAGCCCTTGGGGGCTTAAAAAACCTTTTTAATGTAAAAAGACATGTTTTTAGGCCATAACAAGGAATTTTAAGGCTTAGTAAGGGTTCTGATAAGTAAAAGGAGGGATTTTTAAACCAAATAAAGGGAAATATAAGGTTTAAAGGCGGTTTTGATGCTTTTGGAGGTTAAAATGAAAGGTTTTAGAAGGATTTGTGAAAGGAAAGAAGGGTAAAAAAGGGAGAATTGAAATGATGGAAAATGGAGTCTTTAAACAGTCTTTCTCTTAGTAAACAGCAGGTACTTTAGGACTAATAGTGAAACAGCAGAGAAGATTAACTCCAAGGATAAAGGACATCATAAGACTTCAAGAACTCACAATTTGGACATGAATTGTTTCTTGAAGGCTAAAAATATTTAGCCACCATTTGATATGACAAATTTTTATAGGTGGCTAACAGTGGCTCCACATGGGGATGGCATCTTCTTGAAGGTGTCAAGAACTTCAGACAATTTTCTCTGGAAGCTAATCAGTGCCTTGCACTTTGTTAATCCTTTTTATCAGCTACTAACAAAAATGACTTAGAACTTGATATATCAGCAGAAAAGTATTTCCCAAACATCTACCTACACAACCTACTTCCTAACATTTTTTCTTTCGAAGGTGCACTTGGACTTACAAACCTTTTCATCAATCATTTTATTCTTTTTTGAAAACAGGAAACTAATATATTTCCACTCTTATTTCTCCATGAACTCAGTTTAAACAGTTGAGTTCATAAATTCTCTACCTAACTACCACCTGCCAGGATTAGACTGTTTGACAGATCTTTATTCTCTATTTTCTAGAACGGAAATTCTAAAAGCAGCCAAGCCAGTATTAAGCAGTCTGACTTGCTGCAGATCTATGGCATAAAAACAAGCTGCACATAGACTAAAATTTGCAGAAAATTAAAACAACATTGCGAAGGCTTAAGATCTGAAAATTTAAAAAACATCCTTCATTATTTCTTCAGCTCTGGTTTTAGTTTTGTTTGAGTTGTTTCCTCTTTCTTTCCTAGTTCAAGTTTTGAGATTTTTAGAATCAGTTCTTCATCAATCTCATAGGTTCAAGATTTGAGCTTGTTTGAACCTTTGTTTTTTCTATCCTAATCTACCTTACTGATAAGCCAAGATTGTGTTGTTTGGTTGATCTAATTCACTAACCTATCAGCAGTAAATTGAAAAGCTAATTAGTCATGATTAGGCTGTATGACTAACTAGAAGTGTGTTTTTAGGAGTGGCATTTGAGCTTGCACACTTTCAAACTTTGTCTCTCTTTTTTGGTATGGGGTTGTACCTTTCTTGTTTTTATCTGCCCTCTTTTCTATTTTTATTGTTTTTGTATTTTTCTTTTTCTAACTTTTGAAAGCAGTAAACAAACTAGATGCTCACAGGCTGAGCTTTATTGCTTTCCTATCTACCCTAATCTAATTTAAAAATCTATGCTGCTTTATATGGTACAATAGTGCCAATGTAGCCAGTTGAGTAGTGACAAAAAGGAATAGAGAAACTGGCTACTAGTCAGACGTAACCACAGTACATATTGAATCTTAATCTTTAAAATCAAGGCTATCATAGAAGGTGACAACGTTTTATGTCTCTAGCTCCTACAAAGGATCCATGTTTGAGAATTTGAGCTAATTGGGACCTCCACACACTCTTCCATAGGATCAACAAAGAACAGTTGAGAATTCTCTTCTTTTTGGCCCTCCATGATTGGTAGATTGTCTGCCTCTAAGATATCAGCTTTGAGGACTGCACCTTCAGTATGTTCCTTGGAAGCATCATCATCCTTAACCTGAAAATCAACAAGCAGTGAAATTTCTTCTTTCTCTAAATCTATGCTTGCTTCTAGTGTGAATTCAGGTTCTTTGGATGACAGATTGATATCAGCAATGGGAGAGAATTTCTCTTGAAAAGATAATATATCCTCAGTAGGACAGTCTTGTATTTTTTTTTCTTCCCCAAAGACTTGCCAGTACTTTTTATTGTTTGTGACAGCTAGTCTGAATGTTTCTTGAATTGTATATTGTTTGCTTTCCCAAGGTCTCAGACATGTACTAGCAACTAGGGCTAATCCACTGGCAAACAAATTTTGGTCTTTAGGAACAAGGGTAAGTTGGAATTCTTTAAAAGATTTTAACAAATCCATGGCATCATCCTTATAGGCTCTAAGTCTGGGATGTTTAACCATGCATTCTTCGTTCACTTGCCTAATTACCAATTCTGCATTTCCATGAACTGTTATCCTTTGGGCTCCTAATTTCTTCAATAAGTGCAGCCCTAAAAGAAGTGCTTCATACTCCACGATGTTATTTGTGCATTGAAAATTTAATTTATATGAATAGGCTTTAGAATGATTGTTTTATGTATTGCGAAGCCATATTTCCGCACCTGTACTAGTTTTACTACATGACCCACCAAAATTCATATTCCAAAGAGGACTATTTTCAGTTTTACCCTTCATTTCCCTACTATCCTCTCTGTCTTGAGTGCAATTTGGTTGTTCTGTGGGATAGGCACTATGTTGATGATTATCTTGTTCAAATGAAGGCTCGGAGGCTGGCTGTTTGTTTAGTATTTGATCAATTTCTTCTTCTGTCAAAGGAGAGATTTCTCTTTCAGCATAAATAGAAATACAGCTGCCCTCTTTCTCTTGTGTAAACTGGTTTTGAGGCTGGATGTATTTTTGAGCCTCTTCTAAGGGATCTTTACTTGTGCTTGCAGGGAAAATTTGAGGATATTCCACTGTTTCCTGATCTACAAAAGAACTTTCTAAATATGTACAACAAAGTTCTCTATGTGAATGGGCAAGAGTATTTGTTTTGCAAAAAGTTTCAGAGACTGGTTGTTTATTAATAATCTGATCTATCTCTTTTTCTGTCGAAGGGGAAGGTGTTTCTATGTTCCTTTGAACAGGAGCACAACAGTTCTCTGTCTCTTGTGAAGACTGATTTTGATGCTGGATGTCTTCTTGAGCCTCAGCTGTAAGGGATGATGAATCATTATTTGGGTTTTCAGGGATATCTTGAGGAATTTCCTTTATTTATTGGTTGATTTCTTCCTCAACTGATTCATCTATATTCTTATAATTTTTCAATAGGATATTAAACTCATGAATGGCTGTTAAAAGATCTTCAAGATGTATTTCTTCCCAATCCTCATTATTGTCTATAATGTGTTGGGTGATGTTTTGTGATGGATCATAATGTATTTCACCCCATGATAATGATGTAGTGTTTTCTTTATAGTTCTCATAAAACACATATTCAAGGTCCTTTAAAGAAAACAAACTACCAGATTTCAACCATTCATACCAATCCCTAGATTTTCCTTCTAATGTTAACATGAACATTTTCATTAGGCAATCTCCATGCCATTCAACCTTTAACCTCCATGCATGTGAAATTTTATAAGATGTAATAGTGAATTATCAAACTTTTCACCCTGAAAAACAGGAAGGTTATCATCCCATAATACCTGGGGCATATTATGTGGAAACCCAGGGATATGTTCTTTACTCATTGGGGCATATCTTCGTTGTATTCTTGGAATCATTTTGCAAATTTGATAAGAGGTCACTGTATCTGTTCAATTAGTTCAGGGTCTTCTACCAGTGGAGTCATTTGGTCTTTTGGGAGTTGTAGAGTGTGGAGTCGCCAGGTGGAAATTTTTAGCTTTAGAAGGTAAAATGTTTTATGGTCCACCACCATTAATAGGTTTGAATACCAATCTGAAATATTTTTGGGTTTTCTGAGTTTTTTCAGTCCTACGAGTTATGAGAGTGTCCTAAACCTGTTTCAACACTCAGCTACAGTGATGAGACAAACAGAGTTTATTCTTATGGCCTAGCTAGCTGATTCCTTCAAGGTTTGATAAGGCTTTATGAGAATCCTAAGGGTTACTTATTTTGTCACTGATTCAAATAAGTCTTATCATGATCACCATTATGCTTGGTAGTGCTTGAAGAAAGCTACTTATACTGTACTGAACAGTTAGTGTTTTGTTTTAAGGATTTTACTCAGAGTCCCACCGTGATCGCCATTATGTTGGAGTCCTATGTTTTGATAGATTGGCTAACAAAAAGACAAGGCAACATCAGAACCAATCTTTAGACTTCCAGGATCTAGTCCTCCTATTCTCAGAGAGGGATCTCTCAAATTTTTTGCAAATATATGTCTTGTTTTCTTATAAGTATTGATTTTAGACTAGTTATTAAGTACAGGTGTTTGTTTGTTTGGTTGAATTGGCACAGTAGAACATGAAAGGTCTAGGTAGTATGGATAGAAAGAAGAAGTGTCAGATTCATTGGGCAATGGAGTCAAGAAGAGGTTTATGACAAACTCATCAATGGATATGGTATATCAAAGTGCAAATCTAACTTGGCCACAAGATCCTTTAGTTTTGTGAATGAGATGGACATCAATGATTTGAAAGAGAGTTTGAATTCTCAACAAAGGGAACTTAAAAACATAACTTGAACATAAAGAGGCATTTGATAGACAGGGCTAACCATGAATTGTACAAACCACACTTTAAGCAAATAATGATTTCAATACAACTTTTAAAATGAAATCTAAGATTCGGGGAATGCCCTATTTCCTCAAAGATTCTATTTTAAAGGAATCAGGAAACATGAATGATTCACTGATAATTGCAGTCATAGAAGAGGGAACACCTAACACAACTATAAAGACCTTTAAAACAATTGTTCAAGCAGGGACAAAGGGTATGATCAAAATAGACCTCCTTGGCTAACTGTAAACAATGGTACTTCAAAGGGAGACTTCAAAAAAAAAATTCAAGTGGCAGCAGACAAGCAGGGAAAACCATAAATCATGTTGGAACCAAGTATTTGAACTATTTGAGAAATAAACAAGCATAAGGGTTCAAGAGAATAATTAAAGACTCTAAAATGCCTTAGCAGAAGAAAACATAAAACAGTGAAGGATAAACAGGTCTAAGGTGCTTCCAGGAGTCATTTCTTAGCCTAAAATTTTCATCCTACTGTAGTAAGAATTTATGAAACATAATGAAAACAGGAAAAACAACAGACAGTTCAGAATACATCACTAACAGCCAGGCTCAGGGATCTAATGATAGAGCCTTCTCAAGAACAAGCATGTCACAACATCATCAAGCTTCCAAGACTTCAAATTCTTCCTCAACTCCAGACAGACTATGTATTATTTCAAAGAGTTTCAGTGTTACAACTAGTGACAACCAACCCTTTACAATGTGCTCCTCCAGGAGATTTTATAAGAAAATGAGGAGGTGGAAGAGTTCCTAGGGTTGAAGTGTAATTAATTCTATACTAAATGAAACTCCTAGCCTTGAAAACCATGCAAGGCATAAGGTAGGAATGCATTGAATTACAACTTTGTTTCATTAACTCTGTTTTCTGCTTTTTAGGCTTAGTCGGTGAAAAGATTGACTTTAAGGCTCTTTTTATCTTTTACAATAACTTTGCTGTCAGTGTGAAATATTTGATTTTGCTTGTAATAACTGTTAGAAGCCTTTGGCCTTAATGTTTTCTGACTAAGATTTGATCTGGGTATTCCTTTTAGGCAGAGAGATTACAAGTGGCAATATGGTAGCTGGGGATTCAATTAGCCCTTCTGATGTGGCATTCGAGGTTCTTCTTGATCTGTTTTCATTTGTGGATTAGGCCTTTGATATTTAATTTGTGCCTTGATCTCTTTAAAGTCTGTCTAGAACCCCTAATCCTTCAATTATCCTTTGATCTTCATATTTGACACTAATACTCTTTTATTAATTGGTGCTGACTGTGTTTGTTGTTTGCAGGTGCGCAGAGGGTTTGTTAAAGAATTTGTCCAAAAAGTTGATGATCATGACTCATCGACCCTTTCAAACCACGAGATTTAAAACCCTGATCTCTTTAAATTGTATTCAAGGCTATGAGGATCGTCATCCTCGACCCATAACACTGTAATTGCCTGCAGGAGGGTTTTTAACCTTGAGAATTTATTAAACCTGCATAAAAAAACAAACAAAGTTATTTAAATCCTGCGAAAGATTGGTTAAAACTGCTTTGGAGGGTTCATGGAAGCGTTTAGGAGCTGTGAGGATGGAGGGATTTGCAGCGGAGAATGGGTTTCTATGGTGAAACACAAAACCATGGTTTAATTTGAAAATATGGCACGAATTGAGGATTTAGTGGTTTCGGGAAAACCATTGGTGGTTTTTGCGCAACATTTGGGGGGGTAGGCGGTATTAAATTTTGGAACGCGATACGACTCATCACTCGATGCGTGGCAAATGAAAACCACTTTTATCGTGCGGAAGTAGCGCACTGCAGGGAGAGGCCAAAAATTACGCAATATCAATCGCTGGTCGTCAGATCACAGGCTACAGATCCGACGGTGCGGATCGCACGCGACGAACGGAAAGTTGCGAGGTTGGAAGATGGGTGGGGTCTATGATGACGTCAGTTGCTTTGTTGCATAGTGGACAGGTGTTGGTTTATCAGGTTAAGTCCCGATCGTCATATCTTTCGAAATGGACGGTCGAGATTTAAAGAGGAGATAGGAATGTTAAAAAGGGAAGAAGGCACGGTAAATGAAATATACGGAGGAGAGGAGGCCCGATGGTTGTTGATTTATGTAGATCAATGGTCCATATTTGCTTAGGACCATAATGTCAAGAAGAGGAGAATAGATGGAAGGTCGGGGTTTTTTAACATGAGGGTTCAATGTTTAAGCACTCGGTTGCAGGGTTTATTCATATGAGACGGAAGGCTAAAAGGATATAAGCCCTTGGGGGCTTAAAAAACCTTTGTAATGTAAAAAGACTTGTTTTTAGGCTAGAACAAGGAATTTTAAGGCTTAGTAAGGGTTCCGATAAGTAAAAGGAGGGATTTTTAAACCAAATAAAGGGAAATATAAGGTTTAAAGGAGGTTTTGATGCTTTTGGAGGTTAAAATGAAAGGTTTTAGAAGGATTTGTGAAAGGAAAGAAGAGTAAAAAAGGGAGAATTGAAATGATGGAAAATGGAATCTTTAGACAGTCTTTCTCTTAGTAAACAGCAGGTACTTTAGGAATAATAGTGAAACAGCGGTGAATATTAACTCCAAGGATAAAGGACATCATAAGACTTCAAGAACTCACAATTTGGACATGAATTTTTTCTTGAAGGCTAAAAAGATTTAGCCACCATTTGATATGATAAATTTTTATAGGTGGCTAACAAACTCAACCCTAATTGTTACAGGTCTTCTAGAGAGTTTGTCCAACCAAGGCTTCCAGGAACTAATAACGTAACCCACAGCCAAAGGCACATGAGAACCAACCAAAAAAACAAGTAATGAAATGAACCCACAACTCCATGGCTATCCAGGAAATAGAAAGGCTAGGAAAATCCACTGTCAATCTAGAAAATCCTCCATGCCAATGACAGATCATGACCAAGAAACCACATGCATATGCCATGCATGCGAAAAACAGTGAGGAAAACATACATGCAACTTGGTACCTGGAAAAAAAATATGTTGTAGTTGTTTATCCCAATGTCCTCTTGCACTTTCCTGCTCTTCCTTTTCCTTCTTTCTCCAAATATCGAAGTATATCACACTCTCCAAGAGTGCTCCAAGAAACTCTAAGTATCCAAGAGTATGAGAGAGAGAGAGAGAATAATGAGAGCTCCAAAATTTCACTGATCAAAAGCTACAAACTGATCCTCATAAGCCTTTTTATTAATGATGCCTCTATTTTCTTCATTTTCCACTATTTTCCTTCATTTTCCCCCTCACATGAAACATGTGACCTTTCACCTCCCTTTTCTCCTATTTTTCATTATTTTCATAAATAATTCCAAATAAATGCCACTTTTCCTTTACAAAGCCTTAGCCATTGCCTTTTCCAATTTCCATAGCCATAATAAACCATATGATCGCCCACAATCAAATGTTTTCCCCAACATTTAGCTTGGAATATGTGTCCCATGACCTTGGTTATTATTTTTCCTTTATTAAATTTTATTACATGGAATTTTCACTAGGTATGTTACAGAAGAGAGGGAGGGACTTTCATTAATGCACTCAACAAAAGCGAGATAATACTGAGCTTACCAGTTTAGCAAAATGAAACCCTATCCGAAGAAGGGTTTTGCGAGCGGAGATCTCTCAGTATAAGGAACATAGCAAATGACCAGCGAATCGTGACAGAAAAGTAGGTACTTACCCTAAACCGACAAGGAGTAAATTGAGTCATTGGATTAAATGCCACATCAATTGAAGGTGAAGGGAAGACCCAGGTGCACCTCCACATGAGTATTTGAAGGTTCGAGATACCTAGGCAGGCTTGCATGGCATTAGATGCATAGCTAACACCAACCCATGCTTGGAAACCGCACCAAAAAAACTATTGCAATTTGAAAAAATCTCATGGGTTGAAACACTGAAAATAGGATTGTATCGACAAGCCAAATTACACATTAAATCATAGTTGAATCATGTTACATATCAAAATAGTTCGAGGCATAATAAAAGAACCATCCTTTTCACCAAAGGTTAATAATAGAGGCATCTCTCTCTCTCTCTCTCTCTCTCTCTCTCTCTCTCTCTCTCTCTCTCTCTCTATATATATATATATATATATATATATATATATATATATATATATATATATATATATATATATATATATATATATATATATAGAAAATAATAATAATAAATATATATATATATATATATATATATATATATATATATAAATAAAAATAAAAATAAAATTAAAAATTAAAAAAATAAAATAAATAAATAAATATAAATAAAAATAAAAATAAATGAATAAAAATTTGGATTGTTTTTGTTAATTTGTGTTACAAGTGGTATCAGAGCATCAAGGTTGTTGCACTGTGGCCTGTTTGGGCATATGTGAAATAACAGAAATTTTCATGATGCACAGAGGAAGTTGAAGCAACATGAGACAAGGATCTAGAATTAAAACACTTGGGAGGAGATCAGCAGAAGCAGGATTTGTGCCTCTTACAGAAGCAAATCCATAAATCATGGGTTCATCTGGGAGAAGAAACTCGGAACACAAATGTGATGTTGTTGGAGACAGTTCAACAACTGCGAGCGAAGATGATGAATTCACGAGTTGATAATGAGAGCTTGAGGTTGGAACATGAAAAGATTCTGAGACGTGAAAAATCAAAGGAATCCAAATCCCAGCCCAGATGAAGGGAACAAAGTTGAATTACATCGACAGTGACAGGAAAACTTGAACGTCGAGGGCGACTGAGTTGACAATGAGGAACAGTCTGAAAACGCTTATGGAAAAAAGGGGACCAAGAAACAAAAAACTGAATTGCAAGGAGAGTTCAAGAAAATCAAACCCCCAACGTACGATGGAAAAGTGGAGAAAGTTGCTAAATCTTGGTTAATCAATAGGAATAAATATTTATGGATCTATGAATATGGTGACAATCTAAAATCCAGATTTGAATTTATCAATTGCAAGGTAAAGCCACCTTATGGTGGGAAGAAGTTAAAATTGTTCAAGGAATTGATGAACATGAAGTAACTTAGGACAACTTTCAAAATAATTTCAGCGATAAATATTTAACTGAATGATTCTATCATGAAAAATCAAAGTAGTTCCATGATTTAAAATTGGGACAACAATCCATGGATGATTTTGTAACCAAGTTTACTTCTCTGTTAAGATATTTCCCCTACATTCGTGAAGAGAAACCTAAATTACAATGTTTCATCAGTAGCTTACCAATCTTAATGAAGGAAAAGTTGGAATTTGATAATCCGAAGTCAATGGATGAAGCCATTTGAAAATCCCGAATCTGCTACCAGCAAATGAAGCAAAAAGGGGAAAGTGGAAAAATGTGGTTAAACAAACAAGGGTAAAAAAAATTTAAAACACTAAGAATGAAAAAATTGTTGGAGTTAATACTGCACATAGGAAACAATTGAATGGACTTCCGGGGAAGAATCAACAAAAGTTCAGATCACAAAGTGAATCCGGGAAATTTGAGGCATCCAGTAAACCAGATCCTAGCCAATCCCAAAAACCCCCTTTGCAGTTTTGGGGTTGCGGGGAACCTCACTACTATAAAAAAAATTCCCTTATTGTACCAAATCATATTAGGTTGCTAACATTCAAGAAGCCTCTACACTCAATGAGGTGGAAAGAAACATAACAATGATTAATGTTTCTTTAGAGGATCATAAGGATGAATATCAACCTGCTATGGTGGAGTTTGAAGGTAATATCGCTAATCATCTTGTCTCTATTTTAATACACCTAGGTGTAAATGTACGTTACATCAGTTCAAAAATAATTTAATTATGTCATTTAAAAGTGATAAATTTAAAAATCTGTGGTTAGTACAACTATCCACTGGAGCTAAGAGAAGGGTGACAACAAAGGTAGAAGGTTGTCTTGTTGAAATAGCAAGACAAAAAATTAAGGCAAATTAGAATATATTACCTTTAAGGTCCTATGATGTGCTAATAGGTGTGGACTGGATGGAAGGGAATTGAACCCTAGTGAATTGCAAGGAAAAAACCATTAGTTTTATTACTGATGTGGGTGTTAGATGAGAGATTCAGGGTATTAAAAGATCCATTACTGATCGAGTGGATTAGTAAACTTCTCAAAATTCAAAGTGTTCAAAAGTGCTGGAAACTAGTGCCAAAATGTAGATCTCGTCGCCCTGAATCCAACGCAACTTGAATCGCTCAAAAATGACATCATATGCTCCTGATATCGCGTTCTGATCGTTTTCATAAATAACTAAAAAATTTGCAGTTGGGATGCAGGTATGTTGACTGTGCAGCCCATACGTTGATTGGGCAAGTTTGGTAGGCAGGGTGACTATGTTTGAAGAGCTAATGATAGGCTGCTAAGTGTCCAATTCATATTGGTCGATTTCTGTTACAATTTGATTGGTTGAAGGTCGGTTGTACATGGTCCAATGAATGGAGGCCACGTGGGCCAATGGATGGTCGCCACATTGGCTCCCAACAATGGTGTAAAAAAAAAATTATCGACCGAATGGGCCTCCATGAGACTCGAATGCGCGACCAGTAGAGTGGCATCAATGTGCCTTACCGTTGTACCATGGGTGTTACTTAATAATTATAGTTCTGAATGACTATTTAAATTTTAATGGTTGTATAGTTGGGGGAATGGGCCGAGATTAACCCCTGACCATTGGCCACCCATACCCACGATATCGTAGGCATTGGGATCCTAGGGCGCAGAGCAAACCCCGACACCAAGCAACGGTTGATACGTATAAGCCACAGTTCAGGGTGGAGTTCCATTAGCACAGAGTTTTTAAAACATTCCAGCCGGCAATACCACATACCATAACCATCGTTCGAACCAAATTGAATGTGGAGTATGGTTAAAGTATTGGCATGGAGATTCAAATGTAACCGGTGGTAAGCAATAACAAAACCATAGCGCAACTACGATTCGGGAAAAGTTTAAACTCAACTCTGAAAGCACATTTTACCGCCACCCAACCTCAGTCGAAGCCATAGTTAATCGTTGGCGCGATATTTTAAATCGTTCATATCCAATGGCAATAATTGCTCCATGTGGCCCCATCGTGTACGCTCAGGGGGGGTCATTGAGAAATTAAAGTAGGTGACAATTTGCACCCAAACCGGAATCTCGTCAACGTGAGGTGAATTTGTCACTTTGCAGTGTTAAAAATGGCAGAATTTGTAGTATGGTTAGCAAGAGTGTGCGGTTTGTAGATCAATTAGCATAAAAACTTCACTAGAGCATAAATTATTCAATTGTTGGCCAAATTGAGTGAAGAAAGAGCCTAGATAGGGGTTTTTTACTGTTTTGGATCCATTGGAGACATTATTTTTTGCATTTTGAGCACTAAAAATCCATGTAAACATGTATTTGAGTAAATAATGAAAGAGGCCCCACATTGAAAGCTGGACCAGGAGATGTAGCCCAAGAGGGGTGAACTCCTTCATCATTTTTCTATCTTGTGTTACTATGTATGATATTATTGTCTTTGTTTTTATGCTACAAAACTGAGTTTAAACACCTAATTTATGTCTTATTTCAACTTTCCTAATTGCATAAAAGACATCAAATTTAACTTACAAATTTCACAAAACCTTCAAGTTTTTTTAATAAAGATGAGTTTGGTATCAGAGATTTTGGTTCTTTGGTTGTATTGAAGGTTTAATTTTGTTGCAAGTGTTTTCTGATGCTTACAAGGTTGAAGCTTAAAAGAGGAGAAGGAAAGCTTGTGGGAACAAGTCCTCAAGCTAGTTCAAGGAGAGCACATTCGCCAGAATCTTCACCTTAAGTGTCACCAAAGGCCTAATCAGTCATGGCACATGAAGGAGAATTTGAGAATATGTTTTAGGATGAGAAGGATTTCAGAAAATAACTCTTTGAAATGACTGAGATGGTGAAACTCCTTTATGAGGAAAGGACTCAAGGTTGTATGGTGAGAGCTCAAATCCTCCAAATGGAAATGGAGGAAATGGAGATAAACCTCCAAAAGGGAATGAAGGAAATGGTGATAAACCACCTCTACCTCCACATTTATCCTCACCTTCATCTTCACCATCGTCGTCCTCTACATCAACCCCTTCACAAACACCTCAACATTCTCCAAAGGGACATGGTAAAACTCCATTGTTAAAACTTGACATAAAGTTTGAATTTCCTATGTATAATGGAGAGGTAAATGTTGAGAAATTAGATAATTGGGTTTGTTGGCTTGAAGTGTATTGCAGGATACAAAGGATTTAATATGATGAGATGAATATTCAGCTTGCTTCTTTAAGGTTGGAAAGTGCAACACTCATTTGGTGGGAATCCAAAACTCAAGAGAATCTTAAGAAAAGAAGTAAGAACGTAACTTCTTGGAATGATTTTGTGGCTGCATTAAGAAGATATTTTTATACTTTAGCATACATGAATAAAGCTAAAATGGATTGGAAAAAATTTAGGCAAGAAAAGGTTCAAAGTGTGCAATGTTATACCCAAGATTTTAGAAGGAGAGCATTGATTTTGGGTGTAGATCTATCCTCTCAAGAAACTTTACTCAAATATGTTAGAGGATTACATAGCTACTTGAGACACACAATTCTCATTATTAAACCGACAAATCTAGATGAGGTTTTTGTACATGCAACACATTTAAAAGCAAGAGGGAAGAATGTTCCACAAGAGGGCAGAAAATCTCCATTCAAGAGTGGAGACAAAGGAAAGGGAAAATTTAAAGGAAAAGGGAATAAGGATGCTTCCATCAAGAAAGAGGGATAAAAAATCACATGCAAACACTATTCAAAATAAGGCCATGATGAAAACCATTGTTGGAAACTTCATCCTGAGATGAGACACAAAAAATTTAACAACAAAGGAAAACAAAATACTGCTGCAACTACACAACATAATTTAGGATCTGATTCGGGAGATGAAACAAATATCACATCCATGTGATTGAAAGGTAACGACTCTATTACAAGTACTAGTTATTCTAGTAAACTCAATGAAACTTAAAATGAAAAGGAAAGAATAGAGCTTTTCCATATTAGAGTTATCTCAAAACATAAGAAAATAAACACTCTATTTGATAGTGGATCACAAGCAAACCTCATTTTAGAAACCATTGTCAAGAAATTGAATTTGAAAACCATTCCTCATCCTA
The DNA here is from genome assembly GCA_034641835.2 of Pinus albicaulis. NCBI lineage: Eukaryota > Viridiplantae > Streptophyta > Pinopsida > Pinales > Pinaceae > Pinus > Pinus albicaulis. The sequence goes on along the minus strand of CM076575.1, from coordinate 780,452,311 downwards.
AACCTTATCCTTTAGGTTGGGTATGTGAGAATGCAAAATTGCAAGTGACTAGAAAAAGAAAATTGAAATTCGCCATCACTACAAACTTCATTGATGAGGTATAACTCATGTAGTTCCATTATACACATGTGGCATTATTTTGGGAAGCCCATATCTTTATGATAGAAAATCCATCTTTCATCGCAATAAAATGGGTATCGTTTGCTTAAATATGGTATTGAGTACATTGTTACATCACATCGCAAGAAATTAAATCTATCTCTTGTGAATGCTAGACAAATGAATAGGCTTGTTAATTCTAGCAATAATTTTGTACTTTTGATGACCAAACCCAAGAATGATGTTGAGAATGAAACCTTCCAAGGTTGTGATGCAAAGTTAAAATTTGATTTGGTTGAGGTTGTTAACCACTAAGATGAGATGTTTCAGGAGCCTAAAGGATTGCCTCCTAAAAGAGGAATCCAACATGAGATCCAATTACAGCAAGATTTTCCTCTTCCGAACATTGGCATGTACAGGATGTCCATGATGGAAAATGCATATTTCAAGAAACAAATCGAAGAGTTGCTTTATAAAGGGATCATACGACCAAGCGCATTGACATGTGGGTCACATATTTTTTTAGTGCCAAAGAAGGATGGTACATGGCGCATGTGTGTGGACTTCATAGCATTGAAAAAAATTACGATAAAGAACCATTAACCTCTTCCTAGAATAGATGATTTACTTGATCAATTGAAAGATGTTGTTTATTTCACTAAGTTGGACTTGAGGAGTCGCTATCATCATATTAGGATTTTTGAAGGAGACATATGGAATTCAACCTTCAAAACAAATCAAGGTTTGTTTGAATGGTTGGTTATGCCCTTTCGACTGTGTAATTCTCCTGCTACATTCATTCGGGTTATCAATGATGCTTTAAGACCTTTTCTAGATGATTTTATGATAGTCTACTTAGATGACATATTGATTTTCAGCAAGTCTCGTGAAGAACATGTCATGCATGTCAAGCAAATATTAGATGTCTTAAATAAGGAGAATTTGTTTTTAAATATGTCTAAATGTGAATTTGGGAAAACTTATTTAGTCTCCATGGGTCATATTGTTGGAGGGAGTGAGTTGAAGATAGATCCCTCAAAGGTCAAAGTCATTTTGAATTAGCAAAAACCCAAGACTGTGATAGAGGTTAGAAGTTTCTTTGGAGCAACCCAATATTGGAGAAATTTAATTTCTAACTTTTCTTCCATTGCGGCTCCATTACATGCATTGACAAGTGTGAAGTAGGCTTTTCAGTGGGGAGGAAAACAACAAAAATATTTTGATGCATTGAAAGACAAAATTAGTTCAACACCCATACTTGCACTTCCAGAATTGAGACAATAATTTGAGATACAAATTGATGCCAGTGACTATGCCATGGGAGCAGTCTTGATGCAACATGGTAAGCCCATCTGATTTCATTTTGAAACTTTTAATGGTGCAGTCATTAACTATCCTACATATGACAAGGAATAGTATACATTGATGAAAAGTGTGAAAAAGTGGAAACATTACTTCATGGGTAAGGAAACTGTCATTCACACTGATCATCAACCATTGCAATACTCGCAATCACAAATAAAGCTACAACAAGTGAGGCCCTTTAGATGGATGGGTTTCTTACAACAATTCCACTTGGTGATAAGGTATAAGAAAGGTATCTATAACGAGGTCAATGATATGATTTCTAGGCCAATTGTTAGTGCATCCATTATTCATAAGCATAATTGTATCGTGCATGAGAGCTATGTTGAGAAATATGCTTTAGATAATGATTTTAAGGATGTACATGCGACTTTGTGTCAAGGTAACCAAGTTCAGGAATTAGATTATCATGGGCATGATATCTTGTTGTATCATCTTGGCAAGCTATGTATTCCATAGGGAGAAAGAGTCAACATCATAAGGGAAGCGCGTACTTCTCTTATTGTTGGTAATTTCAGTGTAGGCAAGACAGTGGCACAATTACAGAGGTATTGTTACTAGCCTCGTATGCTTGGAAGTGTATCATGATTGGTAAGAGGATGTTCTTTATGTGTTGTCAGTAATCCTAGCAATAGAAATTCGGGATTTTATACTCCACTTTTGATACCTTCCCGCCCATGGGAAAGTGTTTCTATGGATTTTGGAGGAGGTCTACCTATGACTAGGAGAGGTCGTGATTATATTTATGTAGTTGTGGATAAGTTCAGAAAAAAAGTGTGTTTTTATGCCTTGTAAGAAGCAGATTACATCTGAACATACTACACAATTTTTCTTTCAAAATGTATGGGTGAATTTTGGGTTGCCCACATCCATTGTTAGTGATTGATATTTTTGCTTTGTCAGGAACTTTTGGTCAAGCTTGTGGGGGATCATCGACACCAAATTGAAAAATATCACAGCATTCCATCTGCAAATAGATGGCCAAACATAAGTTAGTGAACAGAATAGTGATACATACTCTTCGTGGTTATTGTAGCAAGCATGCTAAGTTGTGGGATGAACATTTTCACTATATTCAACATGCTTACAACTAGACCAAGCATTCATTGACTCAAACATCTCCATTTGAGGCATGCTTGGGATACTTACCAAAATATCCTTTAGATTTTATCTTTGGGAAATATGTTGCTATTGATGGACATAGTGACATAGATAATTCCAAAATATTCATTGAACAAGTTCAATTGATGCATGAGACAGTTCAAGAACAGTTGGAAAAGAGTCGAGCCAAGTACAAGACAAGACATGATAAGCATCATGTGGATCACAGTTCCCAAGTGGCACATGAATTTTAGCTTCACATTAGCAAGGAAAGACTCCAAGGATAAGGTAAAAAATTGAAACCAATAAGATATGGTCCATTCAAGATTTTGGAAAAGATTGGTAATAATGCCTTCAGGTTGGATTTTCCTTCATATATGAAAATTTATGTAGTTGTTAATGTTGAGAATTTGACATTATATGAGCCTCCCTTGATTGAATATCAAGGAGAGAATGTTAAAATTACTTCAATTAAAGATTTCTCTCCTGAATACCTTGAAGAATTGAAGCAAGACACCATCCTTGACAGGAAAACAAGGACTTCAAAACGACGAAACATGGAGTACCTTTTTGTGGGGCTCAAAGGGACAAAATCCAAGCAAATCCAAATGGATTGAGATTGGAAGGGTGAGGGAACTGTACCCTCATTTGTTTGTTGACTGAAAATGATCTTTTGGAGTTCCAAAGGCTTCCAGTGGGGAGGAATGATCCAGTGGATTAGTAAAGTGCTCTAAATTAAAAGTGTTCAAAAGTACTCTAAACCAGTGCCAAAACATAGTTATTGTCGCCCTGAATCCAACACAACTTGAATCGCTCAAAAACGATATCATATGCTCCTAATATCGTGTTATGATTGTTTTCCTAAACAACTAAAAATTTTGTAGTTGGGTTGCAGGTATGCTGACTGTGAAATCTTTACACTGACTGGGCAGGGTAACTGGGAAGGTTGACTGTGTTTGAAGATCCAATTATAGGTTGCCAAGTGTCCAATTCCTATTGGTCGATTTAAAATGAAATTTGATTGGTTGAATGTCGGTTGTACATGGTCCAATGAATGGAGGCCATGTGGGCCAATGGATGGTCACCACGTGGCCTCCCAGCAATGGCGTAAAATCTTGTTTATCAACCAAACAGGCCTCCAGAAGGTTTGAACGCGTGATCGGTAGAGTGGCAGCACGGTGCCTTACCATCGTGCCATGGTTGTGACTTAATAACTATAGTTCTGAATGGATATTTAAATTTTAATGGTTGTATAGTTGGAGGACAGGGTCGGGGTTAACCCTTGACCCCTGGTCACCCATACCCACGAGACCACAGGAATTAGGCATCGAGGGCACAGGGCTAACCCAAACCACTAGCCATGATTAATATGTATACACCACAGTTCGAGGTGGAGTTCCATTGGTGCATAGTTTTAACATTCAAACTGGCAATACCACATACCATAACTATCGTTCGAACCATAGTTGAATGCAAAGTATGGGTAAAGTCTTGGCACAAAGATTCAAATATAACTGAAAGTAAATCATAACACAACCACAACGCAACTACAGTTTGGGCAGAGTTTAAATTCAACTCCAAAACCACATTTTACCACCACCCAACCATAGTAGGAGCCACAGATAACCATTGGTGCAATATTTTAAACCGCCTGGATCCAATGGCGACAATTGTGCCATGTGGCCCCATCGTGTCCGCTTGTGGGCGGTCATTGGGAAATTAAAGTAGGTGACAATTTTCACCCAATCTAACATGAATCTCCTCAACACAGGGTGAATTTGTCGCTCTATGGTGCCGAAAATGGCAGAATTTGTAGGATGGTTAGTAGGAGGGTGCTGTTTGTGATCAGTTAGCAACAAAACTTCACCAGAGCATAACTTCTACATTTTTTGGCCAAATTGAGTGCAAAAAGAGCGCATCTAGGGGTTTTTTACTATTATGGAGCCATTGGAAACATTATTTTTTCATTTTGAGCATTGTAAATCCATGTGAACACATATTTTAGCACATAATGAAAGAGGCCCAACATTGGAAACTAGACCCAGAGATGTAACCCAGTAGAGGTGAACCCCTTCATCATTTTTTTGTCTTGTGTTACTGTTTATGGTATTATTGTCTCTATTTTTATGCTGCAAAACTTAGTTTAAACACTTAATTTATGTACTATTGCAACTTGCCTAATTGCATAAAAGACATAAAATTTAACTTGCAAATTTCACGAAACCTTCAAGTTTTCAATTACAGATCAATTAAGTTACACCCCATCACATCTAACTAATTAGGCAAGTGCATCCAGAAAGGTTGTCAAATCTACATTGTGCAGGTGGGCTATACTAACCCAAGGGTTATATAGACACCTTAGAAAGTATACGAGTCATCCAAGACGTTGTTGATGTCTTCCCGAAAGAGATTCAGGGGCTACCTCCTAAAAGGGATATTAACTTCACTATATAACTAATTCCCGAATCAACCCAAGAGTCAAAATATCCCTACTGAATGAGCATACCCAAACTAACATAACTTAAAATCTAGTTGCAAGAGTTGCTGGAAAAAGGGTGCATTTTCCCAGGTGTGTCCCCGTGGGGAGATCGAATGATGTTTGTGAGAAATAAGGATGGAACTCTTCATTTGTGCATTGATTACAGGAAACTAAATAAACTAACTATCGAGAACAAGTACCTATTTCCAAGAATTGACAACTTGTTTGTTCAAGTTAAGGGTGCTACCATATTTTCTAAAATTGATTAACGGTAAGGGTATCACTAGATAAGAATAAAAGAGAAAGACATATGTAAGACAATGTTCAGGATTCACTATGGTCACTATGAATTTATTGTTCTACCATTCAGCCTCACTAATGCTCCAACAACATTTATGAGCCTAATGAATGGTATTTTCCATCCCTATTTGGACAAGTTTGTTCTAATTTTCAATGACGATGTTATGATTTACTTAATGAATTTGGAAGAGCATAAGGAGCATCTCCAGATAGTATTGAAAACCTTAACAGAAAAACAACTTTACGCTAAATACAAAAAAATCGATTTTTATAAGGATAAAATCCAATACTTGGGGCATATCATTTCCTCTGAAGGTATAGTTCCTGGGAAAATTAAAACCATCATGGAATGGCCTACCCCCAAAATCATTGCAGATATTTATTCTTTTGTGGGTTTGTCCAGATATTACCATTGTTTCATAGAGGGGTTTTCTAGAATTTCTCACCATATAAATTCTTTGAACAAAAGGGGAAGAACTTTCAAATGGACACCAAAGTTCCAACACAGTTTTGAGAAATTGAAACACTCACAGACTATGGATCTAGTGCTAAAAGTTTTGGATCTAGAAAAAGAATTCACCATTTGCACAGATACCTGCCAGGAAGGTGTAGGGGGAGTTCTGATGCAGGAGGCCAAAGTAATCACTTACGAATCACGTAAGTTGAAGGATCATGAGCATAGGTAATATGCTTGTGATTTGGAATTAAATGTGGTAGTTCGCGCTTTAAAGGTATGGAGACATTATTTATTAGGAAAAATGTACCTTTAATTAATTGATCCTAATAGTTTAACCAGTTTATTTAAGCAGCCTAATTTAAATGTGTGCCAAGCCAGGTGGACTGTTTTTCTAAGCGAATTTGACTTTGACATAAAGCATATTAAATGGAAGGAGAACCATGTAGCTGATATGTTGAGTAGGAAATTGCATTGTTTATATGAAAGTTCCTATAGTCAATTTGAATTTAATTGTTTTGAACATATCGAGAAGCTGCTCTAAAGGATCCGGAATATGAATTTCAATGGAAGCAAACTAAACAATCACAGAACTCTGGAAAAAAAACAGAATATGGTATATACAATGATAATTTATTGACCTTTAGAGGGAGAATATATGTTCCTAACCAGCTAACGATTATGCAATTTATATTGGGTGAATTCCACTGAAGTCCTTATGCTTCCCCTCCTGGATATTAGAAGCTATTTTATGCAATAAAAAATAATTATTTCTGGCTAGGGATGAGGAGGAATATTGTTGATTATTCAACCAAATGCGTGTAGTATCAACAAGTCAAGGCTGAGCACCAACATCTTGTTAGTTTGCTCCACCCATTACCCATTCCTGAATGGAAATGGGACGCAATTATGTTAGATTTTATAACTAGCTTACCCAGATCCAAGAATAAAAATGATTCCATCATGGTAGTAGTGGATAAACTAAAAAAATTAGCTCATTTTATCACTGTCAGATCCACTTACCAAACTATTCAAGTTGCAGATATATTTATGAGAGAGATATTCCGATTACATGGTATGCCGAGAGTGATAATTTCTGATATGGATGTGAAGTTTACTTCTGCATTTTCGAAAGCCCTCTTTACTGGAATAGGTACTCAAATTCAATTTAGTACTGCATACCACCCACAAACAGATGGGCAAACTGAACGACTAAATCAGGTACTAGAGGATATGATAAAAATATATGTAATGCAACAACCAACTAAATGGGCAGAATATCTTCATTTAGTGGAGTTTTCTTATAATAACAGCTACCACGAATCACTAAAAATGAGCCCTTTTGAGGTACTATATGGAAAAATATGTAGAACACCTTCTAACTAGAGCAATCATGAGAATAAATTAATTCTAGGACCCAACATGTTAGAGGAAATGGAACACAAAGTGAAAAAAGGTTCAACAAAATTTAAAGGTTGCTCAAGATAGACATAAGGTTTACACTGATAAGAAAATAACTTACAGAGAATTCCATGTGGGTTAACATGTATATGTGTGATTTAAACCCAAAAGGAGCACCTTAAGATAAGGTGGTTGTACAAAATTTTCACCTCCATATTGTGGAACCTTCCATATTTTAGAAAGGGTGGGACTTGTAGCATATAAAATTGCACTACCAAGTCATATATGATTCCATAATGTGTTTCATGTTTCACATTTAAATAAACATATATATGATCCCAAACATATCATAAATTGGTAAGATGTGTAGGTAATGCATAGAATTTTATGAATACAAGTTTTAATTCAATGAATAAATAGAACTAATGACCATATCATGGTTTTATAATAGTTTGAACCAAACGGAGAGTTTCTGGTAGAACCTTTTCATATTCTTGACTAGAGAGAAACAATGTTACAGAGGCAAGCTATCACCTAGGTTAAAATGTAATGGAGGCACTTTAGTGTGGAAGAAGCCACCTGAGAAGATAATAACTTTATGGAGGAGGCATATCTCGAATTGTTCCAGGAAGAAGAAAAATAAATGAACATTGGGAGGCATATCTCAAATTTTTCCAGGAAGAAGAAAAAGAAATGACCATCGGGAGGCATATCTCGAATTTTTCCAAGAAGAAGAAAAGGAAATTCACATCGGGGACGGTGTTTTGCTGAAGGCGGGGAAGATGTGACACCCCCAAATGTTGTAAATATTTGTTGTTTACTTTTACTGCATTGGACCCAGTAACTTATGTAGTTAGTGTGGAGTTCTTGTAACTTAAACATTTAGGAATTGGATTATTCTTAAATTATCTCGTTAAAAGAAAATTTATGTTGAGTCTCATAATTCACGGGATGAGAGCCTATTCTCAATTACAGACACTTAAAGACAATTATCATTTTTTTTCTTTCCCTAGAGATAAAACATCTCAGTGGGAAAAGAGGATGCCAGGGAAGGTTAGAACAAGATTGGAGGAATTAGAGAGAAAGGAAAAGACTCGAGCAATAAATTGGGAAGGTGGGCAGGACGCTGCCTATGGAGTGTTCTTGAGCTTGACAAGGGCTAGTGGAAACTCCAATACCAACCTAAGTCTATGAAAAATTCTTGCCTGGACTAAGAAGTCTTGACGCCTGTGAATTAATCTTGATAGGTTACTATCTAAATTGGTTGTTCTGGAACTGAGGAGATCGAGGGGAGAAATTGGACGTAATTTCCAATTCTCATTGGTAGGGTGGTGTAGTTTCACTTGTGAATTCTTGGACAGATAAGTATGCTAATGAGTTATTTTTCTTACACATAAATGAATTTGTGTAAATGTTATTTTCAAAATGTAGTCCTTTTTAATAACAAAAGGCTATGCATGTATGCTTAGCAAGTTATGTTCTTCCTTTGGAAGGAAAAATATGTGGAAAATTATCGTTGGAAAAAATTACATGACTTTGTTGTTCAAGTTTTTATAACGATTTAAATAGGGATACGAAACATAGATATATGTGTGTGTGTGTGTGTAAATTAGGTTACAGTTCTGGAGGAAAACATTGATGGTGATATACGAAATACGACACCGTAAACCCTAAGTATTTTCATTAAATAATGTATTCGAAAATTTGTACAGACAACCCTTTAAATAGCACATATAATTCTGTGTGACAAAGAAAAGGGAAAACCCTATAACCGTGATAATATCAGTCAAGATTTATTTATAAGAGAGGTGTGAGTAAGCTTAAAGTTAAATAATATCTACATATAAAACCATTAAAATGTGCACTTAATCAATAATATGGTGGAAAGCCTGAGATCAACTTAGTCAAACGGATAAATTGGATCTGCAGAACAAACAATGTTTCCATATTTATTCTCTAGCCTAGTCAGTTAGCGGACAACCTGGGAACAGTTATGGACACTATTTTTTTTGTAAACGAAGGTTATGGAGGAAGTGTGGAATAAAGTGTATAAATTATGTTGTATATTTGCAATTGCTCATGAATTTTTAATCAAAATCACAAGACACAAACCTACTCTACTTCTCTACGGACATTAATTCACAATTTAGAAAAAAAGTTTCAGACATGCAATAAGAAACCACACACATGCAACAAGTATTTTTATCTGGGGAAAGCAATCTCATAAAAAAACCAATGCCTCTTGCATTAATCATATGAAATAGATTTGTAAAAAAAACAAAAAAAACTCAACTGAGCTCACCCTGCAAGTGCACAACCTATCTCTCTTCTCACTAACTGCCTGTGACCCAGACTTAGTCAATTTATGCCTTGGCTTGAGTTCCTATTTCCTTGCGTTGTTACTTGAGGAATTAGGCACCTATTATTTATGAAATTCCTCAAATTGATTGCACAATTCCTTTAGGTTGAACATTTGACTGCATGCAACACTTGCACACGTAGAACTAGTCTACAACTGATGTTACACTACCTTGGAATCTCCATCTCAATTGGGTAACTCAAATTCTATGCATGCATTAGCTATTTTGGGTTGAATGATCAATTAACCGGATGATCACTGAGTTTGAGTGAAGTCCCACTGCACAACTTGACCCTCCATTATTTCTTCCTACAATTGGAACTAGTTTAACTGAAAACAACATTAGATAACTGACCTTTATTTCTATAAATTAGAAATAACACATGCTTAACTGAACTCTAACTCATCCAACTTGAATTTAATGAGTAAATTGGGTATCACAAGCTAGGTCACTCAACTTAACATCATTCAAGTTGTCTATTGATGTGGAAATTCGAATTTTCTCAATTTAATCAAGGCAAAATCAAATTGATATTTTCTTGTTGCATTTTTCAACACTCCCTCTCAGCAAGAAAGGGATTATCAACCACTTGTATCCTGCACATGTGGAACTCAAAATTCCCTCTTGACAAGGCCTTTGTCAAAATGTTAGCATCTTGTTCCTGTGTCGGAGTATATTGCAACTACATTATCTGCCTTTGCACACAATCCCGTAAATGGTGTTACCTGTGGATATCTATATGCTTGGATCGATCATGAAAAACAAGTTTCTCATAGAGTTTTATGCAACTATGATTATCACAATAGATCACAGTTGGATCCATCATCTGACCAAATAATCCAACAAGTACATTTCTCATCCAGATCACCTCACATGCTACTTGACTTGCATCCATGTATTATGCTTAGGTCGAGTTGAGTGCCACAAATCTTTACTTCTCGTCGTACCAAGAAACTGCTGCAGACCCAAAACTGCAACTTACACCTGATGTACTCTTTCGGTTTTTACTCCCTACCTAAGCTGCATCTGTGAATCCATGCAACTTCACTCCCTTTATCTGTTTGTACCATAGTACAAACTGGGTAGTGCCTATGAGGTATTGTAGAACATGCTTAGCTATCCTCCAAAATAATTTGGTTAGTCGAACCATGGCTTGGCTCAATTGATTGACTACATAGCACATATTTGGTTGTGTGTTCATAAGATACATGAGTCAACCCACCAATTGCCAATAAACAATAACATCCACTTCCTCACCTGAAGTGGCATCCTATTTCCTCTATTTGGTCGCTAGAGGAGTCTCCATGTGTTTGTATCTTTCCATGAGGAACCTCTAAAGTATCTCATTAGAATACTTTCCCTTAGAGACAAATAGTTCCCCATCTCCTTGCCACAATTCCAATCTGAGGAATTAGTGCATGAGACCCATGTCCTTCATTTCAAACTCTCTTGCAAGGTCCTCCTTGCAAAATTTGATCAACTTTTCATCAGCAGTTAAAATCAAATCATCAATATATAAGACAATAATCAACAATTTACCTTCTACCAAGATATGATATAGTTTTCATCTGCTTCAGTTTTGGTGAAGCCCAAACCGGTGAGATATTTATCGGTTCTAGTGTACCAAGCACGAGATGCTTGCTTGAGATTGTACAATGCTCGCTTGAGTCTGCACACATGATACTCTAAATCAAAAGTATCGAAGCATTCTGGTTGCTCAATGTACACATCCTCCTCAATAAATCCAATGCATAATTTTGTTTTCACATCCATCTAGTGGATCTTCCACCCCATATGTGCAACTAGAGAAATAATTGATCTAATGGATGAGTACCTTGCTATAGGAGCAAAGGTCTCCTCATAGTCAATCCCTTCAACCTGAGAATACCCCTTTGCCACAAATCCGGCCTTTTACTTTTCTATGCTTTCATTTGTTGCATGATTTACCTTGAAAATCCATCTCAAACCCACAACTGACTTATATGTTGGTCTTGGGACCACTTCCCAAACATTTTTCTTTGCAAAGGATTTGTACTCCTCCACTATTGCATCAACCCATACAGGTTTCTCTACTTCTTCCTCCAAAGAAGATGAATTAGTCTCTACAAGCTCAGTCATCAGAGCCATGTAGTCAGTGTACCGATCAGGTGACCATCTTTTTCTATGTTGATTTGAAAGAGCACCCACATTTTCCATTGCATTCTGCACAAGTCAGTTAGCTTCCCAAGTCCTTTTCCTGCCCTCTCTAGATGGTTTTTCTTGAATGGTTGTCTTCGCTCTCTACTCCTCAATTTATGGTTGCTCCACAACTTCCTAAGGCTCATCCTTTGTAGCTAAAGGCTCCTCTGCTAGTGGGATATGAATCTCCCTCTCAAGAGAGCATCATATCACTTTATCCTCATCAAATTTTTCATCCCTCCACACAACATTCATTTCGAGGGATGGAAATTACACACGGTAGTTGTGGGGAGTTACTATGTAACCCACAAATATCCCTAACTATGTTGTTAGATCTAGCTTCTTCTTGGAATCTTTGGAGACATGGTAGTAGATAGAGGCTCCAAAAATCCTAAAGTGTGACACATTCGACATCCTCCCTTAAAAAGCCTCCTTTGGTGTAATCATGCCCAAAATCCTATGTAGGCTTCAGTTTTTCAAATACAATGTTGTGTTGCATGCTTTAGCCCACAAATGTAGATGTAGGAATTGTTCATGTAACATCACCCTCGCTGCTCCCACAATGTTGCGGTTCTTTCTCTTAGCCACCTCGTTTTGCTATGGGTTGTGGGGTGTTGTCAACTCCCGTTGAATGCCTTCTTTTGCAAAAAAAAAAATTAACTCATTTGACACGTACTCACCTCCATTAGCACTCCTGAGAGCCTTCACCTTCTTACTTGTTTCTTTATCCACCAGTTCTTTGAACTATACAGACTTGGATAATATCTCCTCCTTCTTCCGCATGAATAATATCCAACACTTACATGAGAATTCATCAATAAAAATGACAAAATATTTGTGCCTGGTAGTGGAGCCTATCAAGAAAGGTCCCAAGACATTAGAGTGAATCCTTGTTGTCCCACTCATGGAAAGTCGATTTTGTGTACTTCCATGAAGTGCATCCATTGCATACATCTTGTTGTTTAAGTGATCCTCTGGGGAGGCATGTGGTTATCTACTACATGATCTTCAAAGTGCCATGATGCAAATGGCCAAGTCTTCTATGCAAAAATTCACTGACATCTTGGCTCTGCACCTTCTCTGCCTTTGTGCTCAATACAACACAATCCTCCACATCTAGCTTGTACAGGTTCTTCACTCGAACCCTGATATGCTTCACCTGTCCCATGGCTATGCATCTCAAGAATGCCTTTCCTTTGCTGAAGATCACATCATATCCACGGTCTTCCAAAACTGCAACACAAACGAGATTTTTCTTTTAAGCCTGGAACAAACATGAAATCCTTGAGCTTGAGGGGGGAGCCCGAATCCTTCTAAAAGGTGATTGTACCAACCCCAGTGGTGTTGTACCTTCCATCATCCCCCATCTCATTGTGCGCCTGCAAGTATTTCTCCTCCAGGTCAATGAAAAAATATTTATTCCCCGTCATGTCAAACAATGCACCTTAATCCAATTACCACAAGCTCTTCATCACTATGTTGGCCATGCATGCAATGAGGGTAAATTCAAGCTCGAATTGTGAAGCCAAAGCTTCACCTGCTACTCCTCCTAAGGTCTTATTGCTTGTCTTCTTATGTGAACACTTTGTGGAAAAATGTCTGAATTCATGACAATGGAAGCATTTAATTTTTGAAAAATCTTTCTTCTTGTCCCCTTGACTGGATTCTAGTTTGGATTTGGATTTCTTCCATTTTCCCTTCTTTGCATTTCTAGCCATTGCAAATTTTCCTTCATCCTCACCCTTGGATGAAGTCCAATCTCTAGTATTCCGCCTTATTTCCTCATGTACCAAATCAAACCATAAGCACTCCCAATTTGGTAGTTTCTCCCTCCCATTCACCAAATCTTGATAGTTGTGTCAGCTCTTGGGAAGGCCCAGAAGGGCTAGGCTTACCAAGTCTTCTTTTGAGACATTAACATCGACCCTACCAAGTTCATCGCGACACTTTGTGAACCTGCTCAGATACTACGAAATTGTTTCACTCTTTTGCATCTTGATACTTCAAAGTTTATCCATGAGCGTTAGCTTCCTGTGGTCACTATTATTCTCAAAAAAAAAAAAAAAAAGTGCTTTCCACATCACAAATTGATTTTTCTTTCCATGGAGTTTTGAGACAATATGATCTCCTCACTTTGGCTACATATTTCTTCCACTGAGCAAGGTTCTGGGCATCAGATGCTTCTGGTTTTGCAACATTTGTCTTGATGTATTCTAGCAATCCATTGCCATCCAATACCGCCTCCATGTGATCGTTCCATGCAAAAAAATTAGAGGTTCCTTCCAAGGCATACTCTAGCCTTATTCCATTGAAAACCATCTTCTCAATTTTGAAGAAAACCTGCAACACTGATCTCAAAATTCAAGCCAATGAGAAACAAATTCGAATTTATGCTCTATTGTGACTCCATATTTTATGCCATGTATAAATTATGTTGTATATTTTAAAATTCTCATGAAGTTTTAATCAAAATCACAGTACACAAGCCTACTCTACTACTCTGCGGAAATTAATTCACAATTTAGAACAAAAAATTCAGACATGCAATAAGAAATCACACACATGCAACAAATATTTTTTATATGTGGAAATACATATTCTAAAAACCCCAATGCCTATTGCATTAATAATATGAAATAGAGATGTATTACAATTATTTTTCTCAATTGATCTCACCCTACAAGTGCACAACCTATCTCTCTACTCATTGAAGGCCTCTGACCCAGACTTAGTCAATTTTTGCCTTGGCTTGAGCTCTTATTTCCTTGTGCTATTCCTTGAGGAATTAGGCCCATATTATTTAGGAAATTCCTCAAATTTATTGTGAAATTCCTTTAGCCTGATCATCTGACTCCTTGCAACACTTGTACACTTAGAACTAGTCTACAATTGATGTTACATTGTCTTGGAATCTCCGGCTCAATTGGGTAAATTGAATTCTCTGCATGTACTAGCTATTTTGGGTTGATTGATCAGTTAAATGCATGATCATTGAGTTTAACTGAAGTCCCACTACACAACTTGACCCTCCACTAGTTCTTCCAATAGTTGGAACTAGTTTAATTGAAAACAACCTTAGCTAACTAACCTTGATTGCTGCAAATTGGAAATCACAAATGCTTAACTGAACTCTAACTCCTCCAAATCAAATTTACTAAGTAAACTGGGTGACATAAGGTATGTCACTCAAGTTAACATTATCCATGTTGTCTGCTGATGTGGAAATTCGAATTTTCTCAAATTAATCAAGGCAAAATCAAATTCAGAATTCTTACTGCATTTTTCGACATAAAGGGTCGTTTGAAAATATTTTTAATAAAAAGAAGAGCTAATAGCATACTCACAGAAAATGGGTTATTTCCAGATAAAATTACAATGCATTCATCCATCTTATGGCATGCAGTAAAATTAGAACAAGAAAATCACAGTTGTATAACTGCGTATACTAGCATTTGAGCTTCAAAGAAATTACCCAAAACCCCAGCTTTGGAGCGATGGGGAAGAATGCATAGATAACATATGAAAAGAAGACATGAAAGTAATTTGCAAGCACACAAACCCTATTAAAAATGCTAACCTTTCAAGCAAGTAGACAACGACAATGTAAATATTGTTACAAATATATACACCGCAAGGATTAACAACTAAATGTAGAAATTTAGAAGACCATTATATTCATTAAAGCATGAGACATCTATAGCAAGTCAAACACCTCCAAGATAACCCAGTAAATTTAATCGAACTTTTATTACAAGCAATACCAAAGTATAATGTTCAAGGTACAAAACTTAAACAATAATCGAAATCATCCAAGTCCTTAGCCGTAATTATCACATGAATAGAATCCAACCCAAACCTTGGGGTTGTACCTTGGAGGTAGAAAGTAGGAACTGGAAAAACCTGTAACAAAATGAGAACTAATGTAAGGGGTTTGTTAAAGAATGTAACTAGTGTCGGTATTCAGAATTGCACTTGGGTCATAATGTAAAATACTTGTCAAAATAAATTATTATTATTAATAATTTGACTTATTAAAGCATGGGTTTCATGATTGGGTCAATGGTCAATAGGTCAAAGCACCCATTGAGTGCTCTTTTATTGAGTCAAAGTAAAAAAATATTTTTGTAAAAGACCCTTCCTGAGCTCCTTAAGGTCAAGAAAGAAAAATATTTAATTGTCTTATTCCTCCCTCATCTAGTTGGACTCCAACAAAAATTAACAAGTAGACCTCATCAACAAGTCTACCAGTTCACCTCCAATAAGATAGTCAATTCAGCCTATTATTGGACACTCCAAACAATATGTAAAGGAATGTATTTACTAATTAAGGAAGGAAGTTTCATCTGAAGTTCATACAAGAGCAAAAAGTAATTCAAGGGTCATAATGGTGCTCTAAAATCCACGAAATCATAATATTGGAGATATATTGCAAGAGTTGAGAATGCTAGCCAAGGATATAGTTGTAGGGATAAATAATAACAATTAGAGGAATAAATAAGGCTAAGGTTTGCAGAAGAAAATTAAGGAAGGATACTGAATCTTTCAATAATATAAGGAGATCTAATTAGGAGGCTGACTAGATGAGTGGAGGAAAAAATTTGTCATGGTCTATCTCAACATGATTTGATTCTACTGAAGGAAGAGTTTGACTGGTTTTTCCCCTAGATAGGGTTTTTTCCCTGGCTGAGTGCCTACATATTGTGTTCCTTGTGATTTTTATTGTTTGGCATTTATCTTAAAGAAAGAATAATATAAATAAGTAAAATAATAACTAATAATTATATAAGAATATTCACAAGTAAATGTTAATATCTAGGAGAAAAATTATTCCCTTGATTTCTCAACATGGTATCAGAGCTTGTTTTACTTTCATACGGGTAAAAATAAGGTCACAGAAGGTTTCAAGACATGAAACATAAGTGATTTATAGAGGACCAAAATCCTATAGGAAAGAACATCGAATTTTGGGCAAGTAACTAGGCCGCGGACCTGAAATAGGAGGATCATCCATAATACATATTGTGATCTACAATTTTGATAAGAAGAGAAGTTTGTGATAATACATAAATCAGAATAGAACTGAAGATTCTTATGACTAGAGGACTGAAACATCACTTGACTACATGACCTAAACATCACTTGGCTACAAGACCGAAACTCTTCTTGAAAACAGGAACAAAGATATCCATGATTCCAGGATCAGAATTCTTCATAAGGGAAGTCGAGTAACTTAATAATTTATAATCCTAAACTCTAGCAAATAATTTAGCAACATATATGGCATTCTTAACAACCTTTGGAAAATATTACGAAAAATTACAATCACCTCAAAACTAGTGAATTCAAGATCACTGTGATAAAGGATGAGAATTTGAATATATGTATAAAAGATGTCCAAGCCTCATCAATTCCACTATATTCGTCTTATAGAATCAAAGGATATATCAAATTTTTCCTTGAGACAAACAATGAAAAGGGTATTTAGCCAATCGTTGAAGAAATAAATAAGTCATTAAATAAAATTTATTTCTCCCTAAAGAAAGCAATCTATGTCAGTATAGCTTCATTTCTCCCATGGTTGTGTTTTTACTTTCATGGTCTATAGCTTCTTTAGAAAGGGAATCTCCTTGTTTCTAAGTTCATATATCTTTCACTGCCCTCATTTAACATTCCCCACCTTTCCCCTTACTGAAATTCCCTCATTTCACCATTTTCCCTAAAAAACCTAGCTTTCTACTGCGTTTTTGCCCTAAGCCTGCATTTCGCCCTTTTTACCCCTTTTTTTCTCACTCTTTTTGAGAAAATCCACTTTCATTATATTCCTAAAATTTATCCCTACGCCGCATATTTTTCTCATAATTTTTCCTACCTCCCTTTCCCTTCATTCCTTTCCCCCAAGTTGCTGCGCTTTTCACTTTATTCTTGTGATTAGACCCCGTGCCCTTCTTTGTTTGAAATGATGATTTTATATTAAAGTG
This sequence comes from Pinus albicaulis, assembly GCA_034641835.2. Classification (NCBI taxonomy): domain Eukaryota; kingdom Viridiplantae; phylum Streptophyta; class Pinopsida; order Pinales; family Pinaceae; genus Pinus; species Pinus albicaulis. The sequence goes on along the minus strand of CM076575.1, from coordinate 780,434,596 downwards.
AAGCTAGAAAACATGGTAAAGACCAGTGACAGGAATAAGTATAAGGGAGGAGAGATCTCTAGGTGTGAGCCAACTCATATGCAAGAGATTAACTCATTAGAGCTCATCAAAAGGTCATTTGAGCAAGCATGTTGACTAGGGTTTTGTAAAAAAAGTGAAAGAGGTGGGCTAACATCATGATTTAACTAGCCTTTTTGCCATTAACTTCAAGAAATATCAGGCCACTATAGCAGGGATCAGTTTTCCAGTGTCAGAAGAGATCATAGCTCAAGAAACAACCATCCCTAATTAAGGTGAAATTTGGTTTAAGGGAATGGACTTGGATCTAGAACACTACAAATTGTTTTTGAAGCCACAGTACAAGGATTCCCCTTTTCACATGTTCCCTAGCAGGAAGTTGTTAGATGAGTACAACCCTTTAATGAAGACCATCCAGAAGTAATTCACTTGTGAAGGCAAGTTTAGCAGACTTTATCAATATCACATCATGTCACTAATGCATTCCACTTCTAAGAAGACTCTAAACATACTAAATTTCTTTTCAAAAGCTTGGTGAAGATGCCAGAAAAGGTGTAATATAAAGGTAAATATCATCAATCCAACCTCTTTCATCATGCCCTAGTGAAAATTATAGTTCTCTACCAACTATAAAAAATCAACATATCATGGGAAAGTTTCCTAGAGACAACTGCCCTCCTACCTATCTCAAGCCAGTCAAAGGGTCAAATCACTCCTTCATCATCCTCCAGACCACATGGAGGTCAATCATCAAGCAAACCATTCGTAATAAAATCTCACTCTAAAGCAAATATATCAAAGTCAAACAAGAAAGGTAAAAAGTTGGTTTTTGCTCCTCAACTAGAAAAAGAGATCCCTATATCAAAGCCTAAAACTAGGTTTGAGGCAGAAAGACTATCTAAGGAGGTTGTCAGTGAAGAAGCAAGTCGGGTTGAAACCATGATAGAGAAATCACCTTTAAGAAGAGATGAATCACCTTTGCAAAATGAAGAAGAGGTACCTCCACAATTTTAGATAGTCGACCTAGAAGAATAGCATGGAAATGAGATAACAGATGACATAATCAAAGAGAAAGATGCACAAATTAGAGAGTTGAAGGATGACCTAGCCAAATCCAATTTCATGGTGGCTTTCCTACAACAGGAGAATAGACAGTTGAAGCAAACTCTAATGCAATAGAATAAGTCACAGGAGCACCCTTCATCAGTAAGCAAAGTACGTATTTTGTCAACAGAAGATAAAGTTAAAGCCATCATTGATGTAGAGAAGTTGGAAGAGAAGAACATTCAAATACAACCTAGGAGACCTAAGACAAGAGCAATGGCTAGAAAGGAGCATAATGTAGAAGCTCCATATCCTCCTCAAGCCCTAAATGATATAGATGACTCCATAGGTGTTGAGATTGAGAAAAAAAAGGAATATTGGCTTGAGAGAGTGAATGACTATTTGGAGAAGCTACTGAAAAAATCAAACAGGGATACCAACATTCAAAGAAATATGGCAAGGCGCTATTATGCTAGGAACATGGTTTGTAAGTTTAGGGTGAAAAATATGAATAGAAAACTCAAAAAGATTATAAGGAGACTCAAAATGAAGAAAATCCTAGACCTATTAGTTGATGCATCATTAGTGGCCTGAATGCAAGACAAAGAGAAAAGAAAAAGGAGACAAAGTTTTAAAATTTTGAGTGTTTTTGCACACAAGAAAAAGTATCCTACAGAAACGCAACAACTATTTTCTGCGCTTTTCCTCAGGAGTTCATAATCAAAATTTTCAAGTATGTATGGGTAGCCCTTGGCATATGGATAACAGAAAAGTACTTGAGGATATTTGAGTGATAATTTTGTAGAAAATTATCAAAATGTGCCTTTTTGACACATTGCTGCCCCCTTTCCAGCACTGTTGTTGCGTTTCTAGACAGTCAGTTTTGAAACCAAGTTTGAAGAGGTTAGAATGATGTTTTTGAATGGTTTAAAGGCTCCTGAGTGCAGTGGACATCTCCAAGTTTCTTCACTGGTCTTCAGTAACACTCAAAACCTCATCCAAGTTATCAAAATTTCAAGCTAAGCGTTTGTTGTGCTTCTGCCACCATTTGATGTGTTTCTGTTAGATTTGTTGTGTTTCTATGTATGAAGAATTTTTACTGCATGTAAAGGTGAAAATTCAAACTAGGTTGATGTAAATAGTTGTCTCGTGATTTTATCTGATGTTAATAGGTTTATTATTGATTACCATTGTAAAGAATCTTGTAATCAATGCTTTGAGATATAATCTCAATCAGTTAACTAAAAATGGGAAAGTTGTTTCTAACTCCCCTAGGATTTGGAAAAGATAATATAGGTTCATGAATTAGTTGCTATGGATTATGATTCCACCCCTTAGAGGGGAAATATTGTTTGTCTTCTATATGTACTCAGAAACAAGTCTAAGAAAAGGTTGGATACTAGAGGTAGATACATTTTGGAACTGGTGTACTTGATTTTTGGCAGAATTAATATACAATTGTAGCTATTTTTCTGGGATTCATTTGTTATGGTCAATGACATTATTTTCTTCAGTTTTTCTTAAGCATATGATTGTTAGATGTTTCTAGCAGCTATTCATATTTCTTCATATGTTTAATCTCTTAAGTGTTAAACAGAAATCATTGCGAGAAATGTTATGTTTTGTCTAAGATTATCATCCAACTATTTCTTTTCTAAACCACTGGATTAATGCATGTATGCTCACTTAGTTTCTTTTATCTAATTTCCTCATCACCATACTACTATGAAAACTCCATTTGTGTCTCTGATTACATCTATCTTGCCTTAATTAATGACTGCAACTAATCTTTTGACCTATATGGACTAGTTCCTTAACCTATTGCTTCACATTCAGTAAAACTTAAATAAAAATCCTACTGTGAAAAATACCTAACCTAAAACCCTGATAATTCCAATCATATTTTGCTTCATTTTAGAGAGAGCCCTCTTTGATTTGGTAGGGCTAGCTGCCAAGTCAAAATTTTGGTCTGTGGTTACCTCGGTAGTTTCCTTTCTCAGCCTTGGGAAACTAAGGAGTGCTAACATTTTGGCGCAGTTTCCGGGGAACGAGTGTCGAATTTTCCCTGGGGATATTTCTTATAGTTCTTTGAAGTCTATACCTGTGGGTGGAAGGTGCTAGAATTCAAAGAAGGTTGATTCAATCATTTTGAGCCAGAGTGCAGATTGAGAAGAACACTTGCTCCCAAAAGGCATATGAGGTCTAATCCTTATCCCAATCCTCCACTAGTAGTCGATGAGCCTGAAAGGATATTGAGAAAGCAGAGGTCACAGTTTCAAGAAGTTGAAAAAGGTACACCTCCACTGATAAGATCCACATCTTTGCCTGCAAGGTTGGTTTCTCTTGAAGATCTATCTTTTGATCTCAAATTTGAGTTATCTTTATTCAAGTCTAAGTCAGAATATTTCTTCTCAGAAACAATTTTTTATCCCATTAAGTTTGAATCATATTTTCCATCTTTTGAGGTTGATAATAAGGTCTAGTCCAATTTTTATAAACTTCAGAGCTTCGTTGATCAATTCCAAATAACCTCTGAAAAGGCTTATATCCAGTACCAACAAGAGACTTTATTTCCTGCTACATCTATTGTTACATCTCCTCATATAACTACTCCATCATCCTCCACTGTAAATCCATCACTTCCTTTGAAATCATCTCCTCTATCAACACCTTTTGTTGTGACTTCCATACACTCTTCCGCAGCAGTCATGGCAATATTTTATCCTTTGATTTTACCACCCCAACTTACTGTTTTGCCTCAAAATTATGGTCAAATATTTCCATTGTTTGATGGGACAACAAAGGTCACGACTAAGCAACATATAGATAAAGTGAATGAATTTATTGATCTCGAGGAAATTGATAATGATGATGCCAAAATGCGCATTATAGCACAAATTTTTCGGGGGAAGTAAATAAATGGTTTTGTTCCTTAACAACTTCTTCTATTGCCAATCCAAAACAGTTAATAGACCTATTCCTAGCAAAGTGGGAAGAGAAAAAGAACCCTCTCCAAATTCTAGATGAGTACAATGCCTTGAATAGAAATACTAATGAATCTGTGCAAGGTTTCACAACAATATTTAATAGGATATATGATTCTATCCCGGAAAACATTAAGCCTCCTCCTGGCCTAACACTTCTTCATTATCTGGATGCTTTTGATCCAGATATGGCCTGCCAATTCAGGGAGAGAAATCATTCCACCCTTGAAGACATGCAAAGGAATGCAGTAAGTGTTGAGGCAAATCTACTTACCAAAAATTCAAAGATGAAATAATAAAAGAAGGTTACTATAAATTAGGATCCATCCACTTCATCCGAGGGTAAACTTGATACTTTGATTAAGACAATGGAGAATATGATGAACAAGATGACCACCATGGATAGACAAGCAGAAACTCCAATCAAAAATACCAACTTCAAAGGTCAACAACAACAACCCTGATACAGGATTAAACAAAGGGAATAGAGGGGTCAAGATCAACAAGGTTAGCAGCAGATTTGTACTCCTTTTCAGCAAAATTACAAAGAGGACCCTGATGAGGAAGAAGAGATCTCAAAGGAAAATCAACAACCCATTTTCTTGACTGAGGAGGATGAATTCTCTGAAAAACCTCATGTACCTAATGATCAACAACATGTTACTTCTAATGATGATATGTTGGCAATTCAGACAAAGGATTATCAAAATTCCCTTAGCCAAGTGCAAAGGCAATACAACTTAAGAAATAGAAATGTGCCCATAACTTCAATTCAGAGAAAGCAAAATTCTCAAGTAGATATTCATAACAAAGAGATGACCTCTACAAATCAAAATAAGGAAAAAGGACCTGTTGTTACTAATCAGGGAAAAGGTAATGAAAATTCTATTAACAATTAGAAGAAAGAAAAATAAACTCAAGCTGGAGGAAAAAGAAAGGAGATCCCAATCAGAGAACAACTAGAAAAGAAGGACATGCCATCTAAAGAGGTAGAAAAGCATTCTACTTTATTTAGTTTTGAGACTGAAATTTCAAAACTTAAAGTCTCAATTCCATTGAATGAATTAATTAAGAATGATCAATGCAAGTTCCAGGTAGCCAAAATGCTTAAGGTTGACCAAATGTCTAATATGGAAAATGTTACTGATGACCACCCCGAGCTTTTGTTTGGCCCTGCTGTAGATGGTAATTTAGAAGACAACAAAGTTCCGCCTTTTTATCTCAGTCTCAAAATTCATGGTTTCATCCTCCATAATGTTATGCTAGACTCTAGGTGCTCCCATAATCTCATGCCTAAAGCCATCATGGATAAATTAGGATTGGATATTACTAGGCCATACCATGACCTTTACTATTTTGACTCACGAAGGGTTAAGTGTCTTGGTCTTATCAAAGATTTAGTGGTGTCCTTAGATCAAATTCTAGCTAAGAATGTTCTTATGGAAGTTGTTGTAGCTAATATTACCCTGAGATATGGAATTCTTCTCTCCTAATCATGGGTTGCCAAACTTAAATGCACTTTGCAGTTAGACTTTTCATATGCTACTATACCAGTTTATGGGCAACTCAGAAAATTATACAGGGAGACCAAGATGAAGTACATGATTAGTAGCAAGGAAAAACCTAATAATCACCCAGTTCATGCTATACATACATATTTAAAGTCATTTATTTTGTACACTGATGAATGTTCAAATTTGTTATAAGATTTGGTAGAGGAAAAAGCAGAAATTTCAAAGATTTTAGATTGTGTTCAAGAAATTCCAAGTGCAGAAAAATAGGAAAAAGTACCAAATAGCTTGCAGCCAGGTGCATCAGTAAAAAGGACAATTGAAACAGTAAATGAAATAGGGCCTAGACAACATATCATTCTCAAACAAATAATCAAGATCAGTCATCCAAAATTGAGCTTCCCGACAAAGAAAATGGTCTATGAACCATGGATTTTGACGGAGCCTCAGGTAAGGAAGGAGTCGGAATTGGAATTTGGATTAATGTTCCCATGAATTAGTCATCTCATATTCCTCCTAATGTCCAAATGTGTTCCTATAAATTAGCATTTGATTGTTCCAACAATGAGGCAGAGTATGAGGCTTTGATATCCGGTCTTAAAATACTCAAGAAACTAGGTGCTAAGAAGATTTCTGTATATGGCGACACCGAGTTAGTAATAAATCAAGTCAAAGGGGAATACCAGGCCAATAATCCTAGAATGCGAGCATACCGTAATGCGTTATTATACATTCTTAAGACCTTTTCAGATACAATCTATCATTGATTCCAAGGAACATCAATATCATTGCTAATGCCCTTGCCACTTCAACCAGTATGTTCAAAATTTTGGTTTATCCCAACAAGAAGTATGAGATCAATGTCAAACATTGCCCTGTTGTTCTAGACAATGTTCGGTATTGGAAAGTCTTCAAGAATGATAAAAAAATTGACATTTTCTTGGGGATGGAAGAAGAGTTTGTTCGTGCACAAATTGATGATCAATTTTATGAAGATGATCAATAAATGCATGCAACAGAATTAAAGGTACTACAGTTGAAAGATAACTCAATTCCAAGAGGTATAGTACCCCTGGAGGAGCTTTTTTATCATGACGATGTTTCACAGAAACCAAAAATGTTGCCAACCGAGGCAGTAATATAATACCTTCATCTTGGCACTCCTGAGAAGCCAAAAATGGTTAAGATATCAAAGTCTTTGAGTCCAGATATGAAAGGTAAATATGCAGCACTTATGACTGAATTTGTTGATGTTTTTGCATGTGAATATACTGATATAAAGGTGTATGATAAGCGCATAATTCAACATACCATTCCCATAAAACCTGATCAGAAACCTTTCCATCAGAAACTCAGAAGGATGAATCCAAAGTTGTTGCCCTCCATTGAAAAGGAAGTAAACAGGTTGCACAATGCTGGTATTATTGTCACTCTCCATTTCTCAAATTGGATGTCAAATTTAGTACCGATAAGAAAGAAGACAGGTGAGATCCACTTGTATATATTTATTTTTGCAATTTAAATAAAGTGTCATTGAAGGACAACTATCCACTTCCAAAGATGGATCATATCCTACAAAGTTTGGTTGCTTCTTCCAGGATTTCATTACTAGATGGATATTCTGGATATAATCAGATCTTGGTTCATCCAGATGACCAAGAAAATACAACCTTCACGACACCTTGGGTTACTTTTATGTACACTAAGATGCCCTTTGGGTTGAATAATGCAGGGGCAACTTTTCAGCGAGAGATGGATATCGCATTTGCCAATGAGAAGGATGTGTTTTTGGCCATTTATCTCAATGACATAACAGTTTTTTTCAAAGACGGATGAATAACACTTGCAACACTTAAAGACAATTTTCCAAAGGTGCAAAAAAATTGGCATATCACTGAATTCAAAGAAAAATTTATTTTCCTTTGAGGAGGGGAAATTGCTCGGTCATATTATATCTAAAGATGGCATCCGAATAGATCCTTCAAGGATTGAGGCAATTTAGAATTTGGATTTTCCTAGGAATAAAAAGGAAATTAAGTCATTCAATGGTAATATCAATTTCTTGAGAAGGTTTATTCCTAACCTTGTTGCACACTTAAGGGAAATCACTAATATGTTAAAGAAAATTAACGAGGTGAAATGGTCTGATGAGGCAAGAAAATCATTTTATTCAAGTCAAGTTTTCATTGTCCCATGCTCCCATCCTTATTATCCCAGATTATACACTAGCCTTTATCATATTTTCCTTTGCCTTTGAACATACATTAGCTGTTGTCCTCATGCAAAAGAAAGATCAGAAAACAGAGCACTTGATTACCTTATTTAGTAGGAAAATAAAGGATGGGTCTCTGAAATATAATATCATTGAGAAGAAGGCATTGGCACTAGTTAAATCTTTTAAATACTTCCGATTTTATGTCCTTCATTCCCATGTTCTTTCCTATGTTATGAATGTTGTTGTCAAGGATGTGTTAACACAGAATGATCCTGAAGGCAGGCGTGGTAAGTGGATAACTGCTATGCTCGAATATGATTTAGAAATCAGACCTACAAAACTGGTCAAAGGATAGGGCTTAACTAAGCTCATGGCGAACTCTAACTTACATGCCTTAGACATCAACTTCATGGTTGCACTTTCTGAGGAGCAAGTGGCTGATTCATTCCCCCGGATATCTAAAACTTTTATTTCATCACCATGGTATTCAGATATAGTTCATGTGCTGCAACGTTTAAATCCTCCACCGAGTTTTTCCAAGAGTAAAGGCAGATTTCTGAAATTGAAGGCTCTTAAGTATAGTATTCTTAATAATTCTTTATATTCGAAAGATCCAAGAGGGGTTTTATTAAACTGTTTTGTAGAAAGTGAAGCTAAGGAAGTGATGAATGATTTCCATAAAGGTGATTGTGGTGGTCATATTTTTTGGAAAACTACAACAAATAATATATTTAGGGTTGGCTTCAATTGGTCGAGCTCTTTTTCCGATGTATATAAAACAGTCATGAGCGATCATCAGTGCCAAGTTTTCCAAGGAAAGAGAAAATTGTTACCGCTACCCTTGCAACCAATTGCAGTTCAAGCACCGTTCTAGCAGTGGGGGCTTGACTTCATTGGTGAGATTCATTCTCCATCCACAACTCAACATAAGTGGATACTTACTGCCACTGAATATTTTACAAAGTGGATTGAGTCCATTCCCACTAGACAAGCTACAGACAGAGTAATTATCCAACTTATGGAGAGTAATATTCTATCCTGTTTTGGCTGCCCACAAAAAATCATTACTAACGATGAAACAACCTTAAAATCCAAAAATATGATAGAATTTTGTGATAAATATCACATAAGACTCGGGCATTCGATAACATATTACCCTTAAGGGAATGGGTTGGCAGAGTCATCAAACAAGTCATTAGTAAACATAATCAAAAAGTGTTGCAAGTGAACAAAAGGAATTGGCATACAAATTTAATTAATGCTCTATGGGAAGACAGAGTTAGCACAAAGAAATATATCGACATGTCACCCTTTCAGTTGGTCTATGGTGTAGATACAATGTTTCGAACTTCCCTAATAGTGCCGATGATGAAAATCTTACAAGAGATTGATAGTGAGCCAAATGACATTCAGCGAAGAATTACTCAAATGATCCACTTACAGTAGTCCAGGGAGGAAGTTTTCCATAATACCTTAAAGCTCTAGGAGAATATTAAGAAAATATATGATAAGAAAACTAAGGCTGACGATTTCAACTTGGGAGATGTTGTTCTTCGATGGGATTCCCGAAATGAGGATAAAGGCAAACATGGTAAGTTCGACAACCTATGGAAAGGACCCTACATGATTTTAGAATTCAAAGGGAATAATGCTTACTTATTAGAGGATCTTGATGGGAAAGCACTTCCAGGAGGACTGATCAATGGTAGACTCCTCAAACACTATTTTACCTGATCTTGAAGAAAAGGTTTCATTTCCATTATAAATAAAATTTTATTTGCTGTCAAAGAATTTTGAAGCTCGAAGAGAAAGCCATAAGGCTTCTCTAATCAGTTGTTATTTTCTTTTTAAAGTTGAAAATTCGAGTTAGTTTTTGACTCAAGTCAAATAAGCTTTTGATTCAATTCAAGTTAGTTTTTGAGTCAAGTCAAGTCAATTTTTGAGTCAAGACAAGTCAGTATTTTAGTCAAGTCAAGTCAGTTTTTGTTTTTCTAAATTTAGTTAGTCAGTCATTTGAGTTTCAAGTTTTTTGTATGTGACTCCATTACCCAATGAATATGGATACCTGGTCTACGGTGTTATTGACACCTCCTAAAGGAGCTGACATCCCCATTGGAGCCAATGTTAGAGTCCTATAGTCATAGTGATCAAATTTACTCTTTTCACTGTTGTTAGAGTCTTAGGTCAAATTATTATATTTTCAAATAAAATTTGACATGTCTCTTTATTTTCAAATGGTTCCAAGTCATTGTCTAGGTGTCATTGCTACTCCCTCCAATTATTCATGGTCACAAACAATCATCATGGTTATTGTCATCATTTCCTATCACAAGTCATCAAATGAGTTAGTTGGTTATCATACTGGTCATAGAATCGTAAGAATGCACACTTTGAGAGTTAAATTTATAAATCATGGTCAATAATATGCGTATGATGTTCATCATTATCTCAGTCATCATTTTGAAAAAGGGAGTCTTGTCACCCATTATGGTCATCAGAATGTTTCATTATGGGAGTTAGCAATTAGGAAAATAAAGTGTTTTAAAGTGAATCAAAGTACATATACATCACATGGAGATGTAACACTTCATATTGAAGAATATTTCTTCTAATACCAGTTACATCATCAGCCATTGTTTCAAAGTACACATAATGTCATCATTTCACTATGAGCCAGAAATTGATTTTCTTGTTATAAATGAGCATCAATACACTTCAAAATCTCATTGTATCCTTCCAAAAAGCTCCAGAGCTCCCTTTTACCTCTTTGAAATCTGCCATAGCCATCAGAAACTCAAAATTTTCGACCACTACCCTTTTCCATTTGCTTATCGCATTTGCGAAGAAAGGTGCTATGTTTTTCACTTGGAGAGATCAAAAGGAAGAAGAACATGTTCAATTTTCATTTCAAGTGCTTCAAAGCTTATTTAAACAGGTAAATCAAGCTTCATAAACCCTCTTTGCAGTCTCTTTCCTCATAAGTCAATTGAAAATGTTGAACCCTTGGTTAAACTGAGAGGGGGGGGGTGAATCAGTTTAATGCAGTCATGGTCTTGTAAAACTTTCTTTTACACTTATTTACATCTTCATTTCATGATCAACTTAATATACAATGGAACAACAATCTTAATAAGTGAGCAGCAGGTATTAAGCAGATTAAATACAAAATATCAACACATAATCATCATGCACATAGACAACAGATATAAGTGGAAACCCATAAGGGAGAAAACCACATCTTAATATTGTTGTGATGCAAAGGCAAGATCCAACTCCCTCTCACCACTGATTTTCTGTAGGCTCCAACCTACAGGAGGCTACTACCTCAATTCTGCCTCACAACACAGAGCTCAAACTCATCCCCCTCTTTGCCATGAGGCTACACATTTCAGGAAATCCTACATGATCTGGCTTAGTGGACATCTAAGCTACACCAGTGTGTATGTATGGAAGCCTCTTTCCCTTACATCTGATAAACATCTTGATTTGCAGGTATCAGCTCAGTTTTTTCTCTTCTTCTGTTATTATTAGACCTTAAATTTGCATTTTATATCATCTCTTGGATCTTTATAGCTCCTCTGCTCCTTCTTCTTACACTCTCTCTTACTTTCTTATGCATACCGATATTACATGTTTTATACAGATAACTTTATGATTGTTTGCATTCTACAGGGAATATGAAGTGAACAGGCATGACTCTTTGCCTTCCACCATCTCATTTTCTCGCTCATCATTTCAAGAGGTTACAACAATGTCTATTCATTTCAGAATTAAATTGGAGTTTTGCTTTGCCTACGAAGACTTGCCTTTGCATCACATACACTAAAAATAATTAATTCATTTACATTGACAGTTACAGCAAATATGTCTCGCTTAACCCTTTCAGCTCTTGGATCGTTGTGTATTTGTCTTTTTGCTGTTGTCACTGTCTTTTTAGTTTCTACTATTTATATTCTAGCTCTGCTGCATAATTACCCTATTTCTTCCGTTATCTGTGTCTTTTGTGCAGCGTTCACTCACACTTTGCATATAAATTTAATTATACGTATCCATATGCATATCAACCATAACCTTAACACCGATTTTTCACATATTCTAAAAGCGGAATTCTTTCACGCTTTACCTTGGCCTTTTATCATTTGATTAACATTATTCGTCACGACATGTTAATAATACCATAAAATATGACTTTGGTTAAGACCCATCATAACCAAATACATTAAAACCATGCATTCTGCTATATAATCATATAACCTTTAATATATAAAACATTTGTAAAGGTTTATCTTTCCGCCTGTCTTGCACGTATACCGATGTTGCATCCCCTATTAAACGACTATTGTCGATCCTGTTCGCAATTCGACGGTCTTCATCATATTGCAAATCTCAAAGTTTATTACCCTTCCATACTTTGGTCAAATGTACCACAATGCCATCATATAAATACACTCGGGTCCCACGTCTTTTTACCTTAGTTAAAAGAATGCCAACATCTTATTTATCTAGACCCACAGGTGTACACTGATGATCAAACACGTCAGTTTACTCCGTTGACTGTTATAATCTCAACCGATGATTTACTTTGCGTCAGATCAGACGATCATCGCACTTCATCTCTTTTAAATTCCCAATCCGACGGAATTCGCACACCAAGTTGCATGTTATTTAATTGTTCCCAACCTACGCGAAATAGGTGGTTTTAAAATGCCACACGTCACCCTCTTAACGTTATCGCTTTCGTTTCACCTTTTACCACTTATCCTCCAAAAGCGGTGCAAAACAACAACTTACCAGTTTTATAATCCTGCCTTCACTATTCCGCGGATTTCAAAATATATTCAACTATCTTTTAAGATTGTATTTAAATTTATTCCACTTACCGGTTTTTCTATCGCATTTCGGCATTCCACCGTTCTATGTTATAATCCTCCTTTGTCCTACGATGCAATTTAACAAAGGAAGACCACATACTTCCGGGCTTGAAAAAACCTTTAGGTTTCGGCTTTGATCTTCATCGCGTCCGCTCTCTTTATCGCACTTCGACGATTCCAGTTATCCCATGTGCCTTCGTCCATCTAATCTCCGATATGTGATATGCGAAGGGTTCCACCAGGCTTTATCTCTACTTCACATCACAACTCACATGACTTCTAAGATTGTGCGATATCTCTCCTGCCCCGATTGCGATATGCGATCGCATCACATCGTATCCATCGATCACATCGCGTTCATCGATCACATCGCATCCATCGATCGCATCGTGTCCATCGCATCACATCTATCCATGTCTCTGCTGCCTTTCTACCTTTGCTGCTTAGCTGTATTTGTTGCTTAGCTAGTGTTCTTTTGTGCTCCTTTGCCTTGATGATAATTTCTGGTGTTGCTCTGGTCTTCTCTTTTGCTATCAATGACAATATTTCCAACAAAAAAATCCGTTCCTAGGGTTTCTGATGTGTTTTTCCTTTCGTGGTCTATAGCTTCTTTCAAAAGGGGATATCCTTGTTTCTAATTTCATATATCCTTCATTACCCTCATTTAACATTCCCCACCATTCCCCTTATTGAAATTATCTCATTTCACCATTTTCCCTAAAAAACCTAGCTTTCTGCTACGTTTTTTCCCTAAGCCTGTATTTCGCCCTTTTTACCCCTTTTATTCTTACTCTTTTTGAGAAAATCCACTTTCATTATCTTCCTAACATCTATCCCTACCCCCCATATTTTTCTCATAATTTTTCCTACCTCCCTTTCCCTTCATTCTTTTCCCCCAAGTTGTTGCGCTTTTCACTATGTTCTGTTGATTAGACCCCGTGCCCTTCTTTGTTTGAAATAAGGATTTTATATTAAAGTGAAGCTAGAAAACATGGTAAAGGCCAATGACAGGAAGAATTATAAGGGAGGAGAGGTCTCTAGGTATGAGCCAACTCATATGCAAGAGATTAACTCATCATATTTCATCAGAAAGTCATTTGAGCAAGCAAGATGCATAGGGTTTTGTCAAAAAGTGCAAGAGTTGTTCTACCATTGTGATTTAACTAGCCTTTTTGCCATTAAATTCAAGAAATATCACGCCACTATAGTAGGGATCTGTTTTCCAGTGTCAGAAGAGATCATAGCTCAAGTAGCAACCATCCATAATCAAGGTGAAATCTGGTTTAAGGGAATGGAATTGGATCTAGAACACTACAAAATGTTTTTGAAGCCACAGTAGCACTGAGTGTGCTATAACTCTTCGTAGTTCATATCATTTTGAGATCTTCCATATATGTAATTAGAAATACCTCCCTATTTAAGAGGGAGTGTTGAATAATCACTAGTGTTGGTCTTCATAATCGTACTAGAGTCGTAATGTAATATATTTGTCAAAATATTTCATTATTATTATTTTGACTTATTAAAGCACGAGTTTCATTCTTGGGTCAATGGTCAATAGGTCAAAGCACCCATTGAGTGCTCTAGGATTTTTGTTGAGTCGAAGTCAAAAGTTGTTTTTTTAAGATTTTAAGAGACCCTTCTTGGGCTCCTTAAGGTCAAGAAAGAAAAATATTTTATTGTATTATTCCTCCCTCATCTAGTCAACCTCCAACCAAAATTGACAAGTCAACATCTTCAAAATTGTCAAGTCATCCTCCTCAACAAGTCTACTAGTTGGCCTCCAACAAGATAGTCAAATCGGCCTATTATTGGACACTCCAACAACTATATAAAGGAATGTATTCAACCAATTGAGGAAGGGAGTTTCATCTGAAGTCCGGACAAGAGCAGAAGGTAATGCGAGGGTCATAAAGGGTGCTCTAAAAGCCATGGAATCATTATTTTGGAGATAGATTGTAGGAGCTGAGAATGCTAGACAAGGATATAGTTAAATGGATCAAGAATAACAATTGCAGGAATAAAGAAGGTCGGGGGTTGTAGAAGCAAAGTAAGGAAGGAGACTTAAGCTTACAAGAAGATAAGGAGATCAAATTAGGAGACTCACTGGATGAGTGGAGGAAAATATATGTCATGGTTTATCTCAAATTGATTTGATTCTAATGAAGGAAGAGTTCAACTGGGTTTTTCCCTGGCTGAGTGCCCACATCCCATGTTCCTTGTGATTTTTATTGTTTGGAATTTATCTTGATGAAAGAAGAATATAAATAACTAAAAGAATAACTAATAAGTATATAAAAATATTCACAAGTAAATTTCAATATCTAACAGAAATATGATGCCCTTGATTTCTAACAGGGTTGTGCAGCTCTTAACACATAAGCTTGATCTTGTCAAAATCACAATGACTAGAAGGGAGGACGATTCAAACCCTAACATGGGAATGCTTGCAATAAACAAAGAACCAAACCCAGAAATTTAAACACAAAATTTAAGCTACAACCAACACATAAAAAAAGGGATGTTTCATGCAACTGTTACCTTGAGATGACCTGGTGTCGAACTATGAACCAGTGAGCTGAGACAACCACAAGAGAAAAGTCAAAACCCCACTGTGTATAAATAAGAGGCAACAAATATGAAAAAAAAGAGACTTGCTAACCTAATACCCAAATCAACGTACCTTGTTGCACGTATCCCTGTAACTAAGTGTTGCTGGGAGCTACAATTCTTTGTCGCCCTTGCCAGCCGGGACTTGGGTGGGGAAAAAAATAGTCGTAATGGGAAGAGAGGGAGTGATTTCCATCAATACACTCAACAAAAACGAGATAATACGAAGCTTACCAATTGTAGTTGTATGAAACCCTATCCGGACGAGGGTTTGGCGAGCATAGATCTCTTAGCAGAAGGAACAAAGCAAATGACCAGCTAACCAAGACATAAAATTGGGTAGTCACCCTAACCCTACAAGGATTAAACTGAGTCGTTGGATCAAAGGCTGTGGCGATCGATGGTGAAGGGAAGATCCAAGTGTGCCTCAACATGAGTGTCGGAAGGTTCGAGATACACCTTAAAATATAGTTGAATCATGTTACATATCAAAATAATTCAAGGCATAATAAAAGAACCATCCTTTTCACCAAAGGTATATATATATATATATATATATAGTTGAATCATGTTACATATCAAAATAATTCAAGGCATAATAAAAGAACCATCCTTTTCACCAAAGGTGTATATATATATATATAGATAGTTGAATCATATTTTCTCAAAATAAATTGAAACACTAATAAAAAAGACAATATTTCTTAAAGATATATATATATATATATATATATATATATATATATATATATATATATATATATATATATATATATATATATATATATATATAGATAGATGTATAAAGTCACACTAAAGACAACTCCTATATATACATATACATATATATATATATATGAGGTTATGCAGTGTGACTTTATACATACATACATATATATATATATATATATATATATATATATATATATATATATATATATATATATATATATATATATATATATATATATAGGAGTTGTCTTTAGTGTGACTTTTTGAAGGCTTTTTTGGTGGATTTTTCCTGTCTAATTTCTTTAAAATCCAACAAGAATTTATTGAAAACATAAATTTGATGGGTAACTTGCACAATTGAAATGTCTTAGGGGTTTTTTAGGGTGCTGAATCTATATTTACAGTAAAAAAAAAACTAGTTTAAATAACATAAATCAAGATTTTACCTCAATTTTTTTCACAAGATTCCCGCACCAGAAACTTCAAAAAGTCGCACTAAAGACTACTTCTATATATATATATATATATAATCCCAAAAAGACACATACAACATTCAATTGACAAAATAAAAAAAGCTATACATTAAAAGACATTTAATTTGCTAGTTTCAAAGTTCAACAATAAAACCAAAGGGCACCAAGGCTATTTATCTAACCTTGTTTGTAGTGGTGTAGTTATTTGTTACATAAGTATTTAAGTTAATAGGGTAGTATTTAAGTTATTTATTATTAATAATTTTAATATTATATCTCTGGAATGTATCTTTGATTTATAATTATTATTTAAAATTATATTTTTTTTATTAGAATATAATATTTTATAACATTATTTTATTATACCAATTTTATTTATTTATTTATAAAATTTTAAATTTGCTTTTGACTTCAAACTAAAACTAAATTTAATATAGTGTAAAAATGATATGATAAAATTATTTAAATATGACAAATTTAGTCTTTGTTTATTATTTTATCACGTGAAAAGATTAAAAAAACTTATATATTAGTAGATTTTTGGCTTCTGTGATTCATCAATAAATTATGAAGAAATCTTTCGGTAATAATCACATTATCATGAACAAAGTCAACGCGTTTCGAACCAACCAGTGTGGTTCATCATCACCTGATGATGAACCACACTGGTTGGTTCGAAACACGTTGACTTTGTTCATGATAATGTGATTATTACCGAAAAATTTCTTCATAAACTTATATACATTTATATTTTATTATTAGATTGTATTTTTATTTATAAACTAAGTATTATTATAATTTTTCATTGTGTAATATGATAAAAATGTTATATATATTTAGCTTTAAAGATATTGTAACGTTTTATTTTGTTAAATATTTGATTTAATAAAATTACATTAAAAAAATATAAAATAAAATAAAATAATTTTGACAACTCATAATTTTTCATACTTTAATTTTTAAATTATGTGTGTTATTTTTTATTTTAAACTCAAACTTATTTATTAATTTATAATTTTTTAATATTACTTATAAATACTATATTAAATTATATATTACATTAAAGATTTTTTTACACTTCATATTGAGCTTATATATATTATAATACTTCATATATATTTTTTAAATTTATTTTAATTTATTAATAATAGATTGCTTATAGATAGTTTATTTCGTGATTATCATGCTATACAGTATTATGTAAAACAATTAATTCAAAGTTCAAATTTGTATGAATAAAAAAAAACCTTACACATTTCATAAAGTGCATTATATGTACACCCTTTCTACCCATATATATTTTTAATTATTAATATATGTAATTTTTATAAATATAATTATATATGTTTTTGAAAAAAAAAAAATTATTCTATTCCATACTAATACATTTAAGTTAAGTTATTTGTTGCTTCTTTGTTTACTACTTCATATGGTTAAATAACAATTAGATTATGAGGAAATTTAAATGTATTCATGTGTTTGTCATCTATGATCACAAACAACGTTCAATTCACAAAATAAAAATGGCATACATTAAAGGACATTTAATTTGGTAATTCAAAGTTAACGATAAAACCAAGCGGCAGGATACCATGCGACCTTGTTCGTAGTGGCCTAGTTATTTGTTACTGCCTAAGTATTTAAGTTGAGAGGATAGTATTTAAATTATTTATTATTAATAATTTTAATATTATATCTCTGCAATGCAATGTATTTTTTTTTTATAATTATTATTTAAAGTTATTAGTTTTTATTCGAATATAATATTTTATAACATTATTTTGTTATACTATTATATATATATATATTAAATTTGCTTTTGACTTCAAACTAAAACTAAAACTAAATTTAATAGAATTTATTAACGTGTGAAAATGATATGATAAAATTATTTAAATATGATAACTTTGGTCTTTGTTTATTATTTTATCATGTGTAAAAAGATAAAAAATGTATATACATTTATAATTTATTATTGGATTGTATTTTTATTTATAAATTAAGTGTTACTATATTTTTTCATTGTGTTGAGAGACGTTGTCCCGTTTAATATGGTAAAGAAGTTATTATATTTAATTTTTGAGATGTTGTAATATTTTATCTTGTTTAATATTTGACTTGATAAAATTACATTAAAAATAGGATATAAAATAAAATAAATAATTGTGACAACTCATAGTTTTTCTATGATATTATATTTTTAACTCATGTTTTTTTTCATGATATTATTTTATAATTTAGTGTTTTTAAACAGGTGAGTAATGTTTTTAAAAATCACAATTGTCTAATTTTACCCAAACCCAAATTTACAGTGTGTGAAATACTAATAGTTTCTTCATTCTTACCTTGTCTATTTGCCCAACTTGTTTTGGTTGGTTGCAGAGGAGAAGAGAGATCATGAACCAATGATTTTGGATTTTAAAGTGAAAGAGTTTCTTTGTTGTCTTACTTTAACTATTTTTTCAATTTATAAATTGTTTCATATTAATGTTGCATCACAAGAGTATTAACTACTGGAATATATATCCATGTATTTTAACTAAATATGGGTAGTTTTTTATTATTGAAGTCTGCAACAGGGCTAAAATGAGGGAGGAGAGTTAGTCATTGAGATGGAACATAAGACTCAACTATAAATCAAATCAACAAGTTGTCCCTTTCTATACAAAATAATAGGAAAAGACAGTTCTTATTTGCCATCTCATCTTTAGTTAGAGCATAAAAATATAGAAAGCAAGGAAGAACATTGTAAACTCAAGTGTTTATATTCTACTAACAAACTTTGATTCTCACTTATGTGTATTATGTTTAAATCAAATTGCTAAACACTTAAAGGAGATACTACCAATCCTTGGGATATCATGTAATAATTTTTGAATCTAAAATTTCTACCATTGTGGTTTGGAAATTTTCAAAATCACTCCCACCTACTTTAACTTCTCAAATTACCAAATTGATTTGGTAAAGTTTCAAGATAGCTCTTTAACTATGTGTTATATTAAAAAAAAAATTGAATGCAAGCAATTTTTAAGTTTAGAAAGAAAGCCAAAAAAGAAGAAGAGATAATTCCCAGATTCATGTTGCCTTTGTGTTTTCAAATTCTCCCCTCTGCATATAACACTTTTAAATTCCAGGAAAAAAAAGTGTCATATATTTTTGGTGAGTAAATTCTATTTTTAATAAAAAATAATTGTATATTTAAAAAAAATTATAGGATATTAGAATATTGTATATTTAAAATTATAATTTTTTTGCTCAAAAAATAACATTGAAATATATTTTAGGTTCAACCTTATATATTTTAATTTTTACAATATTTAATGCATTTTTTTTAATAATATATTTCTCAATTTATGAATGGCATATTGTTGATACTATTTTGAAATTTTATTAGGATTTTAAAATTTTAAATATGTTACCGAATCATTATTTTAATTTATATGATAAAATAGATCTTAATTTATAAATTATAATTACTATTTATATATATTATATATTTTAATGTGATATGCATATTATAATTTTTTTTAATCCAAATAAATTGTTAGTAATTTTATTAATAAAAAAAAAATTACAATATAACAAATTGGTCCATAGAGCTTGAGTGGGTCTAATGGTTAAGAGCATGTGTTTCCTCCTAAGAGGTCACATGTTCAAAACCAGAGGGGGTAGAGTATGTATGTATGCCTTTGAGGACTTAGCAGTCAAATTATTAAATCGTTTTGTTTCAAAACTTAAACATGTAAATTTCCAAGAGTTGAATCCAAATAAGGAAAATAACAACTATTCTACTCATTTGTTTATAAGCTTAGAAGTATTATGGATTAGGAAGAAAAACATACATCGTATTGTTTCCATTTGTAGTCTACCACTCGCGAAACCAAACCAATGGCGGAAATATAGGTCTTTGGTCCAAAATTTTACATGAAAAAAACTAGCAAACACAAAATAATAGAATACTGCATCCTAATAGAGATAACCATTACATAACCAAGAGGTGGTAAACAACTCTATTGTCACCTTAGATGTCGGACCTTTGCCTTTAGAGAGTAGAGCCTCAATTCTGGTGAGCCACATGGCCAAGTCTCAATGCTCTGAGGACATCTACCTTATTTATACTAGAAGGATGCTTATTTGCAGTGAAATCTTACTTTTATTGTCTTCCCTATCCTCCAAAGCCTTGCCCAAGAGTGCCTTAATGTGCCAATAAATTTATACTATGCATAAATACTTATTTTTTTAGCCAAGAGTGTGCTCGGGCTCTTGGAATGTAATCAACAGAGTGAGTGAGAATGTCATCATCCATGCAAGCATCTCTTTCAAGCATAGCTTTAGTAGCAACTTGGTTGACTAAATGTTGAATGTTTTCATGGATAGTGTCTTGGTATCTATGCGCAATAGATTGGGCTTTGTAGTGATCCCAAGAGCTTCCTTCTCTCCTACAAGTAGAGCCTCATCTGCAACGCATGCGCTGTCGGGGCGTGGTGTTAAGAGCTAGCTGTCGAGGGACGAACCTAGGAAGATGATGTCAAATAGATGGAAAGGCTACAACGAGAGGAGATGAGGTGGTGCAACACGACATAGTTAGCCAATAATGAGGAGTACATAATGGTTCAAGAAGCCACCAAATGAGTGAGGACATCACGAGATGGTGACAGGGTTGAGAAACCAAAGTCCCAGAACAAGTGAATTGCTTAGGAGAGCTAGTTGTGTAGGGAAAGAGACTAAGATGAAACCTAGAGTGGAAAATAATAGACTTGTACGTAGGAATGATCTTGCATAAAAAACTAATTATCAAAGCAACCAGAGGTTGAGATGAATATATATCAGTAGCGATGAGAGACACTTGTGTGTTGATGAGGCGAGGCCTTAGTTGGTATAACCTAGTTGCCAAATTCCCTTCGCTACAAGTGCACGACAAGTCCCCTCCCTTCACCACTAGTGAAGCCACAACACCATGCAAGGGATGAGAGAGAGTCTTCAAGCCAACATATTGTTGAGAGTCATGAAATTTGGGGAGACCAGGTTAGGAGGACCCGGTCTTACTCCAGTGTGAGCGAAGGAAACAGCACAAAGGTGTTGAAGTCTGTGTTGAGGGGTGAAAAATTTCCTCTTGTGAAGTTTACAATGTTATATGTGTGCGGGAGAAGGAGTCGAGAGAAATAAATTAACTCGCTCACACATGGTGAAGGGGCTTTGGGCTTTGCAAATCTTAATACACAAAACTCCATATTTAAATGAGTGAGCTTGGTGGGGGGAGGGCTTGTTTAACCTCCCCCCTCAAGGGGGCAAGGTGACAGTGGAGGACCAAACCTCTATCCCCCCTGCCCATGCTTGACTTGATTGACACCCTGATCAAAACTAAATTTAATTAACAACCAAATTGTTATTTAATCAACAACCAAATTATTTTGTAAATTAATATTGCATGTTCATTACATTATACACATTTTTCATCTAAATTATAAAATACACCTCACATTCTAAAGACAAAACTCTGATGATGTGATTTTTACCCAAAGTTTTCTTACTTTCACGATATGGATCATAGAAACCTAAATTCAAAAAATAAATATTTAAACATTTTAACCTCTCATTTTGTTAATTTAAAATATTTAAAATAAAAATATTTATATTAAAATAATAATGACTTAAATTCTGACATTTTTTTTGGTTTTTTTTGAAGAAAACAATCTTGTTGTATCTCCAACCTAATTGCGTGGAGATGCTCTCTCCACACTAGGCAAGAGATGTAATGTCTTGTCCTATAAACATTTTGATTCGGTCAAAATAAAATAAAATAAAAATAATGTTATGTTAGAATAAAAATGATAGGTTATTATTATATTTTTTAATCCCTTTTTGTTGGTTAGTTAAGATAAATTTGAAATAAAAATAAAAATAACCATATGTTAAAACAAAAATTCTATGTTATTTTATTATTATTATTATTTTGTTAAGTAGTTAAGGTAAATTAAGGGGCCGAGTGTTTTTGAGCTCTAAGTTTATGAGAACCTATGGTATTAATCTATTTAAAGAGAGGAATTAAACCAACCTATATCCATCTTAATCGCGGATCTAAGTTAAGATGGATCTAAACTAGTATGGTAGAGATGTTGTAACATAATGTCCTATAAACATTGTTACACTCTCAAAATAAAATAAAAAAGAAGATTTTCTAATGGAAATGTGTATAAGATTAATATCCCATTCAAAATTTAGGTGGACGCTCCACCCATCATTAAGGACCAAAGAATATTGATTATTTAATATTAACAAATTAATTTTATTTATTTAATTAGTATATATTTATTTTGTTCTTATTTTTGAGTTCCACATTTATGAGAACACATGGTATAAAATAAAAATAATGTTAAAATAAAAGTAACTACAAGATTTTCCACCCATAAAATTGACACATAGTATAAGAACCCATAATATTCATGTGAAATCTAACCAATTTAAATAAATAAATTAAACCAATCTATATCTATTTTAATTCAAAACTTTCATTCATGTAAACTCTTAATAAATTCAAATAATTAAAATAAATCTAAACTAATTGTGTTATTTTAATATTATTGTTAATACAATGAAATTTCCTTCTAATTAAGAAAATCTCTTTATACAACTTAATTAAAAAAAGAAACCCTTCTCTAGACAACTTAATTTAGAAAATATCCTTTAAAATGGCACAAGATAAACGGCATCCACTAAGAATCACGCAACGAAGGCTGGTTTACCAAAAGATGGCCTTGGTAAAAATTAGGTCAAATCTGCACGGAATCAATTGCATAGACAAGATTGACCAATCGACTTCTCTGGAGCATAAAGTTCCCTTCAATTTTTAACCAGTAAATTGGACCTAATTATATCTGAACAGGAAATTGGATCTAATTAGATTTGAACACAAATGAAGTGCTTTACTATTCCTTCATCCCTTCCCCGAGACGCCCAATTCAGGGTAGACTTCGTCTTCGTCCTTTGGACTCATTTCCTTGAAAAATCACCATCGACATCTACGCTACACTGTCGTTTGGCTTTTGGATGCATAGCGCCGAACCCAATTCGGAATTCAAGAGCGGGTTACAGGTAAACGGCAGATTAGATGTTATATTTTGTACTGGGATTTGAGGTTTCAAAGATTTCAATGGACAGCAAGATTGATTGGGAATTCGAAGCCTATCCCGAGGTTGGTGACCTTGCTATGGTGGTCGTCTTCGCTGTTATGTTTCCAGTGGTCCGCTTCTTGCTGGACAGATTACTATTTGAGGTAACTTAATTAAGTTTATGTGGTTTACGTCGTTGTAGTTAATTAGTTAATCGATTGAAAATCAGGAATTGAACACGGAATCCTTTAAGGTCCATGTCATTCTTTTGTGTTTTTTTCGTTTCTTCTTCTGTTTTCAATGTTGGTGTTGCTTTTGCTTCGTTTTGAGTGGCCATGGCTATTCTTTTATTGATTTCGCATTCGTTTGTGCTATGAAAAATGACCTTTTATCCCTGTGTTAGTGGGATTCGTACCTCATTGGCAATTGGTGTTGAAGTATTTTTTAACATAATTAAAACATTTTGTACAGATGACACATAAGTAAAACATTTTATACCGATCACACATAATTACAGTATTGTCACCGATGTCTGTACTTGTAGGTGTTTTACATTTGGTATCTAAATTCTGATAGTTTCTTTTCCTATACTTTTAGGCCCTCCCAAAAATTGGACTCAGACCAAGGTCAAGGATGTTCTCCTTAAAACACAAGCCAAATAGAAAGCACTAGGATTGGCATCGGATTCCACACAATTTTCTTGTGGGTTACCAAGCTTGGCTTCGTATGGACAAGTGTTGGTTCAGGGCACAACAACATTATAATTTTAAACTCATTTCCTATGGTCGTACACAATTTTATAGTATGAGGGCTCAAACGGATTTTTGTTTGGAACTTCCAGCACATCTTGGCATCCATTATGTGGATAATGTTAATAATCTCACTGCATGAACCGTCACACTCGGAGGAGGTACAAATATTATATCCGCGAGACGTATTCCAGTAATACAGGCTCCTCTCTCACAGGATGTGCTTTTCGACAACTGAACTAGAACAACATGCACCAAGCAAATCGCAACATATTTACTCAGCTGACAAGGCTCCCTGTCCTCAAAGCCAAATAAATCCCCAACTAACATTTTAAACATACTTCCCACATTTAGAAAAAAAGGGACAATTTCTTCAAAGTACGGAGGGATGGTGTGTATATTAATAGATATTGTAATTATGTTGGTAATTACTCTTTCAATTCTTCAGGCAACATGAAGTATTGTGACTAGAGAATTGATGAGTATTGTGACTAAGTCTCTAGATGTCCTGGTGGATCGAAGTTAACCAATATGAGGTCTTTGTGGGATGAATGGTTAGGGAAAAGCCAAAAAGCCCTCTTGACGCTGTAAAAAGGAAGTCAGTATTCGGTAAAAAGAACCTAATGGTGACTGAAAAAATTAATGAAGTTATTCAGTTGTAGAATGGAAAGAGTCCTGTGTAACCTGGGTTTTATTGAGGAGTGCCAGAATGAGGGCAAGACACTTGATTTTGGATTAGAGATTGGATTACAACTGCCAGAATGAGGAAGTCAGTATTCGGTAAATAAAAAACCTAATGGTGACTGAAAAAATTAATGAAGTTATTCAGTTGTAGAATGGAATAAGTCCCGTGTAACCTAGGTTTTATTGAGGAGTGCCAGAATGAGGGCAAGGCACTTGATTTTGGATTAGAGATCGGATTACAACTCTCATCTAAAAAGTGGGGGTGTGATGTCAAACTATTTAATCAGATGACCAACATGTCAAACTATTTAGTTGTATTCAGATGACCAACTATTTAATATAATGGCTTTGGCGTCTTCATCCACCACCACCTTGACTTTTGCTAGCTGCCTGAGAATAGATTTCAGGTTGTTTATGTGGCTAGACATAATGACTTCAACTGATATGTTAAAAATTAATAATTGTAGCTTTAGAGAAAACTTTGCATTCATTGCTTGTGCTCTAGCCTCCAAATATCTTATTTAGATTATCCTAGGTTAATTTTGATGATTTTTCCAAAATCTATATGATGCAACTTTGAGTGTGAGAGAGCAAGGCGAATAGTAGCTTTTGTTTTATGATTTATCATCTTTGTTCTACCATTCCAATAATTTATCTGGATATGTTGGTGATTTCTCAGTGCCTTTTACAATTTCCATAGGTTTTTGTTCAATTTTTTTTTTGAAGTTAGGTACTTTGCATTACATCAAATGAGAATTACATAGACCAAAAAATTTCTGCTACTGGTCTGCCCGAAGGGAAACCAGACTAGTAACACAAGTTCAAAGTCTCGAGGTTGCTAAGACCTCGTCTAACTAGAGCATCTTGTAAATATAAACTTATAAAAATAGGCTGGCTGTGCCAGACCTTGACATACATCGACATGAGAAGACAAAATAGACTACTAGTGCTGCAAGCAAAAAAGCAATGAGTCATAACAACTATTGGGCAGAATCTCCAGGTATCTGCGTTGGCTGGTCACTACCTTCATTTGAGGAGAAGGAGATGTTGGCTGATCTCCTGGCTAGAATGGTTAGCTTGCGGTCAATACTGTTAATTTTTTCCTCCAGCTCTGCTAATCTGATAGAATTCTCCTGTTGAGTCCTCCTGTACCTCCCTATGCCACTTGCAATACTCAAATGATGTTTAACCTTGTGCCTACTTCGTGTCATGATCAATGAAGTGACGAGAGTGCATGCAATTCGTTAAGTATATGTTGAAATATGTAACTAGGATCGGTCTTCATATTGACTATGTAATTATGTATTTATGTAAATAAGAAGACAAAGATAATAAAATGTATTTTTGTTATTCTTGCTTCATGGGTTTCATGAGCAAGGTTTTATTATAGGTCAATAGACTTCTTCTTGATGTCTATTAGGATTTGTCTTCTGGTTATAAATGTAATTAGGAGTCATGTATATGAAGAGTCTAGTCAGATAAATATGCCTCAAGACCTTGTCATTCAACCATGGAGAAATGGCTCAAGACAGCCCTCAAGTCAACCTTCTTCACGCTGGAATATAAGCCCTACAAGTCGGCTCTATAACCATATAACAGGTCGGCTTCATAACCTATGGACAGGTCAGCTAAATTACAGGTGGCAACAACTATATATACCCTATAGGTTCTGTGCAGAAAAGACGGAATTCAGACAAGATTTTTCTGTGATTAAATGCGAGTTTCAGGACTGGAAAAAGTGCGATCTTCAGGGCCGCGTTCAACAAAGTTAAGGTGCTGCTCAAGACAGAGTTAAAGTGCGGATGTCTCGGTGACATTACTGCGTGAAGAAGTCTGAGGTAAGTGCGAGTTTAAGGGCTGCGTTCAACTGTGTTATGGTTTGGATTAAGGGCTGCGTTCAACTGTGCTATGGTGCAGATTAAGGGCTGCGTTCAGCTGTATTATGGTGCGGATTAAGGTGCTGTGTTAAGGTGCGGAATAAGTCTATGGTTAGTTGCTGAAGAAGACGTTGTGAAGAAGGCATGAGTACTATCTAGGGCTGCATGTAAAAGAATAGTTACAGAAATATGTACCTCTGTCTTGGACATAAGAGTTAGACAAGAAGAAGCCTAGAAGGATCCAAGGTGAAGGAGAAATTGAGGATTAGATACTGAGCTCTCTAAGGCTGGTGCTGAACGATGCTGGTCGGTGCAAGAAAGAAGGATAAGCTCAAGGAGTCATTGAAGATGAAGTGACAAGGTCTTGAAGGCATATAAAGGTCTAGGGTCTGTGTCATGATTATGGTACTTGTCATCTGAAAATCTATAAGAAGAATTTCTTGTGGGTTTTCCTCTCCAAGAGGGAGAGGTTTTGCCTTGGCTCGAAGAGCCTAAATTTGTGTCTTTTGTGTTTTTGGTAATTGACTTGATGAAAGAATAAATAAGCTAATAAGAGAAGACATAAGTAAAAGAAGTAAGCTCGCAAGTAATTATCAAGGAGAGAATTTGAATTAATCTTCGCCCCTCCAAATTCTCAACATGGTATTAGAGCTAAGGTGCTGAACACAAGAGCTACTCGAAAAGAAGACACTCAAGGAAGCAAAGATCAAAGTTTGGGTTAAAAGGTCAGATCGGTTTGCAAGGAAGATTCTTCAATGGTTCCACTAATCAAGCAGATAATCTTTGCCACCAAAGATTTATGACATTAAAGACATTGTTAAAAAGGATCCATCATCAAGTTCCATCCCTCAATATCCAACATCTTTGAAGACAACCTCTATCATTAAGATTCCATCATCTACATTGGAGAATTCAATCTAAGAGGAAGTTCCTGTCATCATCAAGGAAGCTGCTAGAAGGAGGAAGTTACTCTACTCAAGTAAGTATCTATGGCCTTATTTAAATCTGTCAAAATGGCTTATTGCAAAGAGAGCAACAAACTGGTTGGGTCATCAAACTTTAGTGCATGGAAGAAGAGGACATATTTGAATCTGATTGAAGACGAAGTTATGGACTATATTGAAGGATCTACAATTGAACCCTCAAAAGAAGATGCTCCAGCTCATGCGAAGTACATGAAAGGAGAAATCAGAGCCCAGAGGATTCTTGTAGAATCCATTAAGGACTCCCTCATACCCTATGTATCAAAACTGAAATCTGTAAAAGAAATATATGAGAAACTGGTGGAGCTATTCTCCGTGAGTACTGTAGGAGAAGCAATCTCTCTGAGACAAGAATTATACAAAATGAAATTGTCAAGAGAGGAAGGAATCACTTCATACTTTATGAGGGTTTCTGAAATAAGAGACCAACTGCAAGAATTGGGAGAAGTAATGTCTGATAATGAAATGACTACTGTGGTGCTAAATGCTCTACTGGAAGAATGAAGAAACTTCACTTCAAGGTTATACGGGAAGAAAGAAGCAACACCATTCCACGATCTATGGTCTCTATGTAAAATAGAGGAAACAAGATTGAAAGCCAAAGCTGATACAGGATCAAGTGAAGGGAATCGAGCCTTCCCAACCATGTCTAGGAAGAAAGGAAGATTCAGAAATTTTGGTCCTCAGAATAAAAGAAGAAATATGGACAAAGTACAATGCTTTGGATGTAATGAACTTAGGCATTATAAAAGGGATTGTCCTAAATCTGGAAAGGACAAGAGAAAAATGAAAGAAGCCCATGTCACAGATATAAGGGAAAAACCTGATACAAAGAAATTTAAGAAAGAAGAAGCGAAAGATCTCTATTATGACTGAGATCATCTTTCTCTTTAAGCGATTTTTGTTGGTTGTAAAATAGTACGATAGGAAGTAATGTATATTAAAAGCATCATGATAGAAGCATGAGAGGAGCACTTGAAGAAGAAGCTCCTATAAACCTCACTAATAAACAACATTGATAGAAGGCAGTCTAAGTAACCGGATTCGTCAAAAAGGGTCACCGAATCCCAAATCCCCGTATCAGATACGAATTCGTACCCGATTCGCCCCCAATTCACCGGGTACAACGTATCCGTACAGGGTACGGCGTATCCCTGTACGGATACGCTGTACCCAGTGAATCGGATATGGTCGGACCCGCTGGTAAAAAAAAAAGCGCTGTTTCTTTTATAAAGTGAGGTTTTTCTTCATTGTTTCTCACCCATTTCATTTTGTGAAGTGAGAAGGAGCTAGGGTGAGCAAGGAGCAAGTGTGAGCAAGGAGAAAGGGAGTTCTTTCGAAGAGATTCGAGCATCCGATAAGTGCACTGTCCCTCTATATTTTGCACTAGTGCTAGAGCCTGTCACATTTGATGATGGAGTAGAGGCGTCATCCTCCACACCAGCAGATGCAGAGATGGCAGAGGAGGAGGATGCATCAGAGCCAGAGGAGAGTAGTGGTGAGCATGATGATCAGGATGAGGACAGTGATGCTGATTATGATGATGAGGATTGATGACTCATTGACTCTAAGACTCTGACTCATTGAGGCTTCAGGCTTGTAGTCTTGTAGACTGTAGTTTTTTTTGTATTTTCTATTTCTATTTGCCATTGGCAGTGTACTTATGTAACACATTTTGATTTTGATGACTTAGTGAGAAATCTACAGTATCTTACTATCTTCAATCTTGTCTTTCTGAGTAAATTTGACAATTGTATCATGTATGGTGTTCAATGTATCAATGATCAATGATCATGTATGACTCATGAGTATCTATGTTTGAATCAATGAATTTTGTATGAATTTGTGTAAAAAATATCAAATTTTTAATATATTAATATATATATATATTTTTAATAAAATAATATATAACATATCGTATCCCAGAAGTATCCTATTCCGGCGGTCACCGTACCCGAATCCGATTCCTCGAATCCCCATATCCCCGTATCAAGTGACTTAGAAGGCAGTCATCAAGATCACGGGTCATCATTCAATAATCAATATGGAAACAGGTGCAAAAATTTTCTAATGAGGTTCTCTATGGATTCACTGGTTAGAAAGAAAGCAGAGAGGTTTCATCGAGAATTATATGCTACAAAATTCTGGGATTAGGATATGATGACATATTGATGAAGCAGGTCAAGGGAATGAAGTTCTTCATTCTAGTAAAATTGCTACAGGATGACTCAAAGGGAAAAGGTACGAGGTACATATATTTATATGTTGACACTGGATGCTGTGAATTCATGTCATATGGTTGCAGGTAATGGACTTCTATCTTTAAAAGTATGACCTATGGAGGAGGATCTCTTACAGTGCACGGGTTGCCACTAACAGATGAAATTAAATATCTCCTCATATAGAATATGAGGTAGTTGTATACAAACAAGGAAATGGATACCAGAAGTTCTTGGGTATGAAGCTGTGCGTAGAAAGAATGGAAGAGATTTTAAAATGAAACCATGTAAAGAGGCGGTTATCATCCGGAAGCCAAGAAGATGTGATTAGGAAATCTCCTGGGAAGATATGTGTACTCTGATAGAAGTATGGTAAACAAGAAGACCCTTGACAAGACATATCTTTAGGAGATGTGTCAATCTAAATAGAGGATGCCGATGCCTACAGGAAGATGTCATGGTGAAAGATCATCACTGAGGTAACTTTTGATTTAAAAGTTCATATGTATATTTTTATCTGGATGAGCTTATGCAGGGCTGCCAATCATGTAGAAGGATGTAAGATCCTTGGAGATGGTTCGAAGGAAAGCAACATGGCATAAAGGTGGACTAGATAAGGAAGTCTGATGAATCAATTTATGATAGTTGACATGACTTATGGATGAAAGTGATGGATGATTTGTGCCCTATGAAGCCAAAAGTTGAAGATTCCTCAATATCGAAATCCATGACACCGAGGGGAGGAATTCTTCATGAGCAGCTAGGTGTCTCACCATTATTGCTGCAGGTCCCTGGTTGAGAGGGAGCTTGGTGGTAAGTTTCTTGCCTGGAAGAAACTTGAAGTATGTCCTTCCTGAGTTAAGAGGGAGTGACGTATATGATTCTCTAATACATGTGTCATGCACTAGACCAGGACTAACAGCCGTAAGTCTTAGTGAAGGCCATGTGGAGAGAATTGATAGACACATCATTCTGGTCTTCACCTGGAAGACATAATGCAGGATTGGGTAATCAGCTGGCATTCGATACTCTTTGAGAATGTGATAGGGCATTCAAGATAAGAGTAGTCGAGGACCGATATTCTTTGAGGGCTGGCTACCCAAGAGAATAATAGTCCATGAAGGTCATACTCTGGGAACACCTGGGTGGAGTATGTACCTTGGAGAGACAATGACTATGGTGTCTATAAGTCATGTGTCTCGCCATCATTGTAGCCCATTGTCTCGTTGAGAGATGGGTCTGTTAGTGAAGGCCTTGCACTAGGACAGTGCTGGTTGATATGATGCTATACAGATGCGATTACCAATCCGATTCTTCTTATGAGATTCTTCAGTTTGAAAGTGACCATGTACCTGTTTGAATACCTCCCTAGTTAAGAGGGAGTGTTGAAAAGTGTAACTAGGATTGGTCTTCATATTGACTATGTGATTACATATTTATTCAAAGAACAAGGCAAAGATAATAAAATGTATTTTTGTTATGCTTGCTTCATGGGTTTCATGAGCAAGGTTTTATTATAGGTCAATAGACTTCTTCTTGATGTCAAGGTTTTATTATAGGTCAATAGACTTCTTCTTGATATCTATTAGGATTTGTCTTCTGGTTATAAATGTAATTAGGAGTCATGCTTATGAAGAGTTTAGTCAGATAAATATGCCTCAAGACCTTGTCATTCAACCATGGAGAAATGGCTCAAGACAACCCTCAAGTCAACCTCCTTCACGCTAGATTACAAGCCCTACAAGTCGGCTCTATAACCATATAACAGGTCAGCTAAATTACAGGTGGCAACAACTATATATATCCTATAGGTTTTGCGCAGAAAAGACATAATTCAGACAAGATTTTTCTGTGATTAAATGCGAGTTTTAGGACTGGAAAGAGTGCGAGCTTCAGGGTTGCATTCAACAGAGTTAAGGTGCTGGTCAAGACATAGTTAAGGTGCAGATGTATCAGTGACATTACTGCGTGAAGAAGTCTGAGGTAAGTGTGAGTTTAAGGGCTGCGTTCAACTGTGTTATGGTGCGGATTAAGGGCCGCGTTCAACTGTGCTATGGTGCGGATTAAGGGCAACATTCAGTTGTATTATGGTGCGGATTAAGGTGTTGTGTTAACGCGCGGAAGAAGTCTGTGGTTAGTTGCTGAAGAAGACATTGTGAAGAAGGCATGAGTACTATCTAGGGCTGCATGTAAAAGAATAGGTACAGAAATATGTACTTCTGTCTTGGACATAAGAGTTAGACAAGAAGAAGCCTAGAAGGATCCAAGGTGAAGGAGAAATTGAGGATTAGTGATCGAGCTCTCTAAGGCTGGTGCTGAATGATGTTGGTCGGTGCAGGAAGGTGCAAGAAAGAAGGATAAGCTCAAGGTGTCATTGAAGATGAAGTGACAAGGTCTTAAAGGCATATAAAGGTCTAGGGTCCATGTCATGATTATGGTACTTGTCATCTGAAAGTCTATAAGAAGAATTTCTCGTGGATTTTCCTCTCCAAGAGGGAGAGGTTTTGCCCTGGCTCGAAGAGCCTAAATTTGTGTCTCTTGTGTTTTTGGTAATTGACTTGATGAAAGAATAAATAAGCTAAGAAGAGAAGACATAAGTAAAAGAAGTAAGCTCACAAGTAATTATCAAGGAGAGGATTTGAATTAATATTCGCCCCTCCAAATTCTCAACAGTATAGTGGGAAGCTCCCTTTCGTGTGAGATGGTATCATCATATCAAGGTGGGGAGGGGGGGGAAATGCCAACTCCTGGACACCCTCCTTGGGGGATAAGGTTCTTCGTATCCAGATCTTGATAGTGAGTTTGAATGGATTTTGGAATATTCTCACTCCAATGCAAGTCAAGGGGATGATCTATTATGCTGAGTCAAAAATTGGCTAGCTTGTCAGCTAGTTTTTTGCCTTCTTTATGGACATGAGTGAGGAGGGGACTTGTGATTTTTGCCAGGATTTTTGTGGTATTACCTATTCGAACTTTAAACCTCCAATTCTTAGAGACTTTGGAAGGATTTGATCCACATTGGATTTTGCAGAAGATATCGATAATTGTCTTGGAACCTCCTTCAATAATGAGCTTGTGAAATTGTTTGTGGATTGCAATTGAGAGACCCTACTATAGTGCCCAGATTTCGACAATATTATTAGTGTTGAGGCCTGTGGCACCTACATAAACATGTAGAATTTTCCAATGAGTGTTACGAAAGGCTCCACCATAATTGGCTTGACTTGTATTTCCTTTCGAGGCCTCGTCGAAGTTAAGTTTGATGAAGTGCTCCGGAGGGGGGAACCAAAAGGAAGAGTTGGAAGGGAAGAAGTTGGGGACAAAGGTGTTGAAAATGTAACTAGTATCGGTCTTCATAATTATATTCTAGCTCATGACATGATGTAATTCATATGTATTTGTTAAAAGAAGAAAATAAAACTATTGAAAAGATCAAAAGAAAAATTATTTTTATAAAGCATGTGTTTCATGCTTATTCTTTTATGTTTCTAGGTCTAAGCACCCATTGTGTGCTCCTAGGGTTGAGTCACAAGTCATTGTCCTTGTCATTATGTAATAAACCCTTCTTGGGCTTTTTGTATCAAGAAAGAAATTTGTATTTGTGTCAAAATTGTAAGTTTACCCTCCTCCACCGAGTCGGCCTTATCTCCCATCATGTTGGCCTCATGAAGGGAACTCAACCTCACAAGAAGACTATATATAAGCAGTGCATTCGACCTATTGAGCATCCAAGCAAGACAAGTTCGATCTGCAATCCTTAGAAGTGCGAAGACAAGAAAGAAGGAATGAAAAAGGCTTGAAGAAGGAAAAACCCTAGCGAAGGAAAGAAAGCAATTTTCTCTTGTTTCTAGACTACACGTGCGAATATTCTGAGTTACAAGAAGGGTTGAAAATTATAGGCCTGCTGTAGAGGCCAAAATTTTGATGCAAGAGGTCGAAAGCTGTGATTGAAGCAAGACTGAAGAGGGTTGACTCTTGTTGACTAGAAGTTGATTTTTGTTATCTTGAAGGGGCTTTCTTGTGAGGATGACTTGGTGGATTGGAGAAGGTATTATTGTAGGTCAAAGGGTCTAGTAAGGGTAACATTAACAAGTATACCTATGGCATCATCAATGAAATCTGAGAACAAACTTCAAGGAGCTCCTAACTTTAGAGCATGGAAGAAAAGGATGGATCTCATCCTTGCAAGAAATAAAGTATTGGATTTAGTACAAGGAAAAGTCAAAGAACCAGCTGATGATGTTGGAAAGGAAAAGTACAGGGAAAATGACATTATAGCCATGAGCCTCATTGTGGATGGAGTTAATGACAACTTATTAAATTTTGAGATAACATGTTTTTTGCTTAGGTCAACTATGTCAATATTCCATATTAGGCCATTCATTAATCCATTAGCAAACTCAAGAATTATTATCATATTGACAGTCTCTAAAGAAAGAACATATACAACAAATGCAGAAGACAAGCCAAGACAAGAGGACACAATAATATGGCTCAAGCCAAGGAAAAACCCTTGATCAGTTCTTCTTATTATCAATATCAAATGTTCAACAGAGGGAGAGTACAATATATAAAAGTCAAAATGACTTGCCAATGAGAAGATCCTGTGTCATTGTCCTTGGATACATTGCTGTTCCAAAAAGGCAATTCTGAAAAGGCAAATACTGATGGTGGAGCTTCTGCGATCTGATGTTCTGGTGAGGGTTTGATGGCAAACTGTTAAAACCCTTTTTCATTGCTCCTGGATCCCTTCCTTGACTATGGCCTTCCTCATCCAAGTTGATGTATACATTTATGAGCATCCTCAAGAGCTGGTGCAAGTATGGTCACTGGTTAGGGTTGCTGGCAAGCCTCATAGACCTCTTTATGAACTGCGGTCTCTCTTGAAACATTTCTGTCCTAATTTGTTGCTGGATTGAGCCATAAGGTGAATGACACAACCTTCTGTTCAAGAGGTCAAAGCCTGTGACCTCCTGCTGGACTTTCGACTCCCTGTCCACGGATATCAAGGCCTGCGGTTTGCTTGGTGCACACAGCTAGGGCTGCGACCTGTTGTAGGAGAGATAAAAACTTAACCATATCGGCAGCTACAGTGTTTATTGTGCTAGAGACTCGACCTTGTCTACAATACTTCTATGCAAGGTTCTGCACAAATCACAACCCAGGTGTAAGAGATATATCACTGCGACAGATGTTTAGTCACTGGGATAAGGCAGTATTACAGGAGATAGCTGTCCCTGGCTAGTGTATATCTACTTCAATTCTTGCACATGAGTCTGCCATATTGGTCTGTAGAAAATAGAATCATAAGAAACCTTTGATAAACAACCCAAATTTTACGCCCTAATCAGAAAGTCTTATGAGATCATGCAGATGTGAAAATCTAGACAATTATGATCTGAGATCCAAGCTCACAATAATCACAGATACGAACTTGTTTAGCTCTAAGTCACTGATATCTGAGATATGTTATACCACAAGGTTACAACGATACATATTGGTCATAGTCCAAGATCATAGTCACTTTAATTTGTACCGTAAAGAGTGCGAGTCTCCACGACAACAAAAGAATCGAATCATGGAGATTGAGCAGTCTATTTGATGTGTAGACATAATGAGTGAATGTCACGCCATTAGAGTGAACCACAATGATAATAGGATCATGTTACCGAGGACAGGAGGATAACAAGGCATTAAAAGAAATTTAGCATTGACTGAAGCTTTGCTTCTGAGAGAGTATATAGATATCTATAGACAGGGATGCAATGCCCATAATCATACTCAGATTCATGCTGCTGGAACAAGAGCGAGTCATATCGATGCTGTAGTGTCAAGATCAAAACATATATATATATATATATATATATATATATATATGTTGAGCATCAAATATCCTGCAAGAGTGAGTGATATCCTGTGGCATATCATGGAACCCTAAGGCAATTTGAAAGTGAACTGCAATGTGGAGCGATACTGTAGTCAACGTCCTGTAGCCAGATCGAGAGGCTAATTTGACTGGGAGCGAAAGTTTTCCTGTAGTGAGAGCGAAAGTTCATAGTCCACAGAGTGTGTAGATACCAAGCGGGCCAGAGATTCTAGAATGTGAATCAACAAATGCGAGTCATAGAAACAGTGCAAGACAAGGATCTTAAGGGGCAGAAATACTTTTGTAACGATGTGCTGAGACCATAGCAACTGATGAGTCATGACAATTATGTCGAGAACTCATGAAATATGAACTCCGAGAAAATATATTTATGGCGTGGAGATAAAGCATTATACCAGGATCACTGTACATATATGATGCTGAGATTGCCCATATATTGAACTGAGATAATAGTGCCAAAATTATACTTGCCGAGATGAAGCCATATAGAGACTATAATTCAATAACGTATATATATATGCTAAAGTTTTTGTGAGAGACAAAGAATGGTCCTGAGAATAGTCCACACATGTTCATCTCACTCTGAGCTTTGCCAGGAGTTGCAAAATCGAGCCATCATCTTAGAGCGAGATGTGCCTCAAGGCCTCTTTAAATCAAACCTTTTTCTTCCAGCTCAGCTTAGAGAGGGAAACTTATGCAGTGAGCCCAGGACTGCATTTTTATGAACAACAGACTCGACTTTGTGTGGCCTACTGAATCAGCCCCTTGGTCTTTCAGATCAGGGTTTAAATACCCCGATAAAGTTTTCGCTATCCTTTGATAAGATTTTGGCCTGGACTGCCCAAAAAGAGCTCTGTCTTGGAACTGTAGTGATCCCCATTTTTTTTTCTCGTGATCCCCATTTTTTTTTTCTCGCAAGGACCAAGAGAAAGGAGGCCACACAAATTTTTCAATAAACCCCTTTTGAGATTGCCTTCTTACTCTTTCTTGAGCTTGACCTCTCCTGAGCTCTGATACCATGTTAAATTTTGGGATCACATGTTCTTTGCTTAGGTCAGCTACTTCAATATTCCATATAAGCTCATTCATTAATCCATTAGCAAACTCAAGAATTATTATCATATTGACAGTAACTGAAGAAAGAACATATACAGCAAATGCAGAAGACAAGACAAGACAAGAGGACACAATAATATGACTCAAGCCAGGGAAATACCCCAAGATGGGGAAAACCCTTGATCGATTCTTCTTATTATCAATATCAAATGTTCAGTAGAGGGAGAGTATAATATATAAAAGTCAAGATGACTTGCCAATGAGAAGATCTTGTGTACAGTGTCACTGTCCTTGTTCTTATTATCAATATCAAATGTTCAAAAGAGAGGGAGAGTATTATATATAAAAGTCAAGATGACCTGCTAATGAGAAGATCTTGTGTACAATGTCACCGTCTTCCAGATACATTGTCGTTCCAAAAGACGATTCTCGAAATGGAAATGTTAATTTTGGACAACTAGGTCCAAACTCCATGTTGTGATGCTTAGATGAAGATGCCAATATTTTTATTGGACTCCTCTTTTGGAGAGGTGTAAGATCGATATAAACATCATCTTGATCCGATGAGCATAACATTTATTTTGAATTAATTCCACTTAAGGGGTATCGCTTAATCAGGGAGTTGAAGCCTCCTCTTAATGAGCATGTCACACACCCTCACTGATGGATATATATAGGTCAACATTGGAGGTCATTTTCACCATCACTCATCACACATTCTCTCTCATCATTTTATTGGTTCGATCATCATCTTGGAGTCTCTTCTTCTCTCACACGTGGGAAATTGCAGCGAAGTATTTTCTGGTTTTGACCTAGGGTTTTCAGCGCAGATTTGACCAGCGTTGACTTTGGTCAACGCATGGTCAAACTGACCTCAAACTCTCCCATATTTCCGATTTCTGCAGTCCGCATTTATTAGCACAAAAATCGAGGCTGGACGTTGACTTTGACCTGACTGCATTGACTTTTGCTGCTGCTGTTTTTGCGTTGACCATTGACTGGGACATCGTTGAATTTTGTTGACTTTGGGTTGACTGGTATAGAGCTGTCCGAGAGGGTTGTGTGACATATTCTGGTTGGCTGATCGTATAGAGACTTTGCTAGTTGAAGCATCCTGTTGACCGCCATAATGCACCACCACACACATATTTTGCTGATCAAGTTAAATGTATTTTTGGCTTGTCTTCTGTCGATCTACTGGTATGTTCTATAAGCATTTTACTTTCTTGTTTATGTGATTGCTGTTTGATATTGGGGATAAAAGTAAAGTTGCATCAAGCATAGAACATCTACGAAAATTTATAGGAAAATACTGATGGTGGAGCTTCTGCGATCTGATGTTTTGGTGAGGGTTTGATGGCAAAGTGTTACAACCCTTTTTCATTGCTCCTGGATCCCTTCCTTGACTGCGACCTTCCTAATCCAAGCTGATCTATACATATACGAGCATCCTCAAGAGCTGGTGCAAGTATGGTCACTGGTTAGGGTTGATGGCAAGCCTCCCAGACATATTTCTGAACTGCGGCCTCTCTCCAAACATTTCTGTCCTAATTTGTTGTTGGATGGAGCCACAAAATGAATGACACAACCCTCTGTTCAAGAGGTCAAAGCATGTGACCTCTTGCCAGACTTTTGGCTCCCTATCCATGGATATCAAGGCCTGCAGTTTGCTTGGTGCACACAACTAGGGTTGTGACCTGTTGTAGGAGAGATAAAAACTTAACCATAATGAGCCCAAACACCATACAAACTCCCTCTTAAATGCGACTTCTCCTCTGCTGCAATTCGGTCCTAATGGAGACACAAAATCACCAACAAAACAGACCCAAACAAATTCGACTTCCTCTTCTCAAGCTCGGCTATCTCAGAGTTAAATTTCATATGAGATGAATGCTCTTGGATATCTAATGAGATTGGAGGGCACTTCCTTTTATAGGAGATGGAGAGGGGTTTAACTTGGTTAGTTAACCCCAAGCCGACCTTGATGAGTTACCCATGGGTGTTTCGTAGATTTAAAAACACACTTCTCCTTATCCAAATTTGATGATCTTTGGGTTGATTTTGGTTCGCTCGAAAAGAGGAATTTTATGCAATCATCATCTCCATCAAATGAGCTAACTCAAGGTGGAATTCGGCTCTAGTTGCCAATTTTAACACATCTTGATTCCCTACATATCCACACTAAATACTTCAAAGAGCATGTATGATGCCCTTTCCAAGCTATTTACAATCAAGAATATTGGACAAGTGGCAAGTCTAAAGAATGAATTGTGAACTGTCATGATGACCATAGATGATACAATGTCTTCTTACTTTGTAAGGATTTCCCGTATAAGAGATGAACTACAAGCAGTTGATGAAATTATCCCTGATAAGGAGCTTGTGATTGCTGCCCTACTAGGACTACAAAAGTCTTGGAATGCCTTTTGCAGCTGGAATTAGTAGTTGGAAAGATACTCCCTCCTCTGAGGAAATGTGGACTGTCTGTAATCAAGAAGAAGCTCGTCTTGCATTAGTAGGTGGAAAGCAAGAAGATGAAGAGAACACCACCTCAAATGCCTATTCTGCCCATTATAAGAAGAAAGGAGGAAATAAGAAGTTTAAAGGGTTAAGGAAGAATTATCATGGGAAGTTTGACCTTTCTAAAATAGAATGCTATCATTATCACAAGATGGGACACTATAAGAATAAATGTCCAGAGAATCCTAAGAAAAAGAAGAGAGAAAGAGACCAAGCTACAGTTGCAGTTGATGATGTTCCACCAAAGAAGGCCAAAATTGAGGACTCTGAGGTCAAAGACTTATTCTATTGAGTCTTTAGGGTTGTTATCCCTTATATATCTTTTTGTTTATAATATAGGTTATTACTTTAGGTCTTGTAGAATTTCTCTTATGTTCGACTCTAGGATTAATCTTTATTTTTGATTCCTAGGGTTTGTAGATCTAATATGTTTTGAGTGAGTGAGTGATATGCTGTGGCATATCATGGAACCTTAAGGCAATTTGAAAGTGAACTGCAACGTGGAGCGATACTATAGTCAACGTCCTGTAGCCAGATCAAGAGGCTAATTTGACTGGGAGCGAGAGTTTTCCTGTAGTGAGAGCGAAAGTTCATAGTTCACAGAGTGTGTAGATACCAAGCGGGCCAGAGATTCTAGAATGTGAATCAACAAATGCGAGTCATAGAAACAGTGCAAGACAAGGATCTTAAGGGGTAGAAATACTTTTGTAACGATGTGCTGAGATCATAGCAACTGATGAGTCATGACAATTATGTCGAGAACTCATGAAATATGAACTCCGAGAAAATATATTTATGGTGTGGAGATAAAGCATTATACCAGGATCACTGTACATATATGATGCTGAGATTGCCCATATATTGAACTGAGATAATAGTGCCAAAATTATACTTGCCGAGATGAAGCCATATAGAGACTATAATTCAATAACGTATATATATATGCTAAAGTTTTTGTGAGAGACAAAGAATGGTCCTGAGAATAGTCCACACATGTTCATCTCACTCTGAGCTTTGCCAGGAGTTGCAAAATCGAGCCATCATCTTAGAGCGAGATGTGCCTCAAGGCCTCTTTAAATCAAATCTTTTTCTTCCAGCTCAGCTTAGAGAGGGAAACTTATGCAGTGAGCCCAGGACTGCAGTTTTATGAACAACAGACTCGACTTTGTGTGGCCTACTGAATCAGCCCCTTGGTCTTTCAGATCAGGGTTTAAATACCCCGATAAAGTTTTCGCTATCCTTTGATAAGATTTTGGCCTGGACTGCCCAAAAAGAGCTCTGTCTTGGAACTGTAGTGATCCCCATTTTTTTTCTCGTGCAAGGGCCAAGAGAAAGGAGGCCACACAAATTTTTCAATAAACCCCTTTTGAGATTGCCTTCTTACTCTTTCTTGAGCTTGACCTCTCCTGAGCTCTGATACCATGTTAAATTTTGGGATCACATGTTCTTTGCTTAGGTCAGCTACTTCAATATTCCATATAAGCTCATTCATTAATCCATTAGCAAACTCAAGAATTATTATCATATTGACAGTAACTGAAAGAACATATACAGCAAATGCAGAAGACAAGACAAGACAAGAGGACACAATAATATGACTCAAGCCAGGGAAATACCCCAAGATGGGGAAAACCCTTGATCGATTCTTCTTATTATCAATATCAAATGTTCAGTAGAGGGAGAGTATAATATATAAAAGTCAAGATGACTTGCCAATGAGAAGATCTTGTGTACAGTGTCACTGTCCTTGTTCTTATTATCAATATCAAATGTTCAGTAGAGGGAGAGTATTATATATAAAAGTCAAGATGACTTGCCAATGAGAAGATCTTGTGTACAATGTCACTGTCCTTAGATACATTGCTGTTCCAAAAAGACGATTCTGAAAAGGAAATGTTAATTTTGGACAACTAGGTTCAAACTCCATGTTGTGATGCTTAGATGAAGATGCCAATATTTTTATTGGATTCCTCTTTCGAAGAGGTGCAAGATCGATCTAAAGATCATCTTGATCCAATGAGCAGAACATTTATTTTGAATTAATTCCACTTATGTGCAAGGTCGGCCATAATTGAAATGTAGGCTTGAAGCCCCAACAGATATGTCACACACCCTCACTGATGGATATATATAGGTCAACATTGGAGGTCATTTTCACCATCACTCATCACACATTCTCTCTCATCATTTTATTGGTTCGATCATCATCTTGGAGTCTCTTCTTCTCTCACACGTGGGAAATTGCAACGAAGTATTTTTTGGTTTTGACCTAGGGTTTTCAGCGCAGATTTGACCAGCGTTGACTTTGGTCAACGCATGGTCAAACTGACCTCAAACTCTCCCATATTTTCGATTTCTGCAGTTCGCATTTATTAGCACAAAAATCGAGGCTGGACGTTGACTTTGACCTGACTGCATTGACTTTTGTTGCTGCTGTTTTTGCGTTGACCATTGACTGGGACATCGTTGAATTTTGTTGACTTTGGGTTGACTGGTATAGAGCTATCCGAGAGGGTTGTGTGACATATTCTGGTTGGCTGACTGTATAGAGACTTTGCTGGTTGAAGCATCTTGTTGACCGCCGTAATGCACCACCACACATATATTTTGCTGATCAAGTTAAATGTATTTTTGGCTTTTCTTCTGTCGATCTACTGGTATGTTCTATTAACATTTTACTTTCTTGTTTATGTGATTGTTGTTTGATATTGGGGATAAAAGTAAAGTTGCATCAAGCGTAGAACATCTACGAAAATTTATAGGAAAATACTGATGGTGGAACTTCTGCGATCTGATGTTCTGGTGAGGGTTTGATGGCAAAGTGTTACGACCCTTTTTCATTGCTCCTGGATCCCTTCCTTGACTGCGACCTTCCTAAGCCAAGCTGATCTATACATATACGAGCATCCTCAAGAGCTGGTGCAAGTATGGTCACGGGTTAGGGTTGATGGCAAGCCTCCCAGACATATTTTTGAACTGCGGCCTCTCTCCAAACATTTCTGTCCTAGTTTGTTGTTGGATTGAGCCACAAAATGAATGACACAACCCTCTGTTCAAGAGGTCAAAGCATGTGACCTCTTGCCAGACTTTTGGCTCCCTATCCATGGATATCAAGGCCTGCAGTTTGCTTGGTGCACACAACTAGAGTTGTGACCTGTTGTAGGAGAGATAAAAACTTAACCATAATGAGCCCAAACACCATACAAACTCCCTCTTAAATGCGACTTCTCCTCTGCTGCAATTCGGTCCTAATGGAGACACAAAATCACCAACAAAACAGACCCAAACAAATTCGACTTCCTCTTCTCAAGCTCGGCTATCTCAGAGTTAAA
The DNA here is from genome assembly GCA_034641835.2 of Pinus albicaulis. NCBI lineage: Eukaryota > Viridiplantae > Streptophyta > Pinopsida > Pinales > Pinaceae > Pinus > Pinus albicaulis. Next base: position 780,391,722 of record CM076575.1, on the reverse strand, counting down.
TTTCATATGAGATGAATGCTCTTGGATATCTAATGAGATTGGAGGGCACTTCCTTTTATAGGAGATGGAGAGGGGTTTAACTTGGTTAGTTAACCCCAAGCCGACCTTGATGAGTTACCCATGGGTGTCTCATAGATTTAAAAACACACTTCTCCTTATCCAAATTTGATGATCTTTGGGTCGATTTTGGTCCTCTCGAAAAGAGGAATTTTATGCAATCATCATCTCCATCAAATGAGCTAACTCAAGGTGGAATTCGGCCCTAGTTGCCAATTTTAACACATCTTGATTCCCTACATATCTACACTAAATACTTCAAAGAGCATGTATGATGCCCTTTCCAAGCTATTTACAATCAAGAATATTGGACAAGTGGCAAGTCTAAAGAATGAACTGCGAACTGTCATGATGACCATAGATGAGACAATGTCTTCTTACTTTGTAAGGATTTCCCGTCTAAGAGATGAACTACAAGCAGTTGATGAAATTATCCTTGATAAGGAGCTTGCGATTGCTCCCCTACTAGGACTACAAAAGTCTTGGAATGCCTTTTGCAGCTGGAATTAGTAGTTGGAAAGATACTCCCTCCTCTAAGGAAATGTGGACTGCCTGTAATCAAGAAGAAGCTCGTCTTGCATTAGTAGGTGGAAAGCAAGAAGATGAAGAGAACACCACCTCAAATGCCTATTCTGCCCATTTTAAGAAGAAAGGAGGAAATAAGAAGTTTAAAGGGTTAAGGAAGAATTATCATGGGAAGTTTGACCTTTCTAAAATAGAATGCTATCATTATCACAAGATGGGACACTATAAGAATAAATGTCCAGAGAATCCTAAGAAAAAGAAGAGAGAAAGAGACCAAGCTACAGTTGCAGTTGATGATGTTCCACCAAAGAAGGCCAAAATTGAGGACTCTGAGGTCAAAGACTTATTCTATTGAGTCTTTAGGGTTGTTATCCCTTATATATCCTTTTGTTTATAATATAGGTTATTAGTTTAGGTCTTGTAGAATTTCTCTTATGTTTGACTCTAGGATTAATCTTTATTTTTGATTCCTAGGGTTTGTAGATCTAATATGTTTTGAGAAGAAAATTCTTAAGTTGTTTTGGATAAGTTGAAGAAATCCCTCACAATGACTGGATTGATGCAAAGTTAAGAGGGAGTTTCCACTTTTCTCAAAAGATAAGTATCTTGTCTTTATTTCCTTTACATTATTGTTGATTTCCTCTATAAATCTAGCTTTATTTTTGTTGCTTGATTATAATCCTTTCTCTTATTTTCCTTGGAAGAAAGGTTCGCAGGTATACTCTAAGGAATGCTTGTAATAAGGATTATAGCTAGATTCAGAGGGAGACTCCAAAGGAAAACTTGAACCCTGAAAGAAACTTTGTTGCAGAAGGAGCCGTTCAAGAGGAAGCCCTACAAGGTTTATAATATAAGTAACTAAAGGTATGCTTAAGATTACAAGAGTCGTAGCAGGACTTCATCATAAAAGAAGGTACGATCATTTTGTCTTTAAAATTTGCTTTATATTAATGACTCTCTCATTTCTAGGGTTTTGCTTTAGAATCATGAAGATTCTTATATTGTTAGGGTGTTTGATTTCTAAGATTAAATCAACACTTGTAATAACTATCTCTTGCTATTTGTTCATTTTGGTAAAATCCTAGCCTTTTGATTTTTAGGGTTTGTTGATGGTATCTAGGGCATATGATAAGACCCTAGCTTTTTAGGGTTTGTTGATGGTATCTAGGACATATGATAAAACCCTAGATTTTTAGGGCTTCTTGATAATATCTAGTGTTTATGACAAAACCCTAATATAGGTTGATATAAGATCCTAGGGCATGAGAGTGAAACCCTAGGTGTAAATGCTTTCGCTATGGTTGAAACCCTAACATAGTTTAAGTTGTTGGATATCAAAGGTTTAATATTAAAGTTAAAGTTAATTTCATGTTCTTGTACATATATATTTGTGTGCTTCGCTGGTTGTACTCGTTGATGAGATTTGCAGGTACATAGTTTTCAAGAGGTTGTAAAGATGTATGTCTATTTCATACTTGATGATGACTTTATGATGTTGTTGAATATGTATGCCTACCTCATACTTGATGATGACTTTTGAACATGATTGAAAGAGGGAGCTGCAAGAACCCTGGTGACACTGAAGGTTACATTGATGATGGAAAGCTGACCTTGTTGCCATATGAAGATAAAGAATGTTCCTGAAGGTCGAAGCTCTCCAGTGATATGATGCAAAAGAAAGAGCCTGTGTAGCTGGAAGAATAAAGTTGTTAATGATGGACTTATCTCTTGAAGTTGAGAGGGAGCTTGGATGTGTTTCTTTTAAGAAGGAAAGTGTATATCCTCCATAGTTGAGAGGGAGGATATGATTCTCTGCTTCATGTGTCATGCAGTCGCACGTCTAGTGAAGGACATGAGGAAAGAGTGAGATCGAAGAATGGGTAAAGCACTACTGATGGCTATTCGTGTTTGATGAAGTCGTGAACAAGACTCAGTGGTTTTGAGAAGTGCAGAAGGCAAGTTTGGTGCTACTTGAGAAGTTGGAAAACGAAGCTTCCATCAAGATTTGTTTGGATATTGTGATAACCTAAGCAACATCAGTACGGTTGAGGACCTCATATTTTATGCTAACAGATTGATAGTAAGAACCAATATATCGGAAGTTTGATATTGGTTGGGGTCGTGGACCTACAGTATGTTCTGATGGATGAACAAGTAGATGATGTGTTGATCTCTCCCTGAGAAGTTTGAATATTTGATAAAGCATGCTTGGATTGATGGATATCTCTGATTTGGTTGAGAGGGAGAGATGAGTACCTTAGGCTGCGTGCCTATATGATGGTACTTGGGAGGACATCTTGGCCTGGTTGGCATTGATATCTCAGTTATAGTTTGGCCTTAATGATCCCCGTGTGGGAGGGTACCCTGGTCTTGATGATATGGAGCTTTATTTTAGTGTTGATATCTTGACCTTGATGATACCTAGATCCCTGTGAGGGTTGGTGTCTTGGCATGGAGGCCTAGATGGTATCTATATCCAGTTGGATCAATATCAGGGTTGTAGTCTGATGGTACCTATAGTGGCAAGCTACCTTGATGACACCTTAGTCCCTGTTAAGTTGGTGTCTTCGCAGGTAGCCTTGATGACACTTTATTGATACCTTGGCAGTTTTTGGCCTTGATGGTATCTAGCATTGAATATGTTGTTGTACTCTTCGAGCACTTTAAATTGAGGTCATCCTTGTACCGATTGAACAATTATGAATACCTCTCTAGTTAAGGAGTGTTGAAAATGTAACTAGTATTGGTCTTCATAATTGTTGTCTAGCTCATAACATGATGTAATTCATATGTATTTGTTAAAAGAAGAAAAGAGAATTATTGAAAAGATCAAAAGAAAAATTATTTTTACAAAGCATGGGTTTCATGTTTATTCTATTATGTTTCTAGGTATAAGCACCCATTGTGTGCTCCTAAGGTTGAGTCATGAGTCATTGTCCTTGTCATTATGTAATAAAACCTTCTTGGTTTTTTTATATCAAGAAAGAAATTTGTAACTGTGTCAAATTGTAAGTTTACCCTCCTCCCCCAAGTCAACCTCAACTCCCATCAAGTCGACATCATGAGGGGAACTCGATGTGAAAATTTCAATACTGAAATCCTATTGGAACGATTGGAATTAAACCTTCTAATTGTTAATTAATTTAACAATTTATTTGCTACGATAAATATCAAATAAATCACACAACAACCTTCACCAATAAAACTGCAAAAAATAATAGTGCTGGAAACTGAGAAATGCTAGTGCACACAAAAATTGACACACTTATTTTTGGACAAATGTCCCCTGAAAAAACCAACTTGGGAAAACCGATGCAACAACTGAGGGTTTTAATTATTATGCAGCAATGAAATAATCTGAGTACAATCTGGATGTCGAAAACTGGAAATCCTACAGATAAAATACTAGCAAAAATTTCTTGAGGGAAATTACCCTCACTTCGAGCAATCCCAACACTTGACTTCCACTGAAAAGCTAGCTATTCAATTGGGCCTGCGCAAGCTCTGCGTCACACTGAAGCTCCCTGTCACACGTGCTGCCTGAATTGAATCGACTGCCAATCTAGCCGTCTTGCCTATTGTTGACTAAGAAAACGCTTCTCCGACCCTCTGGAACCCTTTCCTGGCCTCTGGAAATCGAACTGCCTTTTGAGGGTCTGCGCAACCTCCTAGAGAATATCTTGGCCTCTCTACAAAATACCCATCGGATTTGGAAAAATATTCCTCCGACTTCACTGTCCCTGCTCCTCTCTGTCTCTACTTCGTTCTCTTGCTTGAACTCTTCTGACAACTGTTGCTGCTCTCTGGAAAATCGAGCTCTTCAAGGAAATCGATCTCTATGTGTGTATCTCAAGTGTGTTCTCCATCTACCCATCGACTTTTTCTTATAATCTTCTGTTGGAGCTCCAACGACCAAGATTAAATCTTAATCAAGGGCCAAGATCATATCAAAGTCGATCTGTGTGAGTTTCTAGAGGATTCACACCTTATCTCAATTAATACTGGTTAATTAACTAGATTTCCTAAGTTTAGACTTAGGAAATATTAAAAAATAGGCTAATAATCCAATTGAGACACTTCTAGGTGGAATTTCTAGAAACAATTTATGGGTTATGGAGACCTCCTGTGTTTTAGCCTCTCCACAAAGTTTTGAGACTAGAGGCTAAAAATAACACTCCCTCTTAGCGAGGAAGGTGTTCTAGTGCTGCACCATTGCTGCTACAACACCCTGTCTCTGTATCACCCCTCTGTCACGCTGTTGATGTCTGGCCACTGTGATTGCCTGTCACTGCCCTCCAACCACTGCGCAACTCTGACACTGCATCTGTGCTGCTGCCAACTCTGCATCTTCACTGCAACTCCCTCTCATCTGTTGCTGTTGCCACTGCAACTACTGCGACTGAGAAGCATCCTAAATACTGAATCAACTGTCTCTATGCTGCATTTGATTGCTACTAGCCACTGCACTGTGCCACTCTGCACTGCTGCAGACTCTGCACTGCGCCGCTCTGCACTGCATCGCGCTCCTCAGCACCTGATTGCTACTAGTCTGCAACTGTCATTTTGGAATCTAACTGCATTACTGACACTGATCCATTCTGCTACTGAACACTGTGGGCCCTTGTAGCAAGGTAATGATCCATGAGGACACGTCCAGGATCCGGTGCATCCTCTGTAACTTTGGGACTATAGCTCCATATTGCCCCATCTCTCTCCTGGAGGTATAACAACAAACATGGCAAAATCTTCCTTCAGCTTGGAGGACAAATTGTCTATCTCAGCAGACGTTGTTGCCTGGTCCTGCTTCTCCTTCTTGTCCTTCTTCCTGAGAGGACACTACGTACTGTAATGGCCAAGCTCGCCACACTTGAAGCACTTGACCTTATATAGGTCCTTCTTCTTCTTCTCCCCTGTCCTTGGCTAGGGCCCTTTAATGCTAGGGCCACATTCTCCTCTTCTCACCCTTCACGCCCTTGCTGTTGCTTCGCTGATGGTGCTCTTTATTCCTCTTGCGGTAGGTCGACCCACATCCTGTCCCATCCAAGCAAAGTGTCTCTGCCCAATATACTTTGGACAAACACTTGATAATCCTTGGAGACACTGTTCAGTGCCAACCTTCGCATCACTGATCTTAGACCTCTTGAATCACGGTGAGGAAGGGATCTATGCCTTTTCCCTTCTGCATCCTGATGGTTCTTAGTTTCTCCTGGAGAAACATCTTCCACTGCTTGGAAGAACTTTGATATAGCGTGGAGAGAGTGTCCCACATCTCCTTGGCAGTACCTTTTCCAGCTACATGTGAGACTATATGATCTCGAACTCCATCCAAGATCATCTGTTTGCCCTCGCCATTTCTTTTCTATACTCCTTCACCTAATTCACATCTTGGGGTACTGCTACCACATTTTCCACATAGGCTTTCAGGCCATATTCATCCAAAAGAAAGGACATCCTAGCCTTCTAGATGACATAGTTGGAGGCTCCCTCCAACCTATCCTGATCTCTAAGCCTGGTTGTGGCCATCTCTGAATTTGGTCGAAAATTTCCCCTGCTACTGCAAACTGTTGCAAAGCCCTCTGCACTCAAAAAAGGAATCTGCTCTGCGAAAATATTGAGTTGTTGCTGCCTCTGCCTGCTGGAATTTCTTTATCAAATTTTCCTGCGACTGCACTAGAAAATTGAACCCTTGCCCAACAATTTGCACTGCCTGAATAGGCACTGCGCAACCCTTGAAAACTACGGCCTGCTATTCCCTCTGAACATCGAAATTTTCTTCTTCTGCCTTTGAGCTTCTTGTCTGTCAAACTAGTTTTGATACCATGCGAAAATTTCAATACTGAAATCCTATTGCAGCAACTAGAATTAATCCTTCTAAATTTAATTAATTTAACAATTTATTTGTTATGACAAATATCAGATAAATCACACTTCAACCTTCACAAATAAACTGCGGAAAATAATAGCGTTGGAAACCGAGAAATGCTAGCATACACATAAAAATTGACACTTATTTTTGGACAAATGTCCCCTGAAAAACCCAACTTGGGAAAACCGGTGCAACAACTGAGGGTTTTAATTAGTTGTAACAGTGAAATAATCTGAGTACAATATAGATGGCGAAAACTGGCAATCCCGTAGAGAAAATACTGGCAAAAATTTTGTTGATGAAAATTACCATCACTCCAGGAAATCCCGACACTTGACTACCATTGAAAAGCTAGTTTTCCAACTAGGCTTGTGCAGGCTCTGCGTCTCACTGAAGTTGCCTATCACACGTGCTGCTCGAATTGATTGCCAATCTAGCCGCCGTGCTTGCTGCTGACTAGGAAAACACTTCTCCGACACTCTGGAGCCCTTTCCCAGCCTCTGGAACTGAAGATGTCTTCTTCTCAGCAAAAAATGAATTAACCTTTGAGGGTCTGTGCTAACTCTGCGCGACCTCGTGGAGAATATCTCGGCCTCTCATCAAGGTACTCACTGTATCTAGAAAAATCTTCCTTCGACTTCACTGTCCTTGCCCCTCTCTGTCTCTGCTTCCTTCTTTAGCTTGAACTATTTTGGCAACTGCGACTGCTCTCTGGAAAATCAAACTCTCCAAGGAAATCGATCTCTATGTGTGTATCTCAAGTGTGTTATGCATCTACCCATCGACTTTTTCTTATAATCTTCCGTTGGATCTTCAGTGGCCAAGATTAAATCTTAATCAAGGGACAAGATCACATTGAAGTCGATCCGTGTGAGTTTCTAGATGATTCACACCTTATCTCAATTAATATTGATTAATTAACTAGATTTCCTAAATTTAGACTTAGGAAATATTAAAAAATAGGATAATTCTAATTGAGACACTTTTAGGTGGAATTTCCAGAAATGATTTATGGGTTATGGAGAACTCCTGTGTTTTAGCCTCTCCACAAAGTTTCGAGATTAGAAGATCTCCAATGCTACAAAAAATTAACACTTGACCTCACAAGAAGACTATATATAAGTAGTGCATTTGACCTACTGAGCATCCAAGCAAGACAAGTTCAATCTGCAATCGTTAGAAGTGCGAAGACAATAAAGAAGGAATGAAAAAGGGTTGAAGAAGAAGGAAAAACCCTAACGAAGGAAGGAGGAACACTAGCGAAGGAAAGAAGGCAATTTTCACTTGTTTCTAGACCACACATGCGAAGCTTCTGAGTTGGAGGAGGGGCCAAAAGTTGCAAGTCTGCAGTAGAGGTTGAAATTTTTATGCAGGAGACCGAAATCTGTGATTGAAGCAAGATTGAAGAGGGTTGAATCTTGTTGACTAGAAGCTGATTTTTGTTATCTTAAAGGGCTTTCTTGGGAGGCTAACTTGGTGGATTTGAGAAGGTCTTATTGTAGGTCAATGGGTCTTGGTTGTCTCATTTGTTTTGGTTCTTGAAGAAGAGAAGAAATTTTTTGGGTTTTACCCTAGAAGAGGGGTTTTGCCCTGGCTGAGAGCCTACATCCTGTGTCCTTGTTGTTTTTATCTTCATGCACTTATGTTTTGGTAATTGCTTGATGATAAAAAGATAAAAGAAGACATAAAATAAGATAATAAGAATACAAATAAATCACAAGTAATTATCAAAATAAGAAAATCTTTCTGCCTTTCTTATTTTCTAACAAGAGGGAGTTTGCCATAAGGAATAGGAGGAGAGACTCATTTTGGTTAGAATGAATTTTTTTTTTAGGTTGATTGCATTCGCAATCTTTGGAGGACCAAGGAAGATAAGAAATTGTTTCCCTTATTTTATTTAGGATAGCTTGCCAAATAAAGTATGCGGAGGTCCTGATATTCTTAAATGTTCGTCTATTGGTTTGTCTTAAGAGCACAACAAGGTGGTCCCAGATAGAAGCATAAAAGCTACAACTATTGAGAAGATGATTGGCATTTTCTGAATTGGAGAAACAAAGAACACAGATTGAGAGCTTTGAAAACCATGACTTTGAAGCTCGTCCCATGTGAAAGTTTTGTTCAATAATAGAAGCCACAAAAAAGAGCGATTTTGGGCCAATGTTTGAGATTCGATATTTTATGCCATTTGCCTTGATCATCCAAGTTGATGTTTATTGTAAGAGGATTGCAAGCTTCATAGAGGTTAAAATTGTCTGAAGGATGATAACCCCAACAAACAATATCATTTCCCTCTTGAATCGCAATTCCTGTGTTTGCTAATTCTTGCTTGATAATTGTTATCTCAATCCATTCCTTGCATGACTTCCAATTGTACCATTGGGAAATGTTGGGGGATGAGTCCTAGTAATGTGCAACTAAGATTTGACCACTAGAGATGAGGGAGTCCCTAGTTGGGTGGAGTTGTTCATTCTGATCTAATTTTGGCCACCGATGCCACGAGTCATCCAAAAACAGTGCATTATTCTAGTTTCTGATTTCCCAAAAACTATGCTCTTAGAAAAGATGTTTGTTGCTCCAAGCAACATTCCAGATATGAGAACCCTTGATGTTGCCTATCATTTTGATGGGCTGAGATGCCTGGATATTAGGGGAATACTTATGTTTCCACATTTTTCTCCATAAAGCCTTGGGGTTTTTGATCCATCTCCACTAGGTTTTAGCACTTAAGGCTCTGTTGAGTGTATTTGGGTTGCGGAGACCAAGGGCTCCTTTTTTCGGATGACAAATTTTGTCACATGCAACTAGAGCCCATTTTTGGTCTCTTTTGTTGCCCCCCTAGAGGAAGTTGTGCTGAATATATTTTTGATCTTGTTTAGGATGGTTTTGTGGGCTACCATTGCTGAGAGAAGATAGGTGGGGAGGGATTGTGTAGTAACCTAGGAATTTTTTTTGCCCGAGGGTTTCAAAAACAAGAGTTTCAAATTTCCTTTTTTGCTTATTTGGTGGTGAGACAAATAAACCATTTTGTAGTACAATATAATAGGATCCACAATAATGTAACAACAATACAATCTCACTTGTTCATTCAATCGACAATAGCGCTGTTCATCCAATCAACAATATTACTGTTCATCAAATCAACAACCAATCAACAACGAATTTCCAAGTCCACAGAATATAGCCATTGAACAATTCTACCAAAGTTTAGGATTGCATGTACAAATCCGTAGACTACAACTAGTGTTTCTTACAAATTCTAACCGGCAGACTTAAAGGAGTACCCTTAGACCGAAATCTACTATAAGAAGATCAATGCCAAATGTAAGATTTGTTGTTTCTCCTTTTAAATCATTCTAGGGACTCATCTGTAGCCTACCTCGTGATCGATACTATCTCCAGGGGGGTTCCGGTCTGCCCAATTTCCAATCAAGCTCCAAACAATCTTCTAGGGAATTCTGACTCTTTCAGGATACCTTTGTTCTGTCTAGAACTCGTCGATTTATTTTGCTTTACAATTCAACCTTAAGAGATATGATGTCCAACTCCAAGAGGGTTTTGGCCTACTGTAGAATGGTTTGAAGTGACAAGGATTCAAGCCTTAGAAAGATTGCGAATGTTTCACTGCCCAGTGATTTAATCTGACCTTAGGAATTTCATCTAGCTCATGAGTACTTCACTCTATCGGCCTCAGGGATTGTGGCTTGATTCAGACAAGTTGCCACAAAGATTTGGCCAACAAAACTACAATTTGTCCAGACAATTAGCCTTTGAAGAATTCGTCCAACCTCATAGATGTGCCTTAATATACCTTGTTGTTCCTTGGATGATGAATTTCCCTATTGTTAGAACAAGTAGGAAAATAAAATAAAACTTACTAGGGTGGAATCTTTCACCACCAAAATTAGTAGAAGAGAAAGGGTCTTAAAACCCTCAGAGGTCCAGCTCAAGAAATCAGATGATTTGATCCACAATTGATGATGATTCATTTCATCTCCACTTTCCTCTATTTATAGATTTTCCATGGGCTCCAAAATTGTGAGGGGTTGTGGGTGCAACCCCTAATTTTGGGTTTTTTAGCCCTAACTGACCCAACTTTTGCTCATTGTTGCATTGACATAAGAAAATTTGGGTTTTTACCTTTTTATAAAGACTATAGCCTACAGGGCCAGATAGGCTATTTCGTCCTCCATTAACTCATCAATTTGGAGAGAACATTACAATCCCCGCTTAAGGAAATTGCTTGCCCTCAAGCAATTGCAAATTGGGGTGCTATAAGGTTCGTTCTCCTTCCCATGCAACGTCCTCTTCTGGCAGATTCTTCCATCTAATTAGATATTGTGAAATTACTCAGCCTCTTAATTTCTTTTCCCGTATTGCCATGATTGCTTCTAGGATTAGCTCCAATTGTCCCTCTTCATCCTAAGGAGGTAGTTTGAAAGAAGTAGTGACTTGCTGCCTGACAACCTTCTTGAGATAGGAAACACGAAAGATATTATGAATTTTGCTTTCTTTTGGCAGTTCTAACTCATACGCCACTTCTCCTATTTTCCGAAGAACTTTGTAGGGTCCATAAAACCTTGACTTCAACTTTTCTGCACTGCTTTTCTTGAGTGTAAATTTCCTATATGGTTGCAATCTCAGAAATACGAGGTCTCCTATCTCAAAATTGCTCTATGTTTGGTGCTGGTCTGCGTACAACTTTTGTCGATTTTGGGCAGCCTGCATGTTTTCTCTGAGTGTCTTGAGAATATCCCGGGTTTCTTGTATCCAATCTTTAGCTAATGGGGCCCTGCTGTCTTCGAAGACACTGTCAAGAAAGGATGGAGCATCATATCAGTACAATGCCCTGAAAGGTGTCATCCCAATGGGATAACGATAAGTGGTGTTGTAACAATGCTCCCCGAGGTATAGCCATTTGATCCATGCCTTCTGTTGAATTGTCACGTAGTTACGTAAGTATCCCTCAATCCATTTGTTCACGGTCTCTGTCTGTCCATCTGTTTGTGGATGATAGCTGGTGCTTGGGGTTAATTCTTTCCCGACTAGCCTAAAGAGTTTCGGCCAAAATGCCCCTATAAATCTTCTGTCTTGATCACTGACTTTGTTTTTAGGCAATCCGTGAAGCCTGAAAACTTCCCCGAAGAAAGTTCTATCTGTTTGGCCCAGTAATTAGTGGGAATTACAAAGAAATGTGCAAATTTTGTCAACCTGTTGACCACTATATAGATGCAATCTTTGCCTTGTGCTTTGGGTAGTTCCGTAATGAAGTCTATTGAGATGTTTTACCATTTTTGTTCTACAATTGGTAGAGGTTGGAGTAAATCTGCAGGACACGAGTGCTCAACCTTATCCTGTTGGCATGTCTTGCATTCCTTAACGTATTTTAAGACGCCATCTTTGAGACCTTTCTATGAAAACCGGTCGTTGATCTGCCGATAAGTTTTGAAGAATCCCTGGTGTCTGACTGATGGTACATCATGTGCAACCTTCAAGATTATATCCTTAAGCGTAGATTTAGGAACCGAGTATATCCTTTGCTTATAGTAAATAATATCATTAACTATCTTGTACTTGTCATCTTGGATGAGTTTGTCCATCAAAGCACAAGCGAATTTGTTCTTGGAATATTCCATCGAGAGGTGAGACTTCCAATCTTCTGTGAGCTCCATGAAAGAAAATGCTGCTGATATTTTGGAGAGTTCATCGGCCACAATATCCTTCTTCTCTTTTACGCATTCAATATCAAAATCATAAGCTTGGACCTTGCTTACCCACTTCTGTTGTCGTTTTCAGATCCTTTTGTTCCAAGAAATGGCACAAATTGTTGTGGTCTGTCTTCACTACAAACCTATTTCCCACCAAGTATTGCTTGAATTTTGCCAAGGGATGCATAATAGGCAACATTTCCTTGTCATATATGGAGTAAAGTGTTTTTTTCCTTAAGTTTCTGACTTCTAAATGCAATTGGATGACCCTTCTGCATTAACACTGCTCCTATTACTTCCCTTGATGCATCACATTCTAACACGAAGGATTGACTGAAGTCGGGAAGTGCTAGTATTGGACATGAGCTCATTACTTCCTTGAGCTTATTGAATGTCCTGTCTTATTCTTCCATCCACTTGAATGCTCCTTTCTTTGTCAAATCTGTTAATGGTGCGCTTAGTTGAGAGAAGCCTTTGATGAATCGCCAGTAATAGCTACAAATTTTGAAAATCCCTGCAACTCAATCAAATTCTTTGGTGTTGGCCAGTCCAGTATTACTTGAATCTTTTCTTTATGTACCTACACCCCTCTCGCACTAATCATGTGTCCCAGATAGAGAATCTTTGTTATCACAAATTCTCCTTTTGATGCCTTGGCATAGAGTGATTGTTGTTGTGTTATGCTCAAAATTTCATCCAAGTGCCCCAAATGATCCTCCCATGTTTTGTCGTATATGAGAAGGTCATCAAAAAATACTAGTAATAATTTCCTCAACTGCTTGTTGATGATGCTATTCATGCAGGATTGGAATTTGGCGGGAGCATTGGTTAGACCAAATGGCATGACCATAAACTCGAAGTGTCCATAGTGGTATCACAATGCACATCTTGCTCTCAAACCCGTATTTGATGAGATCATAATCATAGGTCAATCTTTGAAAAGTAAAATGCTCCATATAATTCATCCAGTAACTCATCCATCTTGGGAGTTGGATACCTATTCTTGATGGTCCTTTGGTTGAGTGCTCGGTAGTCAATACACATCCTCCAAATTCCATCCTTATTTTTTAACTAGAACCATTGACGAGGCGAACAAACTTGAGCTGGGTCTGATATGGCCCATCACTAACAATTCTTGGATTGCCTTTTCTATCTTGTCTTTGAATTTCTTTGGGTGTTGATATGGTGTAGTGATTATGGGCTTGGCCCCTTCTTCCAACTCTATAGTATGTTCAAATCCTCTTTTAGGGGGTAATCCCAGAGGAATATCATTGAATATCTTGCCATGCTTGTCCAACACTTGTTGAATGTTTGCTTTGTATTGTGGGCTGCAATTGTTGGGTGTCTTTTGGCTCGTAATCATGCATTCTACAGCATATGCTACATCCCCATGCCTAAATATGGCCTCCATTCTTTTGGCAGAGACTTGTGGGTTATCGTTTTCCATACCTCTTAAAACTACTTTACTGCCATTAGGGGCTTTAAATTCTATCTATCGCTTGGTAGTCCATATTGTGTTTTCCCAACGAATATAACCATTGAACTCCCAATACCATATTGATATCTGCAAGATCTATTACATACAAATCATTAGTAAAAATATAATTACCGAGTGTTACGCTCAAACCTAGAATCATCTGTGTGCAATCCAAGTTGTACCCATCAACTACAATCACATCAAGGCCTTTGAACTATTTTGTGGGAGGCCCTCTCTTTGCTACTAATGTTGCATCAATGGAATTGTGTGTAGCTCCTCCATCAACTAATGCTATGATGCGTTCGCTATAATGACTCCCTTAATCCCGAAGGTGTAATACATGGGGGTTCCTGATAGGGACGCAATCTTAACTTGCAATCGGGTTTTCTTCTCTTTGCGTGGATTTTCCTCTTCTTTAGCTTTCTCATGGGATTTTTCTTTTTTTGGATTGTTAGATTCATCTTTTGGGGTGGGTTCTTCTTCTTCGTCCTCATCATCAGAGACCACTTCGATGTAGTGGATCGTCCCTTTGCCTAAACAACGAGGTCCTAGCTCCATGACACCTTAAAAGTGAAACAAAGCTTCTTTTGCCTTAGCTCGCTTCAGGTTTCCTCATCCAACCTGTCCCTTTTGGGCCAGTCATGTTGGAAGGGTTTCTTCTCCTTATCTTTGTGAGAAATGAAAGGGCTTGGATGGGGCCTTAGATTTGGTTGTTGCATTTCCCATGTCTTGAGTCTTCTTGATAGCATTCTGAAGGGTTGCGAGATTGAATGCCTTAACCTTGCCTGGTAGGGGTTTTGCTAAGGCCTCTGTGAAAAGCATAACTAATTGCTCTTCAAATATGTCTATCACCATGACCGCGATTTGTTCAAATTCTGCAATGAACTATTCGTGCGATCCGATCTGTTTGAGTTGTGCCAATTCTTTGAAGTGTATGTTTTGGTTCTTCTGATCAAATCAATTATCAATCTCTACGTAAATTCTACATATGAAGTGATGTTTGCATGCCCCAACGTAACCAGTCCATGATACCAACACGCATGTGCGTCTCCTTCTAGATGTAGTGTGGTGAATTGGATAGCGTCTGCATCTAACATCGGGTTGAGCCTGAAGTAGGTGTCCATTTTTTGCACCTGCGCTCTTGCTGAAAATTTAGACGATTCATCAAATGAAGGAAAGGAAATTTTGCTTATATCACAATTAGGCTGTCCTCTAGGTCTATTTCTGAATTTGGTGTTATTGTATTCTTGGAAGGTCATAGTTTCTTGAGTGTTCTCTTCTAGTGCCGCATATTCCCGAAAGTATTTGTCAAAGAGTCTATTTGGTTCTGCTGCTTCTTGGGTTGCTGTCTGCTGATGGTTCAAAAATTGAGGAAGCAGAGGGCTGTGACTCCTTCCACTGGTTGTCCTGTGGTTTGTTTGAGGAACAACATTAGAGAAACCAGGGTTATGGCTGCTGCTTCCTTCAGTACTAGCCCTATTACTTGTGTTCAATCCATTTTCACCAAGATTATTTATGGCTTGGACAATAACTTGGGCCATTTGTTTCTATCCTTCCAATAGTATGTTGGTCATTTGCTGCTGCTGTTGTAGTATTGCATTTAGTAAGGCACCAGGATCTTGATCCCCTTACCCTGTTCTATCTCCCATTGCTGGTTGATGTTTTTTTTCTCTTTTTTCTTACAGTAACGTTGTTCATATCCTCCGGAAGCATGCAAAACTCATGCACTCACAAGCTGGCAAGATGTTTAAGCTCTGATACCACTGTAGTAACCTAGGATTTTTTTTTTTCCTAGGGGTTTCAAAAACTAATATTTCAAATTTCCTTTTTTGCTTATTAAATGGTGAGACAAATAAACCATTCAGTAGTATAGTATAACAGGATCCACAATAATGTACCAACAATACAATCTCACTTGTTCATTCAAACAACAATAACACTGTTCGTCCAATCAACAATATCACTGTTCATCCAATCAACAACCAATCAACAACGAATTTCGAAGTCCATAGAGTGTAGCCAATGAACAATTTTACCAAAGTTTAGGACTGCATGTTCAAATCTGTAGACTACAACTAGTGTTTCTTACAAATTCTAACCAGCGGACTTAAAGGAGTACCCTTGGACCGAAATCCACAATAGGAAGATCAATGCCAAATGTAAGGTCTGTTGTTTGCCCTTTTAAATCATTCTAGGGACTCATCCACAACCTGCCTCAGGGTCAGTACTATCTCTAGGGGGGGTTCTGGTCTGCCCAATCTCCAATCAAGCTCCAAACAATCTTCCTGGGAAGTCTGATTCTTTCAGGATATCTCTGTTCTGCCTAGAACCTGCGAATTGCCTCTGCTTTACAATTCAGCCTTCAGAGATATGACATCCAACTCCAAGAGGGTTTCCGCCCACTGTAGAATGGTCTGAATTTACAAGGATTCGAGCCTTAGATTGAGAATGTTTTGCTGCCTTGTGCTATATTCGATGTAATGTTCCTTTTTCTTGTGTTCCTTATGATATGGTTAGGATGGACTTTCAGAGTTAGGGGCAGATAGGTCACAGGTGCAGGTTGGCGTCATCAGCGAGCCCAGGGGCTTTTGGAGGGGTTTTGAGGAGTTTCTATGAGGTCCGATGGCATTCGCTTGGTATATGCCATCATCTGCACAGTATGCCTTTCGTTCCGGTGCACACTGATAACTTTCAAAAAGTGGAGTTATCATTGGGCCTGACTCAATTAATTACACTTAAGGTGGCATTCCAGGAGGAATACTTGACAAAACACCTTGTTGGAATCGTAACGAGAAGATCTACAAGATGAGATGGTTATATGTGAGTTTCAGTGACTCGAGGAGACATGGTGGCCAATTTACTCTTTTCCCACATTAAAAAGAATATTTTAATTGAAATGAAAGAGGGAAAAGTGCTCCATGATTAAAATAATAATAAAATAGGAGTCTATCAAATCTATAGAGGGGGAGGAGGATGAGACCATTGGAGGACATCTTGGATTTTTTATTACTTCTTGTATGAGAGGTTGAGAACCCGATTCTCTACTTCATTAATATCCCCAGGACAGAAACCCTCGAGTGATTCTGGTGAGAGTGGATGAAAACCTACCTCATCTCCTTGGTGGATTTGGCCAGAATTCACTGGTGCATTGATTGATTTCTGTTAAGTTTTGGAAGGGTCGGTGCAACATTGGAGTAGATTTGTCGAGGCCAACTTTTCATCTCAGCTATATTGGTTGTATTTGCATGTAACCTAGTTTATCTAATATAATAAAGCTGAGAATTTCCTTGTTCGTTATGTTATGGGATTGCAATGCTCTAATTGTTTTATTTTACATGGCTATCTTTTGTTAATGAATGCTAATTTTTATGGAAATTTTTTGGTTGAGTGAATTTCCGCAAAATTAGTCAAAATATCCCGTTTGGGACATTACATCTGACCTTAGTAATTTCTTCTAGCTTAGGAGTACTTCGCTCTATCAGCGTTAGGGATTGTGGCCTGCTTCAGGCAAGTTTCCACAACTACAATTTTCCCAAACAATTAGCCCTTGAAGAATTCGTCCAGCCTCATAGATAAGCCTTAAGATACCTTGTTGTTCCTTGGATGATGAATTTCCCTATTGCCAAAACAAGTAGTAAAAGAAAATAAAACTACCTAAGGTGGAATCTTTCACCACTGAAATTAGTAGAAGAGAAGGGTTCTTAAAACCCTCATAGCTCCAACTCAAGAAATCAAATGATTTGATCCACAATTGATGATGATTCATTTGATCTCAACTCTCCTCTATTTATAGATTTTCCATGGGCTCCAAAATGTGAGGGGTTATGGGTGCAACCCCTAATTTTGTGTTCTTTAGCCCCAACCGACCTAAATTTTGCCCAGTGTTGCCTCGACATAGGAAAAATTGGGTTTTTACCCGTTTATCAAGACCAAGGTTGCTGGGAAGCGTCCCCCCCCCCCCCCCCCCCAAAAAAAAAATCCCGCTCTCAAAACGCGCTTCGTTCGGGAGCGCGCTTCCGAGCCTGAAAAAACGCTCCCTGTTTTCTAGGGAGCGTTTCAGGGAGCGCTCGAGAGCGAATGCTTCCCGAGCGCCCTCGCCATTAAAAAATGAGTCGAGAGCGTTTTTTAAATGGTGGGAGCATTCGGGGAGTGTTCGGGAGCGAACGCTCCCCGACAAAAAAACGCTCCTTGGCGCAAAAAAAAAAATTGGCGGCGAATTTTTTTAGGAGTGAGGGGGGGTGGGTAATAAAAATCCCTCTCCTTCTCATTGTTGTTATTGTTGTTTGTGAATGAGCTTGGGAGTAAGGAGAGAGCTTGAGAGCAAGGAGAGAAGGAGAGAGCAAGGAGCAAGCTGCAAGAGAGCAAGAGGAGAGAGCAAGGAGCTTGAAGAGAGCAATAGGGGAGGGATTGAGTAAGGACTCGGGGGTGCCGTGTCGCCTTCCTCCTCTTTTGTTGTTGTTATTGTTGTTTGTGAATGAGCTTGGGAGTAGGAAGGCTTACTGAGGGAGCAGGAGAGAAGGAGAGAGCAGGAAACGGCGCAAGAGGAGCAGAGGAGAGGGCAAGGAGCTTGGAAAGGAGTATGAGGAGGACAGAGGTGATGGGACTCGGGACAAAGAGAGTAGGACTCTCTAATCTGATTTTTTTTTTTTTTTTTTTTTTTTTTTTTCTATGTTGCATTTTTAAGTTGTTCAAAAATGAAAACTTGAATTTTTTTCTCAATGTTGCATTTTAATGGGTTGAAAAGTGAAAAATTGAATTGTTTTTTTTCTATGTTGCTTTTTTTCCTATTCCCATATGGAATTCCTCCATTTTTTTGCAGGCTAGAAACTTGAAACATCAAGGCTATATGGCTTGGGATTTTTTTCATGTTGGTTCTTTTCTTTGGAATAATGGTGTTGGAAAGTAGAAGAAAGAGGCCCATTAGAGAAGAGGAGGATGAAGAAGTGGGTTATAGTGGATTTGATGAAAATCCTGAAGAGGAGTATGCTGAGGAGGAAGGGGAGAGTGGAGAACATGAGGCCAAACAGACCCCAACTAAACAACAACGAAGTCAAACACCATTGTGGAAATATGTTCAGAGGCAGGTAGGAGGGAAAGGTGGTGGAACCACTAAATTTCTTTGCCCCCATTGCAATAAAGAATACACAGGTTCATACACCCGTGCCAGAAGGCACCTTTGTGGGAAAATGCCAGGGGATGGAGATAAAATTCTAGTAATCAAAATTTGTGTAAGTGTGCCAGCAACAGAGAGAGAGAAATACAAAAAGGAAGAGGAGGCTGCCCAACAGAGATCTAAAAGATCTAGGTGCATTGATTCATATGCACCATCAGGTCCATCACATCATGGACAAAGAAGTCCATCAACTTCCACCCATGGCAGTGGATATGGAGGCACACCTGGACCAAACATCTCCTTAAGGCATAGAACCATATTCGATTTCCTTGACGAATGGTCTAGGAGTGATGTGGATTCAAAAATTTTCCGGTTTCTCTATGCATGTGGGGTACCATTCAATGTTCTTTGCTCACCTTATTGGCATGAAATGGTTTCTGCCATTAGTGATGCCCCCAAAGGATAGAGGAGCCCTGGGTATGACAAGGCTAGAACCGTGGGACTTGATTATGAAAAAGCTAAAATAGGTCATTCTTTGAATAGAGTGACAAGTTCTTGGAATGAGCATGTGGTGTCCATTGTATTTGATGGATGGATCAATGTAAAAGGAAAGCCATTGATAAGTGTTATGGCTGTGTCTGTTAGTGGTGCAATATTCCTTTCGGCATATGATTATTCAGTCAAATTCAAGACCAACATTAACATTGTAGAACCATTACTTGAAACAATTGAAAGTATTGGGTCATACAATGTCGTCCAAGTCGTCACTGATAATGCTGCTAATTGTAAGGCAACGGGAGCAATTATTGAGGATAAATACCCCAACATATTTTGGTCTGGGTGTTTGGTTCACACAATGAACCTTTTGATGCATGATATAATTAAAAACAAACAACCTCAATACAAATGGCTTGGTGATTTGTACAAGAGAGGTAAAAAAACGATAAAATTAATTACAAATCATAGCAATACCCATGGGATTTTCCGTACTCACTCAAAATTGGAGTTGTTGAAGATAGCAAAGACTAGATTTGCTAGCTATTACCTCACCTTCAGGCGCCTTTTGAAGGTAAGAGAGTCATTGGCAGCCATGGTATCAATTCCACATTGGCAGGTATTAAAGGACAGGGCAACAATAATAGTTGACAGGCAAGGTTTTGAACAGGTGGAGGAGACCGCTCTTGATCCTTTATTTTGGGCACGTCAGGGAAATTTTGAATTTCACCAAGCCCATTTATCACATGATTTGCTTTTCAGATATAGATAAACCAGTGATTGGGGAGGTGTATGAGCAGATGGATAACATGTTGGGGCAAATAAAAGATGTTGTTAAGGAAAATGATCCTAACTTGTATGCAATGATTCACGACTGTGTGTGTGCACAGTGGAATAAACTTAATGTTCCACTACATGCCTTGGCATATATCCTTATGCCAAAATACTACTCTCTATCTTGGTTGGGCCAACTTGCACCTGGAGGTGGGGTTAGGATCAAACCTCACACAGATCCAAAGGTACAAGAGGGATACACGAAAGCATTAGACAAGTTGGTCCCTGACAAGGAGGAGTGTGCTAGATTGCGCCTTGAATTAGGCAGATACTTCAGTTGCACTGGTAACTTTGGTTCTTTCCATGCAATGGAAGATAGAGACAAATTTGATGCTCTCACATGGTGGGAAGCATATGGCGACATGGGACTTTTGCCAAAGTTGGCAAAAAAGGTTCTCTCACAAGTTGTAAATACTTCTTCTACAGAGAAGTGTTGGAGCATCTACAACTTCATACATAATGTGAGAAGAAACATGCTAAATGAAAACCGAGCAGAAAGCTTGGTTTATGTGCATTACAACTTGAGGTTGTTGAGTAATTACTATGATCGGGCTTATGAGGATCAATCATATAAAGTTTGGGACAACAACCCAGAGGACGATAATTTGGAGGACGACACTGTACATATGGAAGAATTGGAAGCAGAACTTTTGAGGGATGATGATGAAGCAACAACAACCATGCCACCACCACACCCAGGGCCAGTCCCACCATCCAGTAGCAGTGCGGGTGCTAGTGCCAGTGCCAGTGTTCGATTTTCAGCTATTGTTCCTTTCCAGATTCAGCCTCCACCTACATCCTCACGTTGCTCTCTGCCTTCTAGTTATGGTCATGGTACTCCTGAGACTACTAGAAGACCACAATTGCCTCGTGGTTCTCACAAATTAGACATTTCTCGTGGGCGTGACAAGGGGCCAACCAATAGATAAAATAGATTTACAGTTTACTAGTCTTTTCTATTTTCTAGTAGTTTTTAACTTTTATAACTGTTGAACAGTTGAAACTTGACTCTTTCATATTTATTATGATAATTTTTGTAAACAATATATGACAATTTAAGTTTGAAGTTTGAATTTGAAAGGTGAAACTTTAAAGTTGGCATTTATAAGTTTATAAGTCATTAGGAATTATGAATATGTTGCTTCATGAAATTTGAAAGTTGTTTCATTTCGTTTCAGTTTATAACATTTCATTTCATGTTAAATATTCTTTGTTGTAATGGTTATTGGTTACACTTAGCTTACAAGTACAACTATGGTGATCAATGAATCAATGATGATAAATGTTATATATCAATGATGATAAATGTTATATATTGAGTTTTGAAATCAATGAATCAATGATGATAAATGTTATATATTGAAATTTGAAATCAATGAATCAATGATGATAAATTTTATATATTGAATTTTGAAAGCTTGAAACTTTAAGATTGATGAATCATGAGACTTGAGAGTCAATATGTTGTATGTTTCCAACTTGTGGGCGTGGTTGATGAAGATTATAACTTCTAGATGATTGATGTTATATGGTTCAATCTATGATTTTATGTTTTTTATGTCTAATTCATCACTCTACATGCTTTTGTTGACATATATGCATCAAAATATAAAAAAATATAAAAAATATATATATTTAAAAAAAACTCTTACCGAAACGCTCCAAACCGGGAGCTTTTCAAAATGGCGCTCCCACTCACGCTCCCGCTCTTGCTCCCCGCTTTCGCTCCTGCTCCCAAGTAACCATGATCAAGACTATAGCCTACGAGGTCGGATAGGCTATTTCGTCCTCCATTATCCCTTCAATTTGGAGAGGACATTATAGATTGAAGGACAGATTTGAGCAAGATCAAGTGATCGGCTAGATTGAGCGATTTGAAATCCAACAAGAAAGTTTGGCTTCAAATTTAAGTAGAAGATTTTCCCATACCTTTTTTTCTAAGAGGATTGTTATTTAGAGGGGCTACCAGGTATTTGGACGGAAGAGAGCTCCTTTGAAAACCTAGCAAACGAGATATGTGGATTTGGACAGCTAGTGGGATATTAAAAAAGAAGATTTGAGATTTTTCCATGTTCGTGGAGGTTTTCGAAGCATCAGAGAAGTCTTGAATGATGTTTTTAAGGGTAGTGACTTCTTTGATAGTGGGGATGCCCAAGAGAAGAGTATTGTCCCCAAACTGTTGGTGCAAAAAAGAGAGATCATGGGAACCAAGAGGAAGACCTTTTAGCTAGCCAAGTTGTAGGGATGCGTTTATAGATTTTCCCAACCCTTCAACCATGAAGAGAAAGATGCAAGGGGAAATGGGGTCTCCCTACCTAATGCCCATCGAGGGGACAAAAGTGGGAGAGGGAGACCCATTATCTAGGATGGAGAAAAAAGTTTTGGAAATGAGGGTAAGAACCCAATGAACCCATTTTTTTGCAAACCCAAAAGAAGTGAGCACGTGAAAAATAAATTGCCAGCTTAATTTGTCAAATGCTTTTGACATATCAAGTTTGATGAGCATACCTAGAGATTGTAGGAATTTACAGGGTAATTTTCTTAGATAAAAAAACCAAAGGTCACCGCTCACAAACATATCACAAATCAGTACACCAGTATTATCACGTGGTTAAAACCCTCGAAGAGGGAAACAGTCCACGGCCTGAGCCAACGCGGCCACTTCAGGCAGTTTATTAATATAAAAAGAAAAGTTACATATGTTTCTCTCATAAACGATTACCAGACAAATGACCCTCCATGCTCTTTAAATAGGGATCATGGACCAATCGGGTGTTAAGCCACAGATCAAGTGTCGTTAATCCCGAGGAGAAAGTGAACCGTTGGATCACTACAAATCGTGACCATTGGATTATAAGTTACAAATGTACATAGTAAAGAAACACACTTTACCTAACTCTACACTAGACTAAGTTATTCTTAACTATTTCCTATGTGTCGGATTATCTTAACATCCCCCCTTAAGAACAACTTGGGATAGGATTGAAGGATTTATGTCGAAATATCCTAACAACCCCCCTTAAGGACAACTTGGGATAGGATTGAAGGATTTACAAAGGTGACACAATAGGAGAAGGATGGAGGCATTAGAGCCTATCCCTCCTTAATGATAACTTTCCTGAACTCCAAGCATGGATCGAAGTTTGGTAAACTTCGCTTTTGTGAGAGCCGTTGTAAAGATATCGGCTACTTGATCATTGGTTGGACAATACTGCACTTCAAGAACACGATCATGAATGAGCTTTCTGATGAAGTGTATGTGGAGCTCAATGTGTTTCATACGCTGATGCTGAACTGGATCTTTACATAGCTGAATGGCAGTCTGATTATCACACCAAAGTGTAGTTGGATGCTGCTGATGAAGACCAAATTCAGACAGGATCTGACGAAGCCACATGGCTTCTCTGCTGGCTTCAACTGCACCACGATACTCTTGCTTCTGCTGAAGAAAGAGAGATGGCACTTTGTTTCTTACAAGACCATGTAATAGGTCCTGAACCAGGAGTGAATACATATCCTGCAGTAGACTTTCGATCATCAGGCTCACTAGCCCAATCAGAATCAGTGAAACCAATCAACAATGGAGATGCTCCTGCACTGTAATGAATCCCGAACTGAACTGTACCTCGAATATATCGAAGTATTCTTTTAGTTGCTTTCCAGTGACTTTCATGAGGTTGGTGCATAAACTGAGCAACAAGACCAATGACAAAGGAAAGGTCAGGAAGGGTATGGGTTAGATACATAAGTTTACCAACAAGTTGACGGTATAAGGTAACATCAACTTCAGGGGTAGTACAAGTGACTGAAAGCTTGACTCCAGACTGAAAGGGAGAAGGGGCTGGCTTACAGTCTTCCATGTGAAAGTGGTGTAGAAGATCATAGGCATACTTGAACTCAGAGAGGGTAATACCTTCTTCGGATTGCAAGACTTGAAGACCAAAGAAATAATGCAAGTGTCCTAAGTCTGTCATTTCAAACTTCTTTTTGAGGCTAGACTTCACATGGTTTATATGGTTGGGATCACTACCAGCAAGGATAAGATCATCAACATAAAGAACAAGGATGGTGAAGGACTTACCCACTTTCTTGGTGTAGACAGTGTTGTCAGAATGACACCTAAAAAAGCCATTATCTAATAGAAATCTATCCATTTTGGCATACCAAGCCCGAGGAGCTTGTTTGAGACCATAGAGAGACTTCCTAAGGCAACAAACAAGACTGGAGTCGTTTTGAATAAAGCCAGGGGGTTGTTCCATGTAGATTTCTTCATGCAAATCTCCATGGAAGAAGGCGGATTTAACATCCATCTGATGGACTTCCCATTTAAAGGAGGCAGTAAGGGAAAGAACAAGGCAGATGGAATTCATTTTGGCAACAGGGGAGAAGGTTTCGGTATATTCACAATGCCTTCAACTTGTGAAAATCCTTTAGCGACAAGACGAGCTTTATGTCTATCCACTTTTCCATCTGGTCCAAACTTGGTTTTGTAAACCCATCTGCATCTGACAACTTTTCTTCCTTTTGGAAGAGGAACAAGATCCCAAGTATCGTTTGCCAATAAGGAACAATATTCTTCATTCATAGCTTCATCCCAATCTTGATGACTGGAGGCTTCTTCAAAGGTTTCTGGATCAGGATTTTCTGGAACTTGAGCCAATAAGGAAGAGGCTCTTTCGAACTGAGAACATGTACATCGTCGATCTGCAGGGTCACCTACAAGAGAACCTGCTGCATCCCGAGTAGAGCGGACCTATCTTGGAAGCTGTGGAGTAAAAGGAATAACTTCAAGAGGTGGAGGAGGATTGCCATCCTTGCTATCATCGTCTGAACTAGAAGGAATGCTATTAAAAATAGAAGAGAGAGAGAGAGAGGTGGCACATATGCTGAATCAGGCTCGCAGGCCAAAGGTGGCACACCCGCCAAACTAGGCTTGCAGGCCGATATATTTTCATCAAATTTTACATCTCTTCTAATGATTATATTTTTGGATTTTGGTTGAAGAAGTCTATATCCTTTGACATCTTTAGAATATCCAACAAAAATGCATTTTTCACTCTTAGGTTCTAAGGCTTTATGTTTCGCATCTGGAATATGGGCCCAAGCATCACTTCCAAAAACACGAAAGTGACTTACATTTGGTTTGATTGAGTTCCAAGCTTCTTCTGGAGTTATATTCTTTAAAACCTTAGTAGGAGTGCGATTTACTATGTAATTTGCACAATTAATTGCTTCTGCCCAAAAATTGAGACTAAATCCTTTAGATTGAAGCATACAATTAGCCATTTCTTTTAAGGTGCGATTCTTCCTTTCAACTACACCATTTTGTTGTGGAGTATATGGAACGGTATGTTGCAATTGAATGTGATGCTCAGTGCAGAAGTTGATAAATTTGTTGTTAACATATTCTCCTCCATTATCTGATCTTAAATTAAGAATTGGATGTCCAGATTGTTTCTCAACAAAGGCCTTAAAGGCCAAGAACATGTTAAAAACTTCACTATTGAGTTTTAAGAAGTATACCCAAGTGCGTCTGGAAAAATCATCAATGAAAGTTAAGAAGTACTTGCAACCAGAGAAAGAAACAATAGGAAGTGGACCACATAAATCACTGTGCACAAGCTGCAAAGGGGTTGAAGCGTGCCAAGAGGCACGTTTGTCAAAACTATTTGGATGATGTTTTCCGAGTACACATCCGGAGCAAACACCATCTTGGCAAGATACCATAGGAAGATTCGTCACCATATTTTCCTTACATAGAGTTTGAAGAGAACGATAGTTTAAGTGACCAAATCGCTCATGCCAAAGTTTGCTCACTTCATCATTATGAGCAACAAAAACGGAGGGAAGACATGATGACCCAAAGTTGTCAAACTTATACAACCTTGTGGAATCATCAGCAATGCTAGTAGCTAAAATATGTTTAGGATCTTTGAGGTCCTTGATTACAACATCATGAGGTGAGAATTCTACTATTTTCCCTTCACTTGAATGAGTTATCTGATAAACAGATAGAAGGTTGCATGACAAGGTAGGAACACATAGTACATCATTAAACTGACCATTATCTAGATGAATGGTTCGAGATCCTACAACACTAAGAGATCTATCATCACCAACATAAATATGTTTGGTGTTACAATCATTTAAAGAAGAAAACATGGCTTTATTTTTGGCCATGTGGTAAGAAGCTCCAAAATCAATGAGCCACTCATGAGAATGAGAAGAATAAGATACATTTAATGCATAACCAGATCTTGATGCTTGACAACCACAAGCAGAAAGTGCCATTCCTAAAGATGAAGGTGAAGAGTGCTCCAAATTGATGTTGCGCTTCTTCATTGCTGCTTCTAAGGCTTCCATCTTCTTAAAACATTTGGACTCTATATGGCCATCACGATTACAAAAGTTGGAATGTCTATCTGTCTTCTTCCCTTTGTTTTTATTTGCCTTATCATTTTGGTGAGTTGCTTTTTTAGTTTGCGGCTGAAATTGCTTAGGACCCTTGTTTGGTTTCAGACCATACTTTTTAGGATACTGCTTCTTGGGATTTTTTGATATGATCGCTGTTGGGTTGCTAAGGCTTTCTTAGAAGCGTTTCCAGAAGTGATAAGACCAAGGTGTAAGAATTTTTTTTGTTCTCTTATCAAAGAATCACAAGAGGCATCAAAAGAGGGGTTCTTGTAGGTGGTTCCTGAAGAAATGATGGCTTCTCTAGTGGAATGGAAGGTGGAAACAAATACAGAGTATGTAGGGCCAAGCTTAGCAAGAATGCAATAGATGAGGCTACCATCTTCTTTTTTGACCTTACAACCTTCTAAAAGAAGTCTAAGGGTCTTGAATTTGGACAAAAAATCTTCAATAGAGGAGAAATTATTGGGGTCCAAAGTAAGCAACTCATTTTCAAGTTGGTGGGCCCTGATTTGATTTTGAATGCCAAAGACAGTATTTAGCTTTTCCAAGGCTTCACGAGGGGTGTCAATGTCAAGGATATGAAATCGAAGATCTTGAGCAATGGAAGTTCCTATCAACCCTCGTGCTTGATCTTGTTTATTTTCTCATTTAGCGACTTTATCATCATTGGAAGGTTTAGTTTATTGTCATGTGGCTATTCTATAAAGCCCTTTACTTCTAAGTATATCTACCATGTTAGGTAGCCATTGGAAATAATTGGTGCTATTAAGAATGATCGGGCATGCACTTTTAAAAAAAAAAAAAAAAAAAAAAAAACTGAAGCTGAAAAAAGCTGAAACTAACTGCTCCAATGGAAGGATCTCGAAAAATTAGGTTGATTAAAAAAAAAACGGCTTCCGGATGAAGAAGTTATGCCTTTTTGAAAAAACTGAGTTGTAGATGCCGAATAGTTTCCGAAACGGTTTGAAATTTGCTGATGAAGTTCAAATTTAAAAAAAAATCCCGTCCCTTTAACAAAAAACTTTTTACAAAAGAAGCTTGAGAAAGAGACTTGAACCTAAGACCTCTATTCTCATAAACTAACTTCTCACCAAGTGAGACAGTAAAAAGATTATGTAATTGTTTGAAAGGAGGAAGGGTTTTTTGTTGTTGTTGTTGTTCTCTTCTCTTCGGTGTGTGTGCTTTTTTCTGCACAAAAAACACAAAAATCTGAGCAAAAAAAACGAAATGCAACCCTTACAGCAGAACGTTAGATTTTCGGTTAGCCTTTCTGGCAACACCTATTTTTTCACTATTTCTGATTTCCCGAGATCGCACAAAGACACGGGGAAAGAGCATATGTAGTAAAAGAAATCCCTTCTTCCTGTTTCTGATTTGCCGAGATTGCACACATTGCAGAGAAAAGAGCATACACAGAGAAGAGGGTATAGATCCAGTAAATAAATAAAACCTAAAAACCGAAATAAACAGAGGGAACCGAAATAAGCAGAACTATTAACATATATAATTGCAAAACAGATACTTTATACCTCCAGATTTAAACTGACATAACTTGTGCAACCGGAAACTTTTTCGCATGAAACGAAAGACATTCCTCACTATAACAGACGCTCTGGACACAACATAGTAGTTCTCCAGGCCCGAAAATGTTCAGAAATAGTAGATCTACAAAACGACAGTCGCATGCAGTCAAACCAGCTTTGGATTTGGATCAACTACGAATGCAGCCCTCAAAATAAATCTGATACCATGTAGGAATTTATAGGGTAAGTTCCTTAGATCAAAAAACCAAAGGTCACTGCTCACAAACAGATCACAAATCAGTACACTAGTATTATCACGTGGTTAAAACCCTCGAAGAGGGAAATAGTCCATGGCCTGAGCCAACACGGCCACTTCAGGCAATTTATTAATATAAAAAGAAAAGTTACATATGTTTCTCTCATAAACGGTTACCGAACAAATGACCCTCCATGCTCTTTAAATAGGGATCATGGACCAATTGGGTGTTAAGCCACGGATCAAGTGTCGTTAATACCGAGGAGAGAGTGAACTGTCGGATCACTACAAATTATGACCGTCGGATTATAAGTTACAAATGTACATAGAAAAGAAACACACTTTACCTAACTCTACACGAGACTAAGTTATTCTTAACTATTTCCTATGTGTCAGAATATCCTAGCAGAGATTTACTAGAATTAAGAAAGTGAATGTGTTCATGGGCTAATATTATGCTCTTCATAATTTGTTTTCGTTCCACATAACTAGTTTGCTTAGGAGAGATAAGTGAGGGGTGAATGGGTTTTAGTCGGTTTGCGATAACTTTAGAGATGATTTTATAGATAACATTACATAGGACAATATGCCTGAAATCTAAAAGATAATCAATGCAAGATTTTTTAGGAATAAGAGATGTAAAGGTAGCATAAAGGGCCAATAAAATATAGGAGGGGTGTCGGGAGACTTCTACTACTTGCCAAACATCATACTCGAGAATTTTCAAGCAAGCCTGGTAGAAATCGGTGGTAAAGCTATCGAGACCTGGGGACTTGCATTTAGGCATTTCCACAATAGCTGCTTCCACTTCCTGCATGGTGATTTCCTTCAAAAGGAGATCATTTTGTTCCCTTGTTACAAGCTTGGGAATGTGCTCTGTTATTTTCATTGATAGCAGTCCTATTCAGAATCATTTCTGTGAGTATGGCTTGGAAATGATTCATGAGTACCTAGGCCTTTGCATCATGGCTTTCCATTTTCTGATGATTGGGTGTTTTGACGCTTGATATTCTATTACTTTTCCTGTGGCTGATCATGGATCTGTCGAAGAATTTAGTGTTTTTTTCTCCTTTCTTAAGCCATTGTACTCGGGATTTTTGTCTTTGGAGAATTTCCTTTGGTTTCAATCTTTCCTCCAGCTGTAGGTGAGTGACTGCTTCTTGATGTTCCAATTCGTTAGATCTGCCATTTGATGTTATTGCTTGTTGGATGGTGACCATCTCTTGTTCTAGCTTTAGTTATATTTTGTGGATGTTACCAAAATATTCAATATTCCAGTTCTTGATTTTCATTTTGAGATATTTTCACTGCTGCTGGAAGCAATATGTAAGGGTCCTGGGAAAATGATCTGATTCTTTCTACCATTTTTCTACATTAGAGAGAAAATTAGGATGGCGTAACCAAAAAGCCTCGAATTTGAAGGGTCTATTCTTGGGACTACCAATCCAGTGTATAGAGAGTTCTATGGGCCAGTGATCTGAACCATGGTAAGGGAGACTAAAAGCCTCAAAATTGGTGCTTGAAATATAGAGACTCTGCTGAGGAATCTATATGTTTTTGGTCATT
Source organism: Pinus albicaulis (assembly GCA_034641835.2). NCBI lineage: Eukaryota > Viridiplantae > Streptophyta > Pinopsida > Pinales > Pinaceae > Pinus > Pinus albicaulis. The sequence goes on along the minus strand of CM076575.1, from coordinate 780,361,891 downwards.
GGTTACATTTGAATTTTCACTTTCCAAGCGTGGAAATTGAGGCCAAAATATTTTTCTAATGGCATATCTGTTGATTTTCTAGTGCAATCAAGACTAGTGCAATTTTTCAAACTGATAACTACTTCTACTGATACAATTAGACTTCTTTACTGCATTCCAATCATTAAGTAGTTATACATGAAAAATTTCAATCATTAACTTCTTCAATAGAGCAATAGAGATCACAACAAACAATGAGACAAGAGACACAAAAATTTTTGGTCAATGACCAGGGCAAAACCCACAAGGGGAAAACCCAGAAATCTTTCCTTATGAGAGACAGTTTAATTCATCAAAAAGTACATCAGAATATTCCAGTCAAAATATCAATCTTTGACCTCAATATCTGCCATGTCAAATTAGTTAGAGGAGAGAGAAATAGTCAATGCTGGTCCACGATCAAAGTATGCAACAGAGGGCCGAATTTCGGCTTCTTTCGTATTCTTAGAACTCGCATGAGCCACAGAACAATCAGTACCTTAGACCTTTGGATTTAGCCACAGAAACAAGTGTCACAGTCGTTTGCTTTACCTCAGAGACAAGTGCCATAGACCTTCGCTTTAGTACAGAGACAAGTGCCATAGACCTTTGCTTTAGTACAGAGACAAGTGCCACAGAACCTTTGCATGAACCAGAGAGACAATTGCCACAGACCTTCGCTTTAGTACAATGACAGGTGCCACAGAACCTTCGCATAAACCACAGAGAGAGTGCCACAGAACTCGGCCTGCCTAGGTCTACAAGAGCGAGGAATGGAAGATAGTATATTTGCTTATGTTTCGGCCTCCAAATATCTTGTCTTCTTCGCATAGAGCAGAAGGAGATATGAGATCATTCGATGTGTCTTTTTGGTGGAGGAGGATCACATATATATAGTCTTCAAGAAGGGTCGAATGGGTGCCTCCAAGGAGCGAGGCCAACTTGATCTAGGAGGGCCGACTTGGACACTTGTGGGGTCATAAACCAAAAATATAAATTCAAATTTTTTTCTTTGGTTTGCATGATGAAAATACTGATCGAAGCTACCATTTTTCAACAATAACCATGTCTAATGTTCCAGTTAGAGAAATTTGAAACTACTCTTTGCTTGATTTGGAAACCTAAGTCAACTAATTAGGAATTCTATTGGTGTAGAACTTCGTTTGGATGGGTAGAATGTATGGCAACAATATGTAGGTCTTCACACTTACATAGACTTTGTGGTTCTCAGATTGTTGAAGTTGCAAGAGTGGAAACTTTGTCTTTCAAAGGCTTGAGACTTTTGATATGGCTCTCCATGTCTCCTTTACTATTGAAGTCGCAAGAGTGGAAACCTTGTCTTTCAAAGACTTGAGACCCTTGATACGTGTTATACTTCTAGTCTTCTAGACTCTTCCTTGCTATAATACCATATTACAGAATGAGCTAGATCACTAAATGAGGAAAGCTTGGATAGGGTTGAGTCACATAACTGTGTCTGAAGGAAGATGCTCACAATAACACAATATGATATTATTAATAAATAATTGGTGTGTTTAATACAATTGATTTTACGTCCTTATATATCATTGTTCACTAAGCAAATTGTTTCCAGTTATGAATGGGGGATGGACTGCTTTACACAAAAAGTGAACATTGACATATCATAAAGTCAGAAAGTGACTTTATTACAGATGTAAGCTTTATATCCTAACACTTAGAAGCTTCCTTTATATCCACTTTATTTGTCCTTAGCTCATTTCCATCTACAATTCTCAAAAGTTTTCTCACCACAAGAATGTTTCTAACTTTGAATTTCCAAGCAACATAGTTCTTGCTATCAAACTCGTGTAAACCAGCAGTGCAGAACCTTGAACAATTGCTTCCATATTTTCTAAGTGTCTTCTCTAATGTTCTCACAATTTCCAGACGAGAGTAAATCTATAGCAGTAATTGCAGTAATCTTTGTTCTACTAAATGTCAAATATGACTGCTCTTTGACCATTAACGATGCTCTCTAACTAGTTTACATCTTGTTCTGAAGCTCTTCCTTGATTGCAAAAACTTGTCAAAGCTAGAGTTCATCCAACACTATGGTCCAACTCTTAGCCTACCTTTTAACATTTCTCCATCATGTGGTCTAATGGTCAAAGGAAATTTCTTATCTCCCTTACAAATGGATACAAGTATCCCATAGGCTCATAGTCTCTCACCTGCTCTGATTCCATATAAAAATTTAAAGCATCAATATATGAAAGAAAGAGAAGAGAGTGAAGGTTTTCAACACTAAATTATACCTTTGCTTCACAATATAACAGACAAAGATGTATATAGTCTTACCTTATATTATTTATAATACAAAATCTTATATATTATAATTTGATGTAATTTTATCTAACTGCAGTGCACGTGCTTCTAACTATTCTGCCTGCATGTATATAATCTTATCCTGTTTATGTCACACTTCATCAAGATTGCATGCACCGGATCTACTCAACTGATTTCCTTCTTTATCAAGATTGCATGCACTGGATCTACTGGACTCTTCAACAAAAGACATGTGAGATTCTAATGCAGCACTGCTAACATGACAATGCTTGTTGGGGTACAACTCACATGGCAACTAGTATATTGTACGGGCATTGATTTCTAACAAATCCGTAATGGCAAGCGTATCCATACATTATAAGATCCCAGGGTTTATAAATTATTTATATGAACCTCATCCATGAGAAACGGAAATCCTAAGACTATTAGAGCTGATCTGTAAAATGCCTTGGATATGCCAATGGACAGTTTGTCACAGCACTGAGCACATCTTTAATATGCTTCTGCAAATCCAGTGAGACTTTACCGTGCAGTGATTACTGATTGTGACATAATACAATAAACTTACTGCTCAAACCACTAAAACTAAGCTGATAAATAAGAGTAAATCTACAGTAGTAACAATCATACAACAGAATACCCAGGACTTAAGGCTTACCCTAAAGAAATCTACTAGGGAAAAGCTCCAGCTAGAAATAAGGATTCTTCCTTGCCCTTTTAATTCTCAGATTTGCAATGCAAAATATAGAAAAAAATATAACTCACCCACTACGGATCAAAAAGACAATGTGGCCTGATACAGGCTGTGACGGGTTCACCTTCTTCCAAGTCCTTCACACTGCTTTTCTTGGAACATAATAGGAATGAAAACACTTTCTCTCCTAGTGGCTAAGGTTTTAAGTTTAACACCCCCTGTTAGCTGTTTGAGTTAGGGTTAGTGTTAATGTTTCTTCATATTCAAATCAGAGTTAGTTGATGGCAAGGATCCGTTTACCTATAGTTTATGCTTGTACTGATGCTATTTCAGGAGATATCAGCTCTATTTTCCATGCCAGTCGGTGCTTTGTTTAAAGTTTGAACTTTCATCCTATACCGACACTCCCTTTATGAACATTTGCTGCAAGTTTTAGAAGATTAACCTGGAGGCTGGTTCAATTTGGATGCTATCTACATAAGGGAATGCACTGGGTTTTGGAGAGCTTGTGTGCATTAACCTGGGAGCCCTTTTCTGAGATTTTCATGATTAATTTGCCCAAAACAGGGCTCCTTCATTGAATATGTCATTTGAAGAAAAATCAGGGCACTGTTCAGCCTATTTCAGTGCTTATTTGAGACAGGTATTTGCCTGTTTTGATGATAATTTCAATCTCTAACCAGAGCCTAGCATGATTCGAAAGTTGAGTGTCGAATCGGGATTGCATCTTCAGCAAGAAAAGCACCATATTCTAGTGTGATACCATATGTATTTGGGAGGACTTTATTCAGTCTTTTACGGTGTTCTCAGTCTTATATCAATGCTTCATATGAGCTTTACTTGAGTATTTTGCATGAGGACACTTTTGGGGGTTGTTCTCAGTTTAGATCACTGCTATTTCAGGCTGAGATAGGGGCCTTCCATCTGCAGTTTGATTCTGATTTGTTGATGCCTATTTTAGGTCTACTTATGGACCTTACAAGAGGACTCTTAAGAATATTACCCATGTTCTATATTAGGTTGAGGAAAAGCATCCAACTTGGACCTTTTATCTTTCCTTTTCTGGGACCTATTCTTAGCAGTTGGAGCGTCTATCTCTTCACTCTGGGCTGCTTTTGACTTCCTCACATGCACGTCTTAGGTACTTTCTTTAAGAAGCTTTAGGTGATTTGCCTTGGAGGTAGGTCCACCTGTTGTTGTGTATTGGGTTGGCTCTGTTCTTGGTAGATGACTTAATTAGTTTCAGCAGTCTTGGGTGTTCCAGTTATGGCCAATCTGGCTCCTCTTCTCAAGGGGATATATCATATTTCAGGATTCTTCATGCATCATATGAGGTGCTTATTCTCGGAAGCTATCCTCCCTTGCTTTGTGAGGAAAAGCATGCTAAATTTACAAATAGAGGTTGCTTACCTTTTGGCAAGATCAACTGTTGTTTATACATACCCTGAATAGTGTTGATTTTTCTGAAGGCTATATTGTTCTTTGCTTTGATAATCACATTTCATTATTTCCATATTAAATTCACCCCACAACATCATAACATTATTCAGATGTACATCATTATTCAACAACATATGCAATTATGTAGAAAGAACAACATCATCGTCAATGCAGCGGAACATAAAGGAACAATAGAAGAAAAAAATTCACACATAGAGACACCAGGATTGATCGGAGACCAGGGCAAAACCCACTATGGGGAAAACCATTTCAAATTCTTCTTCTTATTAGATGAGTGATTCAACAAAGGAGAGTACAATGATCCATATCTTGAATCATACACCTATCAAGCAAAATCAACTAAACAACATCGATGAAATGAACCCAACAATGCTAATACTCAAAATCCTAATTCAGAAGCCTGTAATCAATTGTCATTGTTTGCAGTCAACTGCCAAACCCTGCAGTCAACGAGTGAAATTTGCGGTCAACTGAAAAACCAAACGCTAGGTCCCAACCGCACCCAAAGAGTGTCGTGCGTGCAGCTGAAACCCTCCAACTGCATGCATAGACTTGCATGTCTATGGTTGTGACCGAAAATTGCCTGTGTCATGCTTGCAGCTGAGAACCAAAACCCTAGAACACACGTGCGAGCTTCGGACTTGAGCGAGCCAATCTCCGCGAACCTACCTCAGACTTGTGCGATCCAAAACCAAGAAAGAGAATAGAAGAATGATCCAAGATGATGTTCAAATGAGGTTGAGGTCACTTGTATTTATAGTCTTCCAAGAGTGTCCAATTTGCTTTAGAGCCGACCTAATCAAATATGCACATGTGGGCTTTAATCCAAAAATACACTTTCCCTTGTCCAAATTGAGCGCTTCAATAATCAAAATTTGTCCTCTCGAAAAGGGGAATCTCGTCCCATGGTTGGAATTTGTCACTGAACTACCAAATTAACACTCCCTCTCACCTAGGGAGAAATTCCAACTGCATCATGTAATCATCACAAGAATTCTGCCATCAAATCATATCCAGGTCACTTGTATTTATAGTCTTCCAAGGGTGTCCAATTTTCTTTAGAGCTGAACAAATCAAATATGCATAAGTGGGCTTTAATTCAAAAATACACTTTCCCTTGTCCAAATTGAGCGCTTCAATAATCAAAATTGGTCCTCTCGAAAAGAGGAATCTCGTCCCATGGTTGGAATTTGTCACTGAATTATCGAATCAACACTCCCTCTCAGCTATGGAGAAATTCCAACTGCATCATGTAATCATCAAAAGAATTCTGCCATCAAATCATATCCAATCTCAAGTATTTCGTCATCAAATTGCTAAAATTTGACAGCTCAGGGATGAATTTTTCCTAGAAGAAATCGTATCTTTCAGTTATGTTTGAACCACCTATAATAAAATTTCACTTCTAACAATTCTAATATGACTTTCCAAAAATAGTAAGTCACATTTCAATTTGGAAGTGACTTTCCAAAAATAGAGAGTCATGTCTAAATGATCAAGGATGATTTTGACATATGGAATCCACTTTAAAATCAAATCAATCATGATTATACATGTCAAGAATTAATATTTTTATCCTTACTAGTATTATTATTATTATTTATAAAATAGTCTCAAGTCATTCACCTTTAGTGGATTAATAAAAATAAATTCTCTCATGAAATAAGTAAATTAAATTGAGTATCTCTTACTTGGCAAATTAAATTGAGTATCTCTTACTTGGCAAATTGAACCTCTCTCTTCGAATAAAATAGTAACTCCACACTTAAGAGAATGTAACTCTCCCTCACTAATTCAATGTATGGCAAAAGTGTAATTCCTCCTCATTAAATGCACTTGTAACTCCCTCTTTTAATTCGATTTGTAACTCTCACCAAATATTCTCTCATATCTAAGTGTAACTCTCTCTCTCCCTAATTCGAAATGTAACTCCTCAAGACAAGTGTACCTCTCTCTCTATTCTAGGGATGAGTTACACTTCTCCTCAAGTAACTAATCTCTCATGGAATTCAATTCTCCTATTATTGGCTCAAGGAATGGATTCATTTTGCAACTCCTCTCCTTTCTCATCTATTTAAGCAAGAGCAAGTGAGAGTTGAGAGTAACATGTTCATTGTGAAGAAGGAGAGCTAGAGTTGAGTGTGTGCAAGAAAATTGTGAGAGCAAGTGAAGAGTAAGAGTAAGGGAAGAGCTGGAGCAAGTGTGTAAAACAAGCTCTAATCAAGAGAAGAGGAGATCTTCAAGCAAAGAGTAAGAGCACTTCAACTGCAAGTTGATCAAACATTGGTGACTTTATTCATTCTCATTATCTCTCTCTTTGTACTCTGTTGAACAATTGAAGAAATCTAATGGAAGAAGAATCATTTGGGTTTTCCCCTTGTGGGTTTTGCCCTGGTCATTGGGCCTAGCTCTCAGTGACTCATATTTGTGCTTGGCTGTCTTCATATGATCCTTAAGTTTATGTTCTATCTACAATTGCTGGTCTGAAAAGTTGTAAAGAAGAAATATCCATTCTAAGTATTTGTAACAACATAGTACATTCAATATTTTTCAAAGTACATTCAATTTTCTGCGAAGTACATTCAACTTTCTGCAAAGTACATTCAATTTTCTGCAAAGTACAAGCTTTCTGCAAAGTACATTCAGTTCTATTTAGTTTTTTGCAAAGTACATTCTGTTTTCTGCAAGTAAATTCAGTTTTCTGCATAGAAATTTAGAGTTTCTGCAAAGAAATTTTAAATTTTTGCATAGAACTTTCTGATTTTAACACAAATGCTATCATTGCTCATCTTTGCTCATCTTTGCTTATCTCTAGATTGTCCCTGCTCATATGTTGAACATTCTCAAATCTAAAAGAAGAAGAATTTGATATTGGAGGGGAGCCTAAGCTACCACCCTTTATTCATCGGGGAGCAACTACTACCACCCAGAATCACTGCCAATGGGGAGCCCAATGCTACCACACGACAAACATCAGAGAGCTTATCCTTAGGGAGCCTTGCTCAACCTGGAACCACATCGGGGAGCTTAGTCTCAACCCAGAACCATATCAGGGAGCACATCTCAACCTGAAACCATATAAGGGAGCACATCTCAACCTAGAATCTCATGGGGGAGAAAAAATATTCAACCCCATATTGAGCAGTAGGTGATATAAGGGAGCACATCTCAACCCATCCTATTGCCCACTGATCTTCCCAACAATGACACTCAATAGTTGTGGTAGAACACCTGCATCATAATCTGAGCTTGGATGAGATACCCGACATACTCAAAGGTAAGGATCGCACACTCTTAATCCTCAACCCGTTGGCCAGACGGGGAGGGACAATCCGAACAAGCCCGACTTGTGGGTATGATGCCAACTGGAGTATACTCTGCTAGACCAAGATAGGGGGAGATACTTGACTTGTCAAAATAGACAAGGATCACACACACCCTATGGGTGACAGATAGGGGAGCAACATCTATAACCCTATTGCCTAGAGATCCCTCAACCCTAGGATCCCTCCATCTCAATTCCTCGCACTGGGTGCTTAGACAAGGGGAAAGAGCTGGCTCATTGCTCTCGATCAGTCCTGCTCTCTGTATATTAGAAACATATCATCGTGCTCATATCTGGTACCTGCTTAATCATCACATCAAAATAGCAGTAGTATCATGTTCATGTAGGACATCAAGTCAAACATTATATAAAATATATATCACAAAAATGATACTTTATTCATCCTCCCTCTTACGGAGGCAACAACCACAAGCCTAAGCTTCTCTTGTACAACAACACCGACTGAAGATATCTCAGTCCAGACATATACGTGATTCTCTGCCAATTGGATCCCACTCAAAATTATCCCAAAATATTCCTGTCATATCCAGAACCTGCTCAAACAACTCTCTAAAGAGCTTCTTCAACCTGCCTCACAGCTAGTCATGCCAGCAACATCATATTCAACCTTGGCCGTGCTTAAAGCTATGGTCCTCTCATCAAAATATCTTGGCAGATCTCATACTAAAGCAACACCCATATGTGCTCATCTCATCAATAATGATCCCAATCAACATTAGTACATCCATGTAGTCACATATCATAGGAAGAATATCTCGGACTAAAAATTAATCATCTTATGAAAATATCTCAAAGGGTGCTTGGTGGCAACTCAATGTGTATGAAGCGGCTAAATCAAGTTTTATGCAAAGCATATATATATATATACACGGACGAGTGTTCGCACAAAACATCAATGCTTCAATCAACTATCATTTGCCAAGTCAGGTTCAACAACATCTTTTCATAACTTATTGAAATTTAATCGGAGTGTCCAAGGATTCACATTTCCACTTCCTTTAATAACTTCACGATATAGATTTTCTTTTCCATACTTTAGAAAGTAATTCATCATGCCATGGTTCTTCATTTCAAACTTCGAAGGCCAACTCCCTCTTGCTTTGATTATCAGAGGCTCATTACCTCTCAAGAATAGACCATCAACTTATAAAACCAAAATCAAAGTCATATCTTGGACCACTTTTGAAGTAGAGGTTTGGATCAACACATCTTTTTGGCTTCACCAGATAACTGTCAATGCAGACATACCAGACTCGGGGAGCTTGCTTCATACAATGTTTCCTGCAAACACAACACTTGACCAAACCAATATGACCAACCTTACACAAATCAATACTATACAATCAAATTGAGTCAGCTTTACCAGATCAAAGCTAAAATCAAAATCATAAAAGTTTCTACCAATATCCTCGTGACAAACTTTTCGAACCAAATATCAGATGGAGCTCACATCCAAATACCAAGTTACAACAACCAAACATTATCTAATCTAACTTTATCAAGCCATCTTTATGATCGTAGCATGAATAATTTCTGCCACTAAATATGAATGGATATGTCGGGGACAAGTCATATACATTTCATGCATATATATCAAGAATGAGTCATAAAAGTTCCATTCATTGTGAGATTACTTCATATTGAATCACAATTGTTTATACTTCAACCATTGTGCCAAAGGCAATGAGGCCAATGCAAAATCATTATTGAATACCTATATTAGTCCCTGAAAGTTACTATGCCCACATAGTAAGGCAAATCATCAGATATCAAATAATTAGTTATCAAGTAAAAACCCTAATTTGTCATCTTTGAGAATTCAATCCATGCATAAGCCAAAAACATATGAAGCATCATGTCAATGTTCTAAAGCATATTTATGAACTATCAAGCATCATTGTCAAAACTCCAAACATTGCTTATTTATACCAATCAGCCAAATCTTGTAAAACCCTTGCAACTGTTATCAAGTACTATCATACGCTAGCTTCAATGGTTAAATCATATTAATATGCATAGTTCGGTCACTTGCAAAAACAAGTTTAGTCAACACATTTACATTCTCTTTAGTAAGTCAAAGGTTCAGACTTCCTTGTTCATAGGACATTCTATTGTTTGCTCCATGTCTGTAGGACTGTCATACTGCTAGTGCATTCTTGATTTTATGCATAAATCTTCAATTTTGTACCTACATGCATAATCACACCCTAAGGCTTTCTTCTATGCGGTTGAGAGGCTACAACCACACCCTTGGGCCTTGAGCTTGCTTCTGTGTAGTTGAGGCTTAGAGTAAGGAAAACACTCCCTTCTCAGACCTTGCTGCAGACTAACAATGTCCGATATTTATGTCCAGAAAACTTATTTCAACAATAAATAATCTTCTATACATTTAATGCAAATGATAATACGTGAAGGGATCTTATAAAGAGATTCTCCCTCTGAAAGGGAAGCCACTTCAGTCATCATCATTCAAAACATCAATTTGTCTATCAAAATACTTGTCATGCATCAACATAACTGTAAGATCATAACATCAAGCTACATCGGGTTCTAAAACATATATCCATCATATTCATAACATGTCAGCGTCAGCTACTTCATCATCACATGTCATCAAATTTTCATCAAGATTTAGAATCTTATGATTAGAGCAACCAACTGACATGTTTATCATCATACTTCAAAGATCATAATTACTACATCACTTCTTTATTATATTATTCAATCATCAGGATAGGGCATCCAAATTTATCACATTTGTCCAATTCACTAAGCTTATAAAAAATCTAAACAAGGTCAATAAGAAGATCTTGAGTATCAATCTTATTGTTATACTTTTATCATCATGGTTAACATACTTGTTACAAACACTATCAATAGTATCAAGCTACCATGTATAAGAATCAATGTGCTAGCCTTGTTTATAAGATCAAGAAATCCGTTATGTCTAAAATGAAAGATGCTTTGCCAAATATCAAATATATCAAAAATCAATGTTTCTAAGTAGCTTTACCATGACCCATCCAATATTGCAATTGAAACATAACATTGAAACAATACATCATACATACCTTGTAGTATTTAGATACCTGTGTGTGTTATTATTTGGCATTGGCAGCGGGAGCACTTTGTCAATTTCTTTGTCATGGGAAACTGTAGGTCTTCTCTTCCTGCACTAGCCATCTTTTCTTGCACCTTAGATGACCCTCAAGAAGGATCCACTTATTACATCTCATCAATAGGTTAGAAGTATCCAAATACTCATATATCCATGCAGGAAGTAAAAGTAATAATCAAAACAATAAACCCAAACAAGAATAGAATCACAAGGAGGTAACATAAATCTAAAAGGTACTTATCTTTTAACGAGAGGAGATCAACTCCCTCTTGAACCAACCTTCAAGAGTCATTACCATCTCTTATCCATATATCAATGTTGCCTTCAATATTTCAACAAACTTCATCAACAATTAGGCCTAATAGAGTCTATCCCATCTAGGGCTTCATCAAATTTTCCACAAGTGCTTTGAACATCTTCACATCAGTGATTCTAAGGTTTCTAGTTTTCATATCTCAAATCTTTGCCATAAACCAGGGTTTCTCCCAAACCCTAAACTCATAATATCCATCAAACCCTAATAACCAAATTGCCTAGGATTTCCTTTAAACACTAGAATTATTTTAGGTCTCCTCTATCTTCTCATGCTTCCATCAAAGGTGTCTTCATAAGGGTAATCTTATTTAGTTTCTGGCTTAATTAATTGCTAGATCTCCCACTAAACTTAGGAAAAGTGGGTTTTGAGGGTTCAAAACACATTTTTAACCCCTCAAAGTGTATCATAGTAGAAAGTTGAGCATGAGAGGTATAATTTTGATTACTCATACCCCATACAACTTCTCTAGAGAACACTTATTACAATTCAATTACAAATTTTATTGCAATTTTCAACTTGCGGAAAATCTAAAAAATAAAAAACTCACTACCTAGACCTAACCAAATTCCTCGAAATTTTTAGTGTGATCTAGTATGGTAATATACATTGACTCTAGACACTAGGACTCACCTAAGGCCTCACCATCAAGCTGTACTCCGGCTTTGGGGTAAAATTGAAGGAAAAAACTCAATTAATTATTAACTCCTGGTAGGGAGATCATAATTAACCAAGTAAAAAAAACTTCCCAGAGTAATACTCACTTGTTGGCAAGGTCCTAGGCTACCTAGGCCCGTTACGGACTCAATACTGACTCAAAACTCATCATTACTAGCATCACTTATTACAATTCTCTGTAGGGCATGGAATCTAGGTACAAGAGAAAATGATAAGAAGTAGAAGTAGAGTTTAATAACTCTGTTGAACTGATGATATCTGATGATATCCAATGGTACAAATGTTTTCTGGTTCATCCTTGGGCATGGAGTCTTCTCATTATCATCAGGTGCCACTCCAGTGGTCAACATTTGGCTCCATATGGGGATGCATGCTAGATATGAAGTGATAGTGTGCAAGAACCTGGAATCTGCTTCCACCGATCAAAGATATATATTAGCAGTATCAATTCAAAATAACATCAAATAAAATCAAGTACATAAATGGAAATTTATTCTAGGAAACATAAATAACAATTTATTCATGAAATAAAACTACTTAAACAAAATTTACAAGGGATAGGGTTAGGAATATGATACACAGGATACCCTATGGCATCAAATGTCTTCGGTGAAATCCATCTTGAGAACCTGCCTACTCACAGGCAAATCCATAGGCTCTTTTTCTGATGTGCCTTGGCCAATTCTGACTATCTTAGGACCATGACTTGCCCCATTGTTAACCTGTTTGTGGCCATCAGATACACCAAACCTCTTCCTTTTCCTTTTTCGACTTTTGATGTGTTGAGGTTTGATCCTGCTCAAAATTGGTGATTCATTTTTTATATCATTTTTCTTTTTTCGTGTTTTTCTTTTCTTCTTGGTTAGTTGTGATGGCGATGATGATGCAATTACTGTCAATCCTACAACTCTGTCGTGAAAATTCTCTGATGGAAGATTTGTACCCCCGCTTTTTGAGCTATGCCTAATCTCTTCGTTTTGAATCTGTTTTGTTAATGGGGGAAGAAAATTTGTTAACATAACATCATTTCCTGTCTAGCATGATCTATAGATAATCTCATTGTTGGGTTTCCTTGGATCCTCAACATGATATCTTTTCTCTATCTCCCAATCGAGTCTGACAAAGGTATCATTTGGCATGGGGATGGTGGCACATGATAAATCCATTTGAAGGCTACCACTTAAATCTAATGCCCATTTTTTTGATAGGAGCATTCCCCATGAATCAGGAACATCTATCACAACAATATCCATAGTCATTATTCTGTCTGGGTATGCAACTAGGAAAACCTGTAAATCTTTAATTATCCCACACACTTCAATTCTTTTAGAATCCATTGAACATATGTTGTGATAGGGCCTAGATACCCTTAAATTCAGTTGCTCCATGACTTTCTTGGTCATGACATTTGATGAAGCCCCTGAATCAAGCATGCATTTGTGTAAAAGACGATCATTTATTATCAAAGAAACATAAAATGGTAGATGATCTTCGTTCCCCACATAACAATTCATACTTTTCAATACAATTTCTTCATCTTCTTGTTCATTATTAGGTTTTTCTTCCCTTTGAGTAACTTCAATTGCACTTAGTGACTTGGCCCTTTGAGATGGTATCTTTAAAAGCTCTGTCACTGGGATAGATATTAGAAACCTTTGCATTATTCACCCAATTGCCCAAGTCAAAGTTTAATTCTGAAGTAGGAGGAGAAAAATTTCTGTGATTATTCTGGTCTTGAATATCCCTTCTCTGATAAGTCATCCCTTTGTGTTTTGCCATAGCAAGAATTTGTCTAGATGTAGGCTTTTCCCCAAAAATCTTAGTGACTTTGTCAAAATTTGCAATCATATTATCAACCCCCAGATTATGAGGACTATGGTCAATCTCTTGATTTCTTTCAATGGTCTATATTTGATCTTCCATGGAGAACATATTGATTTGACCACTAGTTCCTACATGTTCATCTCCCAACATGCTACCTTCCATAATTCTCTTTACATATGGGCATGTGGCTTCTTCATGGAACTCAGTACATGGCCTACAAAAAGGGGGAATTTGATCTACCATGTTGGTGGATTCCAATGGATTTGGAGGCCTATAATCTTTTTGAGGGCCTTTATTCTTTTTCCATCCATTATTTGGCCTAGGTTGGAATCTTTGCACTTGCGATCTTTCCATGGCAACCAACCTACTTTGCATGGCTTGCATTTCTTTAGTGTGGTTTGCTTCCATGCTCTTGATGAGTTGAGTTAATTCTTTAATAGGATCATGGGTAGCCTCTTCTTTGGCCTTGCCTTTGGAATCATTCGATTTCGATGGCCCTCTAGTGAAACTAGGAATCTCAGATTTTCCTCCTGATTGCTTTCTGGCCCTCTCCATTTTCAAGGCTTCAGTTGAGATACACCCAAAATTGCAGGCTCCTTTCTTCTCAACTCATAAGCAGTGTCAACACCAAAAGAATCTAGATAGGAACATAAGAGAAATTCATCAGGAGGTTTAACAGTAGTAGGCATGCTTTTAACCAATTCATTGAATCTCTTGTTAAACTCCTCCATGGTTTCATTCTCATTTTTCTTCATGGTGCTAATGGCACTGATCAAATGACTATTCTCTCTTCTCTCTCCATACTTTCCCATGAAAGCATTAACAATCACTTGTAAAGAATCATATGGGTTAGCAGGTTGCTCAGTGAACCAATCAAGAGCATCCTCTTCCAAAGAGAGAACGAAAAGCCTCATCTTTACATCCTCATAGTTAGCAACGTTACACCACTTAAAGATGCAAACATTAAAGTTCTTCACATGTGATGTTGCGCTAATGGCATTGTTACCTTGAAAAGAAGGCAACCTTTCAATAACCTTGTCAGGGATATTATGAAGATAGCCATTAATGTTAGTAAAGTTACAAGGAGCAAAAGGATCATTCATGATGTTAGGCTCGACTTGTCCTTGAAACAACAAATGAATGTCAGAAATAGCCTCTTGCCCAAGACTAGCAAGAGCTCTACTATGAGGAAGTCTATTTAACCTCTGTGTAAAACCCTTTCAGGATCAGGAGAGGGGCTAACTAGACCACTTGAATTTCTCCTAGTAGAGACTCTTGCAAAATTAGGATTGAGTGGAGTTGCCACTTGAGCAAGAATCTAAATCTAAAATTCAAATATGCCAAAACTAAAAGTTAGTTGTTTTCCCAGGTACAAGAAGACTTGTCCCCGGCAAGGCACCAAAAAATGTTATCGCTTGCCGCCTACACCTACCTACAGTTAGCGGGAAAAGCCTTTAACCCCACAAGGTGTGGTTGGTGGCAAAGAATTCAGAAAAGGGGCTGTCACCTATTCCCGACTCTATCCGTTTAAGCTATCTCCTAGGTTAGCTATGGGGGGTGGTCCCTAAGGAAAAACTAAGTTAAAGATGCGAGTTTTCTAGGAGAATATTAGAGTGAGATTGGATTACTTTTGAAGATTCATGAACATTTATGAGCAACTTTGAAATAATGACAAACCATTTAACCAGTGCCTTTACAAATAACGTGCTCAAAAGTAAAAGAAATGCTCAAAGAGATGAGAACATAGTAATCCTGAAATGGAAACAAAAGACTGTTTGCACAAGATATCAGAAATGCTCTCAAGATAAATAGATTTATGAATCAAAGCATGAGAAACTATTTTGCTCATAAGGAAACATTTAGTGTTCTACTTTGGAGAATGTAAATGAGATGATAGAAAAACTCAAATGTTAGACCAAGATCACAACATGCAATTAAATTTGCAACACCAAATAAGGGTATTTGCTCATGAAACGAGATATATCAATCATCCTTAAGCATAATGATCATTAAAATGACAACGTGCAATGAAGTTGCAAAAGTAAGCAAATTTCTAGGTACCATAGAATTAAACTTGTTGCAAAATTTAAGGAATTAAAATGCTTGCATTCAAAGTGCTTCTTGAGATAATATTTGCATGTGAATCTTAAACCGTTGAGATAGCAAAAAATTTGGGAACCTTGCAAGTAAATGTGATGAGATAGTGCTGTTGGTTTATTTTATTAATTAGTTCTAAAGCAAGGTTACAATTGAACTCTAATCCTCAGACCTCACCCTCGCCCAAATATTTGGATCTCACAGTGAGGAGTCCATAGAGGTAGAGGGTCCCTAAAACATCTTTTCAACCAACTTAAGTTGGAGGTAAATTTTAGAGATGCAAGTCTAGTATGAAAAGTGAAATGCCTAAATGATATGAAGGTGAGTTTGCAAGTGCTATGTAGAAGATGGAGATGATTCAATTAAATATGCTTCTATCTCCTAGGTTAGCTATGGCGGGTGGTCCCTAAAGAAAAACTAAGTTAAAGATGTCAGTTTTCTAGGAGAATATTAGAGTGAGATTGGATTACTTTTGAAGATTCATGAACATTTATGAACAACTTTGAAATAATGACAAACCATTTAACCAGTGCCTTTACAAATAACGTGCTCAAAAGTAAAAGAAATGCTCAAAGAGATGAGAACACAGTAATCCTGAAATGGAAACAAATCACTGTTAGCACAAGATATCAGAAATGCTCTCAAGATAAATAGATTTATGAATCAAAGCATGAGAAACTATCTTGCTCATAAGGAAACATTTAGTGTTCTACTTTTGGAGAATGTAAATGAGATGATAGAAAAACTCAAATGTTAGACCAAGATCACAACATGCAATTAAATTTGCAACACCAAATAAGAGTATTTGCCAATGAAACGCGATATATCAATCACCCATAAGCATAATGATCATTAAAATGACAACATGCAATGAAGTTGCAAAAGTAAGCAAATTTCCAAGCACCACAGAATTAAACTTGTTGCAAAATTTAAGGAATTAAAATGCTTGCATCCAAATTGCTTCTTGAGATAATATTTGCATGTGAATCTTTAACCGTCAAGATAGCAAAAAATTTGGGAACTTTGCAAGTAAATGTGATGATATAGTGCTCTTGGTTTATTTTATTAATTAGTTCTAAAGCAAGGTTACAATTGAACTCTAATCCTCAGACCTCACCCTCGCCCAAATATTTGGATCTCACAGTGAGGAGTCCATAGAGGTAGAGGGTCCCTAAAACGTCTATTCAACTAACTTAAGTTGGAGGTAAATTTTAGAGATGCAAGTCTAGTATGAAAAATGGAATGCCTAAATGATATGAAAGTGAGTTTGCAAGTGCTATGTAAAAGATGAAGATGATTCAATTAAATATGCTTCATAGTTAGAATAATAATTCAAGTTGTCATAAATTGAAAGTGCTATTCTTCTTTACTTGTAGTATATTGTGAAACTTATCCAAATGAGAAATAGATCACCAAACATAAGTAAGTGATGGCAAATGAGATTGCAAATTAAGAAATTAAAGGACTGTGATTTGTGTTACTTCCCAATTAGAGCATGCATATGTGATGTGAAAGAAAACGGAAATGTCAAAACCACTAAGTCAATCCATCTACAAATTCTGTCCTTTGAAATGGAGAGATAGGGATGCCAATGGGTAAATCCCATGCTTCCACAACAAAAACATAAATTTTATTAATTTTACAAGAATGAAATGACCATGAGGCCTTTTCTAAACCAAGGGAAGTCTTTACAAATATTGAGACCATAGAATTTTCCTCAGTGAGAATTAAAAAAAAAAAAAACTCAAAAGAATTCAAACTTTACAAAAGGAGAAGAGAAGCTAAGCCCCTTCAATACCCACAACCAAATAAGAGAGAGTTATCCTCCTCCTTTGAAATTCGTAGCCCAAAGGTCCTGCAACAACTTGTTAGTAATTTCCTGTAGTTGTCCACTCAAGCTGTCACAAGAAAAAAATTCGGAAAGAGGGCTACAAAACCAATCAAATATTAGATAGATAAAATTACAAAATATTGCACAACAATTTACAAAAGGCTAAGCCAAAGAGTTCGAGTAAACTCTCCTCTTTGCTTAGTCATCTTTAAGCTCTTAGATAGCAAATGAAAGCAATGAAGTATAATTTTTTAAAAGATATTCAAATTTAGAAGTATTCGGCTTGTATACAAGCTATGTCCTAAAACTCCTGCAAAACCACTTTGTAAGATAAGACTATGAAGGTTCAAAGAACAAATGAGAGCTCCTTTGAGAATGTATCAAGAGTGGGTTGGTCTCTCTACAGACTTCCCCCAACACTTGATTCTTTGATTCCAACAAGATGTTCCCTCTACAAAACTTCAATCAAGAATTAGTTCAATATAGATCTAACAATAAACAATGATAAGAAACTCTAGAGATTTATTTGAAACCAACTAGAGCATTCTATACCTAGAGCATACTCTTAAATCAAATGTCAATGTAAGATAGCTCTACATAACAAATTTGCAAGAGCATATGGAAATAAATTAGATCAAAGCATGAGTAAAATGAATTATACCAATGATCAACAATTCATCACACTCCAAAAGGAGGAACACCTCATGAATGAAACCCCAAAGTCTTTATTGATATTTCTGAAAGTGTACAAGGCAGCAACGCTTCCGCAAGCACAATGGCTAGTAAACAATGATACAATATGAGAGCCCATGGCTCCATTATATAGAAAGTTGGGAGTAAATCCCAATGAATAACCATATGCCAAGTGGTGAGAGGGAGGAGATCTCAAGGCAAATTCGAATTTGGTAAGTGGAGCTCCAATGCCAAGTGTAGAAATCGAATTCTGGCAAGTGGACATCATTTTCTTCTTCCCTTATGTGTCAAATTCGAATTTTATGATGGAATGACATGTGTATATGGTTGGTAACCCATGTGGAGACAATTTCCCACAAAAATATCCACCAAATATTCTCCCAAATCCTCCCAAATATGCACTAACTTCACAAATTCGAATTTCCAAGTAAGCAGCTCTCATTTAATGCCGGAAATTCAAGTTTATTTGAGCACATGTCTTTTCCTTGATTTTAGGAGTCCACATCACCTTGGGACTTCACTTTAAGTCCATAATTTTCCACCTCATTTAGCATGTGTGGATATTTATTTTTCTCGATTTATTTAATTTTTAGCTTAATTAATTGCCAGATTTCCCACTAAACTTAGGAAAAGTGGGTTTTGAGGGTTCAAAACACATTTTTAACCCCTCGAAGTGTGTTATAGTAGAAAGTTGAGCGTGAGAGGTGTAATTTTGATTACTCATATCTCATACAACTTCCCTAGACAACACTTATTACAATTCAATTACAATTTTTATTGCAATTTTCGACTTGTCGGAAATCTAAAAAATTTAAAAAATCACTACCTAGACCTAACCAAATTCCACCAAATTTTTTGTGTGATCTAGTATAGTAATATACATTGACTTTAGACACTAGGACTCACCCAAGTCCTCACCATCAAGCCGTACTCCGGCTTTGGGGTAAAATTGAAGGAAAAAACTCAATTAATTATTAACTCCTGGTTGGGAGATGATAATTAACCAAGTAAAAAAGACCTCCCAGAGTAATACTCACTTGTTGGCAAGGTCCCAGGCTACCTAGGCCCGTTATAGACTCAATACTGACTCAAAACTCATCATTACTAGCATCACTTATTACAATTCCCCGTAGGGCGTGGAATTTGGGTACAAGAGAAAATGATAAGAAGTAGAAGTAGAGTTTAAAAACTCTGTTGAACTGATGATATCCAATGGTACAAATGTCTTCTGATTCATCCTTGGGCATGGAGTCTTCTCATTATCATCAGGTGCCACTCCAGTGGTCAACAACGCCTTTATTGGGAAGTTAGCATTTGTTGTGTGTATTTAGTGAGTCTATCTACCACCACAAAGATTTTGTCCTTCCCATTCAACGTAGGTAGCCCATCCATGAAGTCCATCGATATTTCTTCCCATTTCTGGTTTGGAATATGAATGGGATGAAGCAATCCCGGTGTCATAACATTTTCTTTTTTGTTTCTCTGGGATTGATTGCATTTTGTCACATATTTTTGAATGTCCTTATACATCCCTTTCCAGAAAAATGATCGACGTGCATTATAGTAGGTTTTGAAAAATCCCATATGTCCAACTCCTGGTGAGTCATGACACTCTTTAAGAAGTTTGGATTTGAATTTGGAAGTGTTAGAATTTCTGAACCCAGCACTCGGTATTCGATTCCCAACAATTATAAGCGGAACAAATACACGACCAAATTCCTAACACAAAAAATGTATATAACAGAAGCAAAAAGGAATATTGGATCGAAATCACACACACATAAACAAATTTCTTCCCAATCACTACTTCTTTATTAATAAATTAATCACGGAAATTACTTGGGCCCCTGTACTAAGGATAATGGCCCAATTGAGAAATCACAATACTAATCACCAGCCTCACTACACTCTCTCAAACCTAACACACATTCACTGAGAATCCTTTCTCAATCTTGTGGTACTGTTATGTCTTAGCACCTCACTTTAGGCTCAATTTATAACTTTCCTAAGCTAAGATTGACGACCAAAATTAGCTTGTCAAGTTAATTGAAGATAAGTGACATTACTTTAGTTAACTATCCTATCTTGCTTTCTCTACTTTAACTCAAGTACAAGTCATAAATTTAGCTTGCCTTACATGCAGATCTCATGCATGTCACACACAATTCATCAACATGCGTGCAACTCACTTGCACACTCTGTGTGTCGCATGCAAGCTTCTAATGATGCAAATCAAAGTCCTTCTATTCAAGACATTAGACTAGAAGTACCTTTCGAGCTACAAAGCTCAACACTCCCTCTTAGCGAGGGAGGTACTTCTGAAAGAACCTCCTCCACCTGGATCTGTCTCCAAGCCCATATAAGTATCTATAGCTGCTCCCTCTAACACTGAGGCCTGTCTTGCTACCTGATCTGAAGCTAGCTAAGAACCTGTCACATCCAACTGTGATTTGAGGATCCTACTCCTGAGCATCCATCAATGTCATTTAATACCAGCTGAGGCTCCTCATAGTACTTGAAGAATCACTCTTCCTTACCACCTGCGCCCTCTCAACAATTGACATTGATCCTGTATCCCAGACCCCCTCAGATATACCCATAGGCTGTCCCAACAACCTGTATGATTGCCCCTGTCTGATGCCAAGCACTTCAACTGCATCAAAGGTCGCTCCCTCTGAATATAAAAGCACCTGTCCATCTCAGAATAAAACTCTATATCCAACATCCTCCAAGGCTGGTACGGAGAGAGTGTACCATCAACCCTGGAACAAACATCCCTGTCACCTCCATAAATCCTCTTGACTCAAGCTGGAATCTGACACATCCACCCCCATTCACTGCATGCATGGTGGAAATCTGAGTCTGTCTTTGAAACACCACAAAACACTGACTTCATCCCTATCATGTGACTAGACGTCTTACTGTCCACTAGCCATAACCGACTACCCTCATACACAACATTACTATTGTCAGAAACACAAGAAACTAGAGAAAATTCCTTCTCGAATTTCTTCATAAAGTCATCAATCTCAATCGATGCTGATGCAACCACTTGATCCTCCTCCTTGTGTAGACACTGGCTCACATAGTGACAAGTCTTATGACATGCAAAACACTTCACTTTGCTCATGTCCTTCACAAAAGCAGATCCCCCACTTCCCTTTACTTTACTGTTTCCCTTTCCAGCAAAAGAAAAATTCTCCTCATCATCCTTTCCATCATGTTGGCCTATAGTTTTGGAATGTCTCCTTGTCTCCTCCTGTACAAATTCATCCCACAATCTATCCCAACTAGGCAGATTTTCCCATGCGACGATCCCGTCAAGAAAGACATTCCACTTCAAAGGAAATCCACTCAAGGTTGATATGACCTACTCTTCACTGTCAATTACCTCTTAGTCTAAGTGATCCTAGTTAGGTATGATGCAACTGTGTCATTTTCAGACATCTTGGCGTTTCTCAGTTTCTCCTTCAACACCATCTTCCTGTTTTGGTTTGTACTCTGGTAAAACTCGGTTAAGGATGCCCACATCTCATAGGCATAGTTCTTCCTTGTCACATGAGGTATAACATGGTCTCTAATGGAGTTCAGGATTATTCCCTTGGCCTTCACGTTTATCTTATTAAACGCTCTGCCTGAATCAATTGCCAATCTAGCCGTCCTTCCTCCTGCTGACTAGGAAAATGATTTTGTGGCCCTTTGGAAAACTTTCTCGACCTCTGGAACTGAAAACGTTTTCCTCTTCAACTGGATCGAATTTCTCTTTTGAAGCAATTACGCAGTCCTTATGCTGCGTCTTGGAGAAAATCTTGGACTCCTCTTTCTGACTCTCTGGAACTGGAAAGCTTCCTTTGGACTCGCTGCTTCTGCCCCTCACTGTCTCTGCTTCCCTTCTCTGGCTCGGACTCTTCCTGCAATTGCTGCTACTCACTGGAAAAAATCGAACTGCCCAAGGAAATCGATCTCAAGTGTCACCAGTGTGTTTTTCCATCTACCCATCAACTTCTTATAATCTCACTGTGGGACTCCAACGACCAGGTTTAAAACTTATTCAATGGCTGAGGTTATTTCACACATTGACTAGATGAGATCAACATAATATGTCCTCATATTAAATATGAGGTGATTGACAAAGTTGAAGGAACTATAATTGGAAGTTCCTGGGAGGAAATGTGTGAATAAAGTAAGGAAGAGATCATCAAATGCAACTATGGAGAACGAAATCAACATCCAGGGACTGGAAGATTTGACTATGATATATCCATGGGAAAGCTATGAAGATCTTGATAAAGTCTAAAAAAGAAAGAGACCCTTGACGTTGTATATCTTTTGGAGATGTGTCAATATATCTGCAGGATGTTGATACGAGCAAGGAGATGTCATGATGAATGATCACTACAAAGGTAATTTTGATTTAATCACGATTTTCTATTTTTGAACAATATCTGGATAGGCTAATGCAAGGATACCAAGGGAAGCGCTGTAGATGTCCTCTACAACTGATACTCATGTGGTAGGATGAAAGATCCCGAAGGAAACATGATGCGAAGAAGATAACAAGGTATGAAGGAAGGCCATATATGGAATAATGGATCACTTTCCAATGAAATGAATTATGACATGACTCATGAATGACATCAAAGTGATGGATGGTCTGTGCCCTACAAGAAGTCCCTAAAGAATGCAGGCTCCATATCAAAGAAGAAACTCATGACATCGAAGGAAAGGAGTCCTACAAGCAATTGTTGCCCCATGATCTCCACCTAAAGAGCTGCTGGAAGCAAGTCCCTGATTAAGAGGGAACTTGGTCAAGTCCTTGATTAAGGGGGAGCTTGGGTACATTCCTTTTATAGGAATGGGTACATTCCTTCATTGGAATGGGTATGTCCTCCCTAGTTAAGAGGGAGAGATAGACACATCATTCTTGTCTTCACTTGGGAAGGTAGAATGGAGGATTGGGTAAGCATCCGACATTCGATACTCTTTGAGGATATGGTAGGGCATCCAAGATAAGTGTAGTCATAGAGGCCCGATATTCTTTGAGAATTGGGAATCCAAGATACGAATAGTCTTGGTGGAACATACTCTGAGAGAACCTGGGTGGGGTATGTTTCGAGAGAGACAATGATGATGGTGTCTATAAATCATTGGTCTCACCAACATTGTGCACAAATCTTGTGGAGAGATACAGTTGTTAGTGAAGGCCTTGCTATGTGACAATGCTGGATGATATGATGCTATACAAATGGGTTACCAATCTGACTCTTCTTATGAGAATTCTTCAGATTGAGAATGTCCAAGCCTTGTATGGATTATGAATACCTCCCTAGTTAAGAGGGAGTGTTGAAATATGTAGCTAGGTTCGGTCTTCATAATGACATATGTAATGTTGATTTTATGTCTTCAATGTAAAGAGAAAAGTAAATTTATTATTATTGTTCTCGAGGCATGGGTTTCATGGTCAAGGAAAAGTTATTTTTAGGTCAAGCTCCCATTGTGAGCTTCTATGATTTGTCATTGAGTCTATGAAGTCAAAAGAGTCACCGTCATGTATGAATAACCCTTCTTGGGCATGTTACATATTGTAAGAAAATTATTTGAGTCAAATTAGAGTAAAAAGATCCTCCGAGACCAAGTCAAACATGCAAACATCAAGTCAGCCTAATGAAGCAACAAGTCGGCCTAAGTATATGTCAAGTTGGCCTAATAGGAGGCTCAAGGAAGCCTATATATAGGGCACTCGGCCTCATTTGGAGAACACACTCTCACTCACACAAGTTCGATCATAAGGACAAAAAGAAGTGCGAAGAAGAGGAAGACTAAGGAAGGAGAAAAAGTCGAAGTTTTGGGTTTGTTTTGGGCTACATATTGTAAGAAAATTATTTGAGTCAAATTAGAGTCAAAAGATCCTCCAAGACCAAGTCAAACATGCAAACATCAAGTCGACCTAATGGAGCAACAAGTCGGCCTAATAGGAGGCTCAAGGAAGCCTATATATATAGGGCACTCGGCCTCATTTGGAGAACACACTCTCACTCACATAAGTTCGATCATAAGGACGAAAAGAAGTGCAAAGAAGAGGAAGACTAAGGAAGGAGAAAAAGTCGAAATTTTGGGTTTGTTTTGGGCTACTTATCTCCACACGTGCAAATGAATTTGGGCACATATTATTGCAGTGAAGCCGAGTTGCAGAAGTAAAGTTAGGCCACCAAGAAGAGTTGTTCTGGAAGTCGAGTTCACTAAGAAAGAGAATCTACCCAAGCATGCTAGTTTTTGTAGCATTAGATGTGTTCTAGCCACGAATATTTGGTGGAGAGGCTAGAATACATGATATCTCCAAAACCCAGAAATTGTTTCTGGAAATTCCAGTTAGAAGTGTCTCAGTTAGATTATTAACCATTTTTTAAATATTTCCTAAGTCTAAACTTAGAGAATATGGTTAATTAATCAATATTAATTGAGATAAGGTGAGAATAGTCTAGAAACTCACAAGGATCGATCCAGAGATGATCCTAGCCATTGATTAAGTTTTAATCTTGGTCGTTGGTGCTCCAATAGTGGATTAAAAGAGGAGATCGATGTGGTGATGGAGAGTACACTTGAGCAGTTCGATTTCTTGGCTGATCGATTTCCAGAGTAGCAATAGTTAGTTGCTGGAGAGAGCCAGAGATCAAAGCAGTGAGTGAGGGGTAGGGACAGTGATCCGGAGTAATTTTTCTAGATCTAGAGAGGCAACAACAAGAGGGTCGAGTTATTCCCAGTGAGGCAACGTAGAGGACTGCGTGGTTGCTTTTGAGAGGGCAGTTCAATTGGCTTGAGATAAAATCGTTCTTAGTTCCAGAGGTTGGGCAAAGGTTCCAGAAGGTCGGAGAGATGATTTCCTCAGCAACGGAAGGCAGAACGACTTCATCAAAGACTAGGTGGAGGCTTGACGTCAAGCATACTGCGCAGAGAGTCAGAGGGACGAGCTTTCTGAAGGTAGGTTGTGCTGGGATTGCTTGTGGAGGAAGGGTAATTCCCTTCAATACTTTTGTCCTGATTTTTCTTGCTGTGATTGCCAGTTTTAGGCATCCAGATTGTACTCAAAATTTTCATTGCTGCATAATAATATAAACCCTCACTGCTGCACCAGTTTTCCCAAGTTGGGTTTTTCCGGGGACATTTGTCCAAAAATAATTGTCATATTTTATGTGTGTGCTAGCATTTCTCAGCTTCCAACGTTTTATTTTTCTGCAAAAGTTTATTTGTGAAAGTTGCAGTGTGTTTGTTTCGATATTTGCTTTAGCAAATAAATTGTTAAATAATTAACAATTAGGAGAAATAATACCAGTTGCTGCAATAGGATTCCAGTGTAGGAATTTTCACATGGTATCAGAGCGCAGTTGATCAGCTGGAGAGCTTAGAAACGAAGGAAAGGAATTTCGGTGCTCAGCAAGGGAAGCAGGCCTAAATTCCCAGGGGTAGCGCAATGTTTTTGCCAAGAGTTCGAGTTGCTCGAGGAAGTTCGATTTTTCTGAGAGGGGCAGAAAAATTCGATCCTTCCAGTTCAAGTGATTCTAGAGGCAGGGGGAGCAACTCAGTTATTTCGTTGGGCAGACCTCTAGTTGGACGCAGAGGGTTTTGCAGTAGTTTGCTAGAGTAGAACCAACATCGGGGTGGAAGAGAGAAGAGCACACACAGAGGGAAAATTTTCCTCAGAGAATTTCTAGTCTCAAGAAGTTCGATTTTCCTTGCAGAGTGGCAATAGTTGTTTGAGGATCTTCTCACTCGAGGAGGGAGTGCGAGTAGCAGAGCAACAACCGAGCAGAAGGAAAGAGGGAGTTTTCGACAATTCTTTGAGATACATTCAGATGTAGAAAGGGGAAGGCATAGACCCTTACCGTACCAGGATTAAGGAGGTCCGAGACCAATTGTGAGCTATTGGGGCAACACCTCAACCCACGGAGCTAGTGAGATTGGCACTCAACAATGTCTCAGAGAATTGGCAAGTATTTTTCCAAAGCATATTGGGCAGAGACAAGCTACCAAAGTGGGACAGGATGTGGGCTGACTTGCAGCGGGAGGAATTGAGGCGAGCTCTTCTAAAGAGCTCCATCAGTGGCAACAATAGCAATGGACAAAAGGCGTTAAAGGAGGAGAATGTAGCCCTTTCATCTAAGGGTCCCGGTCAGGGACATGGGGAGCAGAGGAAGAAGAAGGACCTGTCAAAGGTCAAGTGCTTCAGGTGTGGTGAGCTCGACCACTACAGTACCCAGTGTCATCTCAGGAAGAAGGACAAGGAGGAGAAGCAGGACCAACAGGAGCTTCAACAGAGATCGATAGGATTTCCTCCAGGCTAGAGGAAGATTTTGCTATGTTCGCCGATATACCTCCAGGAGTGAGTTGGGGTGACTTGGTGTTATAACCCTAGAGAGCTACAAATGGGCAGGATCCTTGAGGAGTCCACCTCTTGGATCAATACCTGGCTACGAGAGCCCAAAGTATTCAGTAGCAGGATGGATTGGTGGCAGTAGATGTAGTCAGATACCAGAGCAACAGATGCAGAGACTAGTAGCAGTCAAATGCTGGGGAGCGTAGTGTAGAGTTGGTAGCACTGCAGGTGGCACAATGCAGAGTTGGCAGCACTGCAGATGGCACAATGCAGAGTTGGAAGCACTGCAGGTGGCACAGTTCAGAGTTAGAAGCAACGCATGTCCTTCATGAGCAGAGGCTAGTTGCAGTTAGAGACTTGGGATATAGATGCATCATACTGATCACAGTTGATTCAATATTTTGGTTGTTTTTCAGTTGCAGTTGTTGTAGTAGTAGCAACAACAGAGTTGCAGTGCAAATGCAGTATCGGCAATAGGATAGCGGGGTCAGTAGCATCACAGATGCAATGCGTATCAAAGTTGCGCAGTAGTTGGTGGGCAACAGTGGCCAGACATCAGCACTGTGACAATAGATGATACAGGGACAGGGTGGTTGCTACAAGGTGTGCAACAACACTAGAACACATTCCTCGCTAAGAGGTAGTGTTAGTTGTTGTAGCATCAGATGTGTTCTAGCCACGAAAATTTGGTGGAGAGGCTAGAATACATGAGATCTCCAAAACCCAGAAATCGTTTCTGGAAATTCCAGTTAAAAGTGTCTCAATTAGTTTATTAACTGTTTTTTAGGTATTTCCTAAGTCTAAACTTAGGGAATATGGTTAATTAATTAGTATTAATTGAGATAAGGTGAGAATAGACTAGAAACTCACACGGATCGATCCAGAGATGATCCTAGCCATTGATTAAGTTTTAATCTTGGCCGTTGGTGCTCCAACAATGGATTAAAAGAGGAGATCGGTGTGGTGATGGAGAAGACGTTTGAGCAGTTTGATTTCTTGGCAGATCGATTTCCAGAGTAGCAACAGTCAGTTGCCGGAGAGAGCCAGAGATCGAAGCAGTGAGGGGCAAGGACAATGATCCAGAGGAAGTTTTCTTGATTCAGAGAGGCAGCAACGAGAGTGTCGAGTTATTCCCAGTGAAGTAGTGCAGAGGATTGCGCAATTGCTTCACAGAGGGCAGTTCAATTGGCTGGACAAAAAATCATTCTTAGTTCCAGAAGGCCGGGTAGAGGTTCCAGAAGGTCGGAGAGACGATTTCCTTAGCAACGGAAGGCAAAACGACTTCATCAGAAATTGGTTGGAGGCTTGACATCAAGGAGACTGCAGAGTGGAGCGCAGAGGGTCGAGTTTTCTGAAGGCAGGTTGTGTGGGGATTGCTTGTGGAGGAAGGATAATTCCCTTCAATAATTTTGCCCAGATTTTTCTTGCTGTGGATTGCCAGTTTTAGGCATCCAGATTGTACTTAGAATTTTCATTGCTGCATAATAATAAAAACCCTCACTGCTACACCAGGTTTCCCAAGTTGGGTTTTTCCGGGGACATTTATTAAAAAATAATTGTGTCATATTTTATGTGCGTGTGCTAGCATTTCTTAGTTTCCAACGCTATTTTTCTTCCGCAGTTTATTTGTGAAAACCACAGTGTGAATTATTTGGTATTTTCCATAGCAAACAACAAATAAATTGTTAAATAAAATTAACAATTAGGAAAATAATTTCCCGCTATTGTGATAGATGAAATTTTCACAAAGCAAAGAAGTGAAATTGCAGTATAAGTTGCAATCGAAGTTGGAGTTTCTAGGCAAGTCAAAGTTGTAGTTTCTGGACAAGTCGAAGTTGCAGTTTTTGGGCAATTCAAAGTTGCAGTCTTTGGGCGAGTCGAAGTTGTAGTTGTTGAGTAGGTCAAAATTGTTGGAAGGAGAAGCTATTGAAATAGGAAGCATTGACTTGGTCTTGGAGGGGTTTTTGGTCAAGGGTCTAGGTCTTGGATTTCATCAATTGAAGATTCTATAAGAAGAATTCTTGTGGGTTTTCCTCTCAGGTTGGAGAGGTTTTCGCCCTGACTGATCGCCTACATCTTGTGTCATTTGTGTCATTGTTCTTTATGGTTTGGTCGCTGTTTGATGAAGAAGAACAGATAATAATTATCAAGTGCAAGAAGAACCTAATTAAGAAAAATAAAAAGTCCTCACAAGCAATTATCATTATAAGAGAAATCATCTAATATCTCTGCCCTAGATTTCTCAACATATAGGAGGGGCACTACTTGGAATACTTGGATTAAAATAACATGTTCACTTTCCTTTTACCATACCTAACAGTTTCCATATCACATTATTAGTCCTTGATACCATCTTGATTCTTCGAGTCCAACTTGTCATTGGTTTATTGTGATTTGACACTCCTTTATCCACATCCTTGAGTAGGGTTTGAAAACATTGCCTTGGAGGTTGATGCAACTAAAAGGATGGAAAAGCGTAGTATGGCCACAATGAAACAAAAGGAAAATAAAAATGCAAAAGATGGTTGGGACATAAAAGAGTACATGGGAAAAATCCTAGTATGAGCTCTACCCTATTTGATTTTTCAAGTGCAAACTATACAAACACTTATTTTTGAAACTTGATAATTACTTCCAATGTATCATTAAGCAATTACACATTCGTAAATTCAACCATAGAGACAATGAAGTAGTAGAGATTACAATGCACAAGAGAGACAAGATTTACCCTAGGAAAACCCATTTGGGCAAAAAACCCAACAACCTTCTTCTTAGAGAAATATTTAGTTCAACTAGAGGTACATCAAAGTCAATGCTTATGGTCACACTAACTAGCAAGATGCTTCCCACAAGACAACCAACGAGATGCCAAGTCCAACCTCCTTTTCTTGTCCACAAAAATCCTCCTTGAGTAGCTTGGTCAAGGTCTGTAATGGAGGGCGAGTTTCGTTTTTCTTCTTCCACAAAATATTTGGAACTAGATCACAGTGACACCACAAAAAACTTGGGCTTGATCACGAATTCATTCCACAAGCAATCTTTGACTTGATGATAGGCTTCACTCCACAAGAACTCGGGCTAGATCATAGGCCTTTCTTCACAAGAAACTCAGACTATGTCACAGAAAACTTGGACTGTCACAAAAGAATCTCGTACTTGCAATTCGAATGGCTTCTCCTCTTCTATGTCACAAAATCCTTGAACTTCTTCTTCACTTGTTCGACTGTCTTCTCCTCTTCTATTCGACCTTCTAGTCTTGACCTACTTCACTTGAACTCAGAGATCTATGTGCCTTATGTGTGAATCGAATGATACCTTTGGAGGGGGGATGAATCACTTATTTATATGCACTTGAAGGGGTCCAACAGGTGTCTCTTGGGGCATAGCTGACTTGATCACATGTAGGCTGACTTGACATCTCGTGGTGTCTAAAATTTAAATTTAAAAATTCAATTTCCTTCTTTGAAAAGGCTACGAAGAACACGCCTTATAAAAATATTCTTTTAACAAATAAATAAACTCTCTTTTATTATAAGCATGAAGAACATGCTAAATACAATTTTTCTTTCATCACTAATATAATTTATATTTTATCTTTACAAGTACAAATTGTACATTATGAAGACCAACCATAGCTACAAAATTCAACATACCCTCCTCATTAGCCATCACCCGGTTCTCGAGCACTTGATGCTCTGTCTCATTAAAAGGATCCCTCGCATGTCCCAACCCTGATGAGCGATAAATTGCCTCATCTTAAAGGGTAAATTAAATGCTATATATAAAGAGCAAGTTTTGATCCTTGAGCGATGCACCAAAATACAAAGCATTATCAAAAAAAGAAGTAAAAGGTGCACCGAAGGGGTGGAAAAATCAGGCTAAGTAGGGTAACTCATGCATCCATGATTATTCCCTCCATTACATCTATACACTCAGGATGTGAACTCCCATTAGCTGGTCCCCTGACCATGGCACTTGGCCATGCAGTCTTTCCCCTCCATTGCCACTTACTTAGACCAACACTTATTGATTGAAGGGTTAAACTTGGAAATGCCACCTCCCCTTGGGGGCTTGGACGCACCTAATATGGTTGACTACTGACCCTTACAAAGGTAGGGAACACCTTTACAGGACTTGGTCTAGTTAGATATTTGAAGGTGATCCCAATTTGAAGTATTAATATGCCCTTAACACTTAAGTATGGTCCGCTTATGCATTTATGATCTTAGTCTCTAATGAATGGTTGCTTTCACTTGAGTTTGAGTTGGTTTTTTCAGGTGGTCCAGAGTAGCAAAGGCCGTAAGGGCACCCCACTCACATGATGCCTAGGGCATACATTACATTCCAGAGAACATTATTGACTTAGTAGATGCAACATTGCCCACTTTTTCGCAGAGTGTTGGGCCTTTTGATGACTTGAGCAGTTGATATACATCTTGGAGTACCCCCAAGACCTATATTGATATGCTTCTCTTGTCTAGCATATATGATTCTTGATGATGTACCCATGGGTCCAGTGTACCCCAAGGATGACCTTGACACTACTTGATGGGCATGCCATGATTCAAGGCCCAGATGAGGATGGTCATCCGTAGGATGATTGAGGAGGGATTGTTGCACCTGATGGAGCCTTAATGCTGGAGAGAGGAGGCACCAATTTGCTCACTTGACACCGATGGAGATGACATGTAGCACCCACAATTGGATTTTGGACTCTTGGAGCTACTTTGATGCATGATTTGGGGGATTTCCTCAAATAGAGGATGATCATGATACTTGGAGCCATTTTCAACCTTGTCTTTGCCTTGGTGGAGCATTTGGATCCCAAAAAGGGCATACCATCATCATATTTATAGGCCTACGACTCATACATGTGGGCTTATATTGGCAAATTATGTTGTAAAGCTAGTGGGTTGGGTTGTAACCCTAATTTACTTTTTGTACACTAAAAATAAAACTTGTGTAGGGGATTTTAGTTAGAAATTAAGAGTGGTAGGCCTCATATAAAGAGAGAGTCACCTCATTCATTTTTTCATCATCACTTGTGGAGAACTCAACCTCTCTTAGAGATTTTGGTTTAGCCTTTTGTACTACACTAGTTTGTGGAGATGTGATGTTTTGTGGATATTAGCTGTTGGAAACTAGAGCTTGTTGTGGAGACCTCTTTTTGTGATAAATAAGGTTTGTTCTTGGATATCTTGTGAGTAATTTTTATTGAATATCTTTCTTGATTATTGCTTGTAATAAATGTGCTAGGTTTTTCTATGTTCCATGTCTAAATGCTTATGTTTATATGAAATACTTGGTGAACTTTTGCATGCTTTAATTTGTATCCTTGGACTTCCCTAGAGAACCTCCTAGAGAGCTTTTCTGTAGTAAATTCATCCCCCCATAAAGTGATAACCAGGGTTAGCAAGTGAAAACATAGGTTTCCACCCCCTTATTCTCATAAAGGATTTGATATTTCCATGGCTAAATTCCCTTAAGACTCCATATCCCAAGTAGATAGAAGGCACTAGCATCCATATTGATGGTTAAAAATCATGAAACTATACCTTTTTATCTCTCTCCTAAAATTTTGGCCCTTCAAAGCAAGTTGCTAGGATTAGGGTTTGAGGCTGAATTCAACTAGGGCATGGGCGTTTAGCTGATTGGAGGTTGTTCTACCTTGTTGAGACTTAAAACATAAAAAATCCAGCAATTTGCATGGTTGAAGTCCCTCCTTAGGGCTGATGTCATAAACCCTAGGCAATTATGCATTAAGGCTTCAACTTAGTGTCATTTGAAGGTTTGTTTCTCCTATTGTTGATCATACCTTCCAATCAAACCTTTTCTTTCCTCTTGTATGCCTAATTGTGCCCTTGTTGAATCATACATTGAAAACCTTAGGCTACAAGTTCCTCTTTGTAGGCCTCTTCATAGATATGCTATTCCCTATCACAAATGATTGAGCCTTGTTCCTTGCTTGAGTACCTTGATCAAGCCTATTGTAGTGTCACCTTTTGATCCTTTGACCTAGAATACCATTTAGGTGGCCTATACTGGGAAGCTTCTTGTGCGGTGAAATTTCGCTAAAGAGCTGGAGGTCGAGTGTTGAGGTGTCAGTGGCATCCACCTCATTGTTGTGTCTTAGTATGGCTTTTGCCTTGTGAGGCATCTCACAAGACTTGATAGATTTTGAGGCAACAGGGCACACCACTAAAGGACTATAACATGATAAAACCTCATCAAACCTAAGGAGAAGACTTGATGATTAAAGAAGTATCCAATACCTCACCACCTCTAACTTCAATTTGGGAAAATTAATCCACACGAGTACTAACATCATCAAACACATTCCACCTAGATGATGTCTAGCAATTGTTACAAACTCAATGCCATGCCAAAACCATGTGCACAAGAGGGAGTGTGTTGTAGGAGAATGTGTCAACCTCTTCAAGAATAAATAATCATGAAATCCTTAGAAATTGTGCCCGGGAGAGGAGTGCTCCATAATAAAGCCTCAAATAACCTTCAAATAACCCCTCCAAAAGTGAAAATCTACCAAGTGAAGTAGGGCGCTCAAGCAATTAACCTTGATCAATTTGACCACTAAATAGTTAAATCAACCTCAACATGTGTGCACAAAGGTTAAATCTCTAATAAAATCATAGACCAACCTCCCACTAGTTGCCGATAGATTAAATCACAACATAAACATGTGTGCCAATGAGGGTTTTGTGCTCCAACAAGTGTTGAATCATGAAAGTAAGTTGTATCTTCTAGCAAAGACTACCATGATAACAACACAATGACAAAATAGAAGCTCCACCAGGTTTGAACCTAGGGCAAACCACTAAAGGTCTATAACATGATAAAATCTCATCAAACCTGAGGAGAAGGATTGATGATTAAAGATGTATATAGTATCTCCCACATCTAACTTCAATTTAGGGAAAGGTACATCCACAAGAGTACTAACATCATCAAACACATTCCACCTAGGTGATGTCTAGGAAATGTTACAAAATCATGTCATATCACCTAGGGAAATTCCACTAAATCAAAGTGCAGCACCATAACACTTCGATCTAACAATTTCAACATCATAAGGAAAGCACTGTCAATAGAAATGCTAGCCCATCGAATCATATTGTATGTCCCAACTACACATCAACATAAGAGTGAAAATTCCTCAAACTAGAATCCTATTGCAACAACTGGAAATTATTCTCCTAATTGTTAATTTTATTTAACAATTTATTTTTTGTTTGCTACGACAAATACTGAATACATCATATTGTAATCTACACAAATAAAATTGCAAAAGAAATAAACGCTAGAAGCTGAGAAATGCTAGCGCACACATAAAATTAACATAATTTTTTTGGACAAAAGTCCCCGGAAAAACCCAATGCGAGAAAAATGGTGCAACAATTGAGGGTTTTATTATTATGTAGCAGTAAGAAATTATGAGTACAAATGGATGTCGAAATTTGGCAATCCTACAAAGAAAAATATTGGCAAAAATCTTGTGAGGAATTTCCTCACTTCACAGTGAAACCTTGACACGACTTGCCTTCAGAAACTCGGCCCTCTAACCCTCTGTATCAGCCTCTGCGCTGAACTGCGTAGCCTGCTTGATGTCAAGCCTCTGACTGGTCTCTGATGAAGCTGTTCTACCCTCTGCTAGCTGGGAAAATGCTTCTCCGACACTATGGGACTCCTTCCTGGCCTCTCAACAAAACGAATTTGCCTCTAGAAGCTGCTCTGCAGTCCCTGCATCAACCTCTCTGCAAATGCACTTGCTGGATTTGGAATCACTTCCTCTAGCCTCACTGTCTCTGCCTCTCTCTCACTGCTTTCATCTCTGACTCTCTCTGACAACTGATTGCTGCTACTTTGGAAATTTATTTGCTAAGAAAATTGAACTGCTGAAGTGATCTCTCCATCACCACATCGATCTCCTCTTCTAATTAAAACATAATCGACAGCCAAGATTAAAACATAATCAATGGCTAGGATCATTTCTGGATTGATCCGTGTGAGTTTCTAGATGATTTTCGCCTTGAATTAATTAATACTGATCAATTAACATGTTTTCCTAAGTTTAGACTTAGGAAACATTAAAAAAATTGGTTAATAATCTAATTAAGTCACTTCTAGGCGGAATTTCCAGAAACGATTTTTGGGTTATGGAGATCTCATGTATTCTAGCTACTCCACAAAATTTCATGGGTAGAACACATCCAATGCTACAAAAACTAACACTTCCTCTTAGCAATGAATGTGTTCTAGTGCTACTGCACACCCTGTAGGAATAACCTGTCTCCGCATCATCTCCTATCATGTCGCTGATGTCTGGCTGCTGCTGCCCACCGATTACTGCGTAACTCTGATATGTGCTGCATCTGTGCTACCAACACTGCAACTCTATTGCTGTTTCTACTGCAAAATTTGCAACAAAAAAACATCCAAAATATTGAATCAATTGTGATTAGTATAATGCATCTATCACTCGAGTCTCTGACTGCTACTAGCTACTGCACTATCCACTGAGGACTCTGCGTTGCTGCTGACTCTGCAATGTGCCACTCTGCACTGTTTCTGTTGTCACTCCTAGAGACAGTCTTGAGTTGCTGGAGACCAGTGCCTAGGACATCTTAAAAGCATGAGGTCATCTAGGTTCTCTTCATGCTCTTTGGTAGGGACCTCCTGGGTATTAACTGGATGGAATTGTTTGATCTGTGGTTCTGGGTCACAAGGGGAGCAGAGTAATAACTGTGAACTTTGATCTGCCATCATCAGATCATACTTCATTGGCTTGTCATCAGTTTCGGATCTTGGACATTGTCAATCAGCCACATTGTGGACTTATATCCTCTTGGTGGGGTTGCGGGGAGGGGAGAAGTGGAGAAGGTGGGAGGGACTGGGGCAGGGTGGTTCCCAATGGGTTTTCTCTTTCTCGATTTTGAGGGGAATTTTTGTCATCGGTACCTAATATGGCTATACATTTGCTGAGATCCATTTCTATTGCCACATACTCACCTAAGTTGTGCTTATGGGGCGAGAGGGGGGAAAGGGGACGGGGAGGGGTGTTGGTGTATTTTGTGCATGCACTTTGCTTACATCAGTGCATTTGCATGTGCTGTTTTACTTAAGCATCCATGCTGGTTGCTTTTAGCTTTAGAGCTTTCATGCACACAAATAGCGAAGCTTACTTAGCCGTCTTTTTTCTGTTTTTGCCTCCTTGCTTTGAGGAGAGATTCGTGGCATGCTGTTGCTTGGATTTCTTTTCCATATCTCCCTCTAGCAGGTCATTGTATATGTATTTCTTTACTGATCATTGATCAGTGAGCAAGCTAGTGGGTTAATGCGCGTAGCACACCATTACAACTATCTGGTTTCTTTGTTTTATTGGTGCTCTTCTTTCGTACTCTTGATCTTGGGTGGTTCTGTGGTTGAGCTACAGATTTTGGTTCAACGACCAAATCTCACATAGAAACTTCTATGATTTGCCCCAAATTTGAATAGTGTTTTCATCTCCATAAAGGGTATCCAAAGATATGATCAGATACAAAAAAGTATGATCGTTAATGAATACTCAGGAAAGTGAATCTCAAAATCAAGAAACTAAGAAGGCACTGAGCTGACCATCCCTTTTAGCAGTCTTTCATCTCCCATACCAAACCTATCCAACTGATATGACAGTATAGTTGTGATGTTCCCTATAGATATACTCGTGTATGTACTCTGAACTACCTGCCCAAAACCTTACCCAACCATCAACCCTTGAGAAATAATAACTGACAACCATGTGCCAAGTCTGAATAGCACTTTTGAACCATTGACGTTGAATGATGGACCAGTCTATCCTGTAATGTACCCACAAACCATCTCTAATAAGTGCTCCAAACGGATTTTGGAGAAATCCATTTCGGGTGCTAACAGGTTTCAACAGAGCTTTGGTCATAGCCAATGAGAATTGGTTATCACATAACGTTTGTGGTAAAATAATCTTCTACCTAGTAATGTTGTACATCCTGAAGTTCCCTCTGATTTTCTTACCAGGGGTTGAACTTTTAGTCATTCTTATTGTGTAACAGTTGAATTACAGTTGTAAATTCCTAATCTGTTTATTCTGTCTTCCTAAAGCTGTTGAGCGTACACAGTTTGAAATGTCATATAAGCCTACAAGCTGCAGAGATAAATAATGTCACCACAACAATAAAATCAGTGATTTTGTAGTCTTCAACAAAATGAATTTAAAGTTTGCAGGGTAGTTGAGAGGGTATCTGATGGCCTTGTTAAACTGAACTAGGATTCCTTTGAGTTGGAATAGGAATGAAACAAGCATTTGGAAACTAGGAGCATAAGCAGATGCTACTCATATTGCCTTGTTAAGAAAACTTTGAATTCCTCTTAAAACGAACTTTTAAAGAATTTAAAATGATTCTGCGGTCAAGAAATGATTTCTATGGTTTTGAAGTTCTTATGTATATATTATTTCTGAGATTGGGATTTTTTTACAGAGATTGGGTAGATGGCTTGTGTCGAGCTCCTTTGAATGCCTACATCATGATGAACAAATGTATCGTAAGAAACAACATGTGAAATTTAAAGAATCTGCTTGGAAGGGTTTATATTTCTTGTCAGCGGCACTATTTGAATTCACAGTGATCTATAAGGAGTCATGGTTCACAAACACGCAAAAGTTTTGGGTTGGACCTGGAGAGCAGGTCTGGCCTGATCAAAAAGTGAAGTAAGTCTCACAATTTAAAAGAGAAACTCTTTAGATATTTACATTTTACAAAAGTTGGTTGCATATATAGCATAGTCCCATGTATTTATATTCCACAATTCAATGGCTGACAGGACAAAGTTAAAGACATTGTACATGTACACAGCAGGTTTCTATTTGTACAGTATTCTAGCCGTACTTTTCTGGGAGACAAGGAGATCAGACTTTCTGGTAACTGCGATGCATCATGTGGCAACAACAGTGCTCATCATGTTATCATATGTGCTAAGGTTGGTGAATGATCATTGATAACAGTTCTTGATGTTAACTTTTAATGTTTCGTTATGTTGCATAGATTAGTCATTGATGAAAGCATTACTGTCTGTGTGTGTAGAAGTTTTGTTGTTCAATTCATTTCAAAACTTGAAAATATCTGTTACTGTAAATTGTTTTTGTGAATACACGCAGCAGTTTTGTGATCTGACCAAATCTAGAGGAGACTCTAATATAATGAGGGTAGAACATTAGCTTATTTTAATTTTTCACACTGTTATCATGCTTTTCTGCACCCTGCAAAAAATGAGTTTGGAAAATAAAGTATGATAAACGTGAAACAAATAAGAGGCTCGCCGCTCACCCTATGGTCACTTGATAAGCCACTTCTCTATTTAAACTCTTAGAAGTCAAGGGAGGATTCCCTATTCAGAAGTAGGATCAGCAAACACGTAAGCTTGGGTGATCTCAATGGCTGAGGGTGAGAGCAGAAAAGGCACAGAGGTCTCGATGGCTGAAAGCACACACTGAAAATATCAGATTTAATGCATCTGGTACAGTGTCCTATATTCTGCTGTAAGTGACATTTAATACTCTACTGCACAGTTAGGACAGACTATCCTATCAATAGAAACAAACAGTTTTGGAACTGATACACAGGTGGTAAGAGAGGTCGGAAATTAGTGGGAATATAGCTGCAAATAAAGCCTTAGACTCAGAACTTCTATTTTCCTCTAAAAGAACTATTGAAGGAACAGACTTGCGCACTTGGTGGAAGTTCAAATAGGGCTGGAATTAGATGTTCCAAAGGGCTGAAATGTACATGCATGTGGCTGTAACCGTCCTTGGAGATGGATGAAAAAATCGTACTTTGTTTCTCTCACCTTTAACCTGATGCAAAACAATGATACAACAAAGTATTTTATTCCCAAAAATCAAAAGAAAACTAGCTACAATAGTTAGTATTTTCCATTTTTTATTTGCAAAAATAAAGTCATCTACACTTGGAACTTTGAATTTCTAACCCCAGAGAAAACTAATGCTAAAAGCCTAAAACTAAGATCCTAGTTTGATTTGAATTTGATTTTGTGAGCAGAAATTCAAAAGACATTCAAATATTAAATGTGATATGTTCGAATGAGAGAGAAATTCAAGACAAACATTTGCACGAAATTCAACACAATGTTATAAACAAGATAGGAGAGCGCAGTTGCAGAGAGAAAAGCCAATCTTTCTTCATAACTTTCCAAAAGGCTGGAGTTAGCCATGATAGCTAATTACAAACTGGTAACAGAGATCTTCCTGTTGTACAATAGCGGAGACAAGGAGAATATAGAATGATAGGAGAATGCCAAAGAATTTTTGATGATGAATGGGGAAGACAGCTCTTATTTATAGCTTTTTTGGAACCAAAGGGGACGCCCCCTTCTTCATGCATGATGGCTGTGTTGAGTGGAGTGAATAGAGGGTAGAGTGACTGAGATGTGAATGAGTGAGATGTGGCATGGAGAGGGAGTTAAGAGCAGTTTTGTTAACATCCCGATTTTGGCACGAAATCACGATTTTTTGGCCTAGCCGATGTTTGCCAATTTTTACTGATATTTTGATAGTATCTTAATTTTGCCAATGCTTGCCGATTTTATTGATATTTTCCCGATTTTTACAATTTTTTGGTTTTTCGGACCCTTGCTGATTTTATCCCGATGCTGATTTTTGCAACTTTGGTTAGGAGGCGAGTGAGGTGCATGAGAGAGTTGAATGAAGTGACGTGCATGTGGGGTGAGGTGAAGTGGATGAGTGAGAAGTGGCGTGGAGAGGGAGTTAGGAGGCGAGTGAGGTGCAAGAGAGAGTTGAGTGAAGTGGAGTGGAAGTGGCATTCATGTGGAGTGAGGTGGAGTGGGCGCCATGCATGTGGGAGTTTAGTTGAGTTAAAGTCGGTGCTCACCTTTTTATTTTATTTTTTGTTTTACGCATTCATTTCTCATGCATGAGGCGCCATTTGGAAGCCTCTCAGTGCGCCACATGTCACCCATTCTCCCTGCCATGTGTCACTCATGCATGGTGCCATTTGTCAACCATGCGGAGCGCCACATGTCACCCATGCTTCCTGCCATGTGTCACTCATGCATGCAATCTCAAATTTCCATGCAAGTATGCGACATTATACTCATC
The DNA here is from genome assembly GCA_034641835.2 of Pinus albicaulis. Taxonomy (NCBI): domain Eukaryota; kingdom Viridiplantae; phylum Streptophyta; class Pinopsida; order Pinales; family Pinaceae; genus Pinus; species Pinus albicaulis. The sequence continues at coordinate 780,321,975 of CM076575.1, read as the reverse complement.
AAACTCAAAATTTCATGGTGAGTCCACCAGTGCTGTTAGAATATGCATGCAGTATCCCAGACTCATACATGTGTCTCAAAACTATTGGAACTTGTTGCCTGTCGCATGCATGTCACATGCCAGCCATATGGAGCCATACTGGAAACTACTAAAAATAGAAAGTCCATGCATTTCGCATGACCACCATTTGATCCAGAATTTTGAGAGGAATCCAAATATGGTGTTAGAATTGCCATGCAACTCAATGCTTGCGTGAAAACTTAATTGATTCTGAAAGTGCTCGCATTTATCATGCGAGTATATCACCGGAATCCAGAAGCGATAAATATGCTCCTTGTATCAATGCATGTGCCATTCGGCTGTTCGATCTCCTCCAAACTGAAAACAATCTCTCATGTTGTGTCTCGGGTCTTGTATTAAGAAAAATCATTGCACCAGTCTACGATGGACTATGATGGTAACCTGACTGGTCTGTTCTCTGTGTCTGGGTCATCTAGCCTGATGTGTTGGCTGGTGGTTGATTCCCAGTTATAATGGAACTAACTGGGGTCAACATGCACCTAGTCATATCAAATATTGCATTGAGCTAGCTTTTGACGTTTTGGACAGAGGTTTGCTTCGTTGTCATATGCTTGTTCAATATTCTTGCTTTCATACTAGCACATTGGGCTGCCACTCCACAGAGTTATCACTAATATGTGGCATTGATCAGGAAGATTCTGAATGCATATATATAGACTCAAGTTTGGTGCTTTAGGAATAATATGTTCAATGCCCAAGTACACAACATTAGGTTGAAGTACTTTGTGACTCTCATATCAGTTTGTAGGAAAAACTAGATAACTGTTTCCTGTAAGAACTAGAATGACGCTGGTTTGAAAGCATGGTCTTGCTTTGGAAGTAGAGTCCTCATAATTTATTACATGATCTCAAAAGCATAATTGAAATAGTTGCAAATTCTTGATGGAATGACTTTAAACTTTAAAGTATGATGCTATGACAAATATTTTGTTTATCTATTTCTAAGGTTGGAATTCAGGTTGTTTACGTTTTCACTATGGTATGAAACTCGAAAACATCTAAGGTTTATTAAATATTTCAAGTTTCTGAAATAAGAAATTTCAAAGTTTTATGACTGTGAAAATATATGTGTGTATGTCCACATATACATCCACTCTAATATGAGCCTGAGACAGGTTAACCATGATGGCATTTTTATTAAAAACAGGAACAAGATTTTCCGAGAGCAAATCTTCCATAGTGTTATTTGCAGTAGTCATTTTCATAAGCCAACGTTTCCAATCCATAATAGGATTCATCATCAAGACAATGAATCGTTGGTAAAGGGTGAGATCAATTCATCATGTTGGCAAACATATTGCCAAGGGTATGGAAAAGAAAATATTGGCAACTTCGGGAAAATATTGTAGACTATTGGAAAAAAAAAATACAAAAATATTCATTTTTTTTAATATCTAAAGCAACAACATAAAATAAATGCATTGAAACATATATATGCAAACATAATTAACATATAAGATGCCTAGTGCTACATCATACATCAACATGTTGAGAAATGTAACTATTATTGGTCTTCATAATTGTATTTGAGTCATGATGTAATGTATTTGTCAAAAGAAAGAAAAATAAAATTATTTGTAAAAGAAAATTTATTTATGAGCATGGGTTTTATGCTTTGTTTATTTTGTTTCTAGGTCAAAGCACCCATTTTGTGCTTCTAGGGTTTGTGTCATGTCAAGAAAGAATTATTATTTTTATGTAATTGGTCATGTAAACCCTAATCCATCAAGTGAGCCTCAAGTACATCAAGTCGGCATCATTAAGGGGGCTACAACCATTAGAAGTAAAAATGCTACTTGACCTATTTGAGCATCCAATCCAAGAAGTTCGATCTGCAATCTTAAGGAGTAGCTAAGGCAATAAAATAAGTGACAAAGGCTTGAAGAAGAACAAAGAAACCCTAGCGAAGGAGGAAGAAACCGTAACGAAGAAAGAAAGGCTATTTTTCTTGTGTTTCCAGCTCACACGTGTGAGAATCCGAAGCTGCAGGAGGACCGAAGTTGCAGGTCTGTAGTAAGGTCGAAATTCTTGATGTAGGAGGGTTGAAATTTGAATTTGATGCACCGTTGAAGCAGTTTGACTTGAGTTGACTTCTGAAGTTTGGATAACCATCTTGGAGGCTAACTTGGTGGATTGGAGGAGGTCTTTATCTTGGTCAAAGGTCTTAGTTGTTTCATTTGATTTGGCTTTAAAGGAAGAGGAGAATTTTTGGGTTTTCCCCTAGAAGAGGGGTTTTGCCTTGGCTGAGAGCATATATCTTGTGTCCATGTTGTTTGATCTTCATGCACTTATGTTTTGGTAGTTGCTTGATGATAAGAAGATTAAAGAAGACATAAAAGAAGTTAATAATATTGCTAAGAAATCACAAGTAATTATCAAGATAAGAAAATCTTTCTGCCTTTATGATTTTCCAACATGGTATTAGAGTTAAGGTGAAGTAGAAGAAGAAAAGGGCAGCGTGAAGATCACATAGTAAGGATTCAAGAAAGGATTTAAGGATAAAGAAGAAGAATTTTTGGACTCTGTAATATTCCTACTTAGCCTGAGCTAAGAGGATATTGCATTTTTGTTTTACTTTCTGTTGCATGAATAAATGAATAAAGGAGGACATGTAAAACTCCTGAAAAGAATGAATAAATCAATGCCCATATGAACAAGGATAAATCAGGGCCATGTAAATAAATCACTTGCAGGTGTGAAAGGGGTTTGAGCTGTGAGACTGGGTCAACCTTGACCAAATCTACAGCGCTGTCTAGATTCAATGTATCTCATGAAGGGACAACGTAGTTCTAGAAGGAGGCCCCTCATGTGAAAGGAGCTTACTCATCAAGGTGGTTTAGGGTTTGCAAAGGCTTTCATCTTATAAAAGGAAGGGGAAGGCAGCAAGAGAGGGTTGTTGATTGTCTATATTTCTGAGTATCTTGTCTGTTTAGACAAATACCATTATCTGCTGTTCAGTGGAGAATAGTGCTGCTTAGCACTTGGAGTTCCTATGCAGGGATTTCACCTCTTTCATTGAGGATTCTTGGAGGAGTTTTGCTGATTTGATCCACTATCAGGGTTTGGGCCAAGCTCTACTTCCAACTGCAACGCAGATCCAATGAGGGTTTGTTTGCTTTTGTAGGTTGCAGCAAGTGGAACTCTAGATCTGTTTAGATCTAGCTTGTATTGGAGCCTCTTCTTAGTGAGTGTGTCTTTTAACCTCCTGGAAGAGTGCATCCACTGTTTGAGCTTCAGATTTGTATCTTGGCATCAAGCCATCTCTGTTATTCAAGCTACAACACGGTTTCCCTTTAGGGACTGTGTTATTTTCAATGGAGGGTTTGCAGGGTGTTTTGACCCCATTTTTGATGAGAGGTCTCTGGTGCTGGGCTTTGCCTTTCACTTTGGTGATCCATGGATTAGCTTGCTGATCCATGTTCTGTTTAGATCTGATCTGTTTTAATGTAAAGTCATCTTCAGAAATTTCTGAATCATTTTCCAGATCTGCAACTTAAAACTCAGATCTACTCTTTGTAATGCATGATTTGGCCAAAACCCCAAGGGGATCTTGTAATAGAGTCTTTCTAGAATACAGATCTGAAATGGATCTGATCTTTCATCCACAGATTTGTCCTAGATCTGAAGTGTAACATTCAGCTGCTGCAGCTCCTTAAAATAACGCTGTTAAGCCATTTTGCAGTTTATATATATGTTGCAGCCTTCTTTTCTGAAGATTTCTTGCTCTCTTGTCTCCTGTATTCTACTGTATATTGTAAGAGCATCATTGTAATTCTGATTTGCTGCTGTATGTTCATAATTTGATCTTATTTGATGGCCTCTTGCTCATGCTTTCCAAGACTGCGTTATTTCTGAAGCAGTTTGTTGTGCATAGCTGTAGCCCCTCTTGTAGGGTGTTTTTCAGCTAGACTAGGTGGTGGGAGATTTGTTTAACACACCTAGTTTGATTTGTTTTTGCTCCCCTTTTGGATCTAGACTCTAGATCTGTTGATCTAAGGGATCCAAGGGCTGTAAACTCATTTCTGTGCATCAATCTCCCAGGAGTGCGTTATTTCAGCAGGCTTGCTGTGTCATTCCAATTTTGAAATATTACAATGGTATCAGAGCTCCTTTCTTGGCACAACCTGTGCTTTCCTTGGAGCACCACAGTCATGGTGCATTCAGAAGAAGATGAACCTCTTACTGAGAGGGAGAAGAGGTATCAGAACATAAGTCACAAGAAGTTTGATTACACCACTGATGATCAAGACAAGGGTAAAGCCACTGAAACTACAAGTGATAAAGAAGGAGAAGAGTTTGCAAGAACTCTTTTGGTAGCCATGCAAGATTTTGCTAGAGAGATCAAAGAGATGAGAATGGACAGGATGAGGGAATCTCCTGGGAGATTTCATCCTGGGGAAAGCTCTGACATGTCTCATCACTGGACTGGTCAACCAGTAAACCAGCCACAAGTTCCACAAGCTCCACAATGCTCCACCATGCCTACCTTCTTGGCTGTGGAGAATGAAGGGCCACAAGAGCAAGCTTCCTTTGAAGACTACTTTGTGGAATATGAATCTCAGAATCAGAGATTCGAAGACCACTTGAGTTTCCAAGAGTTTTGTCACCTCAAGATCATGATAGGCATCACTCTATGGGCAGATTCTTCTTGCCTAAGTTTGATGGGTCATCCACCAGTTCTGCCAAGGCATGGGTAGAAAAGCTGGATATCTACTTTCAGTTGAACAAAGTCCCTGAGGTTGAAGCCATCAAGATTGCAGCGCTGCACTTTCAAGGTGAAGCACATAATTGGTGGTTCCATGGGTTGTCTACATTGGGCCATGCCAATGTGACTGCCTATTCTGAATTCACTAGAAGACTGGTGGAGAGGTTTGACAGAAAGGATCCAGAAGCACCTTTCATGAGCCTTGCAAAGTTAAAGCAATCAGGAAATGCAAAAACTTATATCTTTGAGTTTCTAAGATTATCTGTTATGGTTCTTGATCTATCTGTAGCAAGGTGGGTGTACATGTTCATCGATGGCTTGGATGAAATTTTGCATGAGTTGGTTAAATCTACCAAGCCCATCACTTTGCATGATGCCACTGAGAGGGCTAGGGACCTCCAAGATGCCTTGCCAAAAGCAAAGGCCACTTTTCAGAGCAAGGCCCCTTACCTTTCTAAGGGGAAGGAAGAGAACGCTGCTCCTTCCAAGGAGAGCTCATTCAAGAAGCCTCTTGATATTGAACTCAGGAGGGAGTTGAGAAAGAAGAGACTATGTTTCACTTGCCAAGAGTCATGGACACCTGGACTTAGATGTGCTGCTGGGAAAGCACACTACATAGAAGTCTTTTCAGATCTTGAGGAGGAAGATGAAAATGATGAACCAAGGAGAGGTCACAGCGTTGACAATGTTGAGGGAGATCCAACACCATCTGGAGATGGGAATGGAGCCTTTTCTCCAATGGGAGGAACTCTTGCATCTTTGAGAGGAGTATTTAAGTACTTGACTTTAAGAGTACAAGGTTCAGTCATGAATCAAAGGGTATCTGTACTGATTGATAGTGGGGCAACCCATAACTTTATCGATGCTCATCTTGTGCAGAGGAGAGCAATTCCCACTGATACATTTGAGGGATTCTCTGTTTTGGTTCTAGGAGATAGGACAATGCAATGCATGCATTATGTCCCATCACTTTCAGTTATTATGGGGTCCTACACTTTGGTGGATCACTTTTTTATAGTTGACATACCAGACACCAATATCATTTTGGGTGTCCAATGATTGATTACATTGGGGAAGGTCACCACTGATTGGAAGGCTTTGCAGATGGAGTGGGTGGACATGAAGAGTGGTAAGCCCCAAATGATCCAAGGCATGCATACTTATCCCTCACCTAGCACTTCCACACAAACAACAGAGATGGATTTGCGCAGTGGAAGCAAGGATCTCACAGTCCCTTCTCTGATGTTCATGAGCTTTCTGCATGGGACATTCCTATCTAGTGGCAAACCACCTGGAAGGCCACCAGATTCAGATCTTGTGGGGGAGGCCTCACAAAGTACTGCTCCAAACTTAGATTCAAGAGGGATTGGGGCAATAGAAGACCAAGCTACAACGCTGGAAGGCTTGGGACAACTCAAAAGTAAGAGGGATTTTCTCCCTTCACCACTATCACCCCCTCTCATTTCCAGATCTGTGTTGTGGGAGGAGGAGAATGGGAGGATCAACCTTCCAACACACATCTTTGGCATTCGAAATGTCAGAGAAGAGATCAGCAGCATGACAGACACTTCCATGGAGGTATCATCAGCACTGTCTTTGTTGAACAGTGTGGATCTGTACTGGAAATCTCAATTTCTTGTAGAGTATTCCAAAGATCTCCACACCGGTATGATACTAGATGACCTGCAGCAAGAAGAGGGCTATTTAGTCCAAGGGGGAGTCATCTACTTTCATGGTAGGATCTTCCTGTCTAGAGCTTTTGAGCTCAAGCAGAAGATACTACAAGAGGCACACAAAGAATTCCTTCTCAGCCATATGCAGTCCATGAAGATCTACACCCTGATCATGAGGAGCTTTGATTGGGAGGGGATGAGAGAGGAATTACATCAACACTTTCAAGAGTGCATTAGCTATGAAGAATTGGGGCAGCCAATGGACTCTTTGCAAGTGTCATTTCAACCAGTTCTTCCTTTTCTTGAGAGGAGGGAAATGCCCATGCACAACTCCATGTGTATGAAGAGCTATGATGGTAAAGGATCTAATCATGCCAAGCAAGTTTCATTTTCTGATTTACACATTCTTTTACCATGGTTTTGCAGGCTATGACTCCTAAAGGGTGTAAGAGATCATGTGGATCTCATAGCTTTTTGAGGGCCAATAGAAATTCTAAACTTGGCCATTCCCTTGTTGTGCAAAGGGAGATTCCTTTTCGTGATGGGTGCTTCCCAAAGGCACCAAACACATCCGATATCTCCAGCTATGTTGAGATGACTTATGTAGCAAATGTGTGGGGGGAATGCCACTTGCCACACCTTGATCTAATGTAGGCAGGAGATGCACTGCGCTGGCATCACATGTGGGAATTTGACCCACCTCTTCAAGGTCAAATTTCTGTTTGCATATATGTAGTTTTGCTCCCATACTTGGATGATATAGTTGTAATGTTTTTGGGATTGTATGGAGGAAGTATGGGCAGTTTGTATGTACCACATGGGTTGAAACTTCTCTATGTGCCTCATGCTACATGTTTTAGAGAAAGCATTGCTCCAGCCATATTTATTTCTGTTGAATTTTTCACTCCTTGTGGGATGAACTATGCAGCTCTTCTAATGACCTTGGAGGAACAATTCATGATGTATTGGCTTGGTGAACACTTGGCTTATGAGGAGGACATGATCCTTGATGGTGTCACCAATGGAGGAGTGGAAGAACTGCAACACTCACCCTATCAGTTGCTTGAGGACAAGCAACATTTTGGAGGGGAGGAATGTAATATTCCTAATTAGCTTGAGCTAAGAGGAATATGCTATTAATCAAGGTTGTCATTGATGGCAATGTGGCATTGACCGAGATGTCAATATTCTTGAGATGCCTGGTTCCAGATGGTGATGCCATGACTCTTGGTTGACTAAGATACCATTAATGAATATGTCAAGCTATTAGTGATGCCATTATGATGTCAAGCCACTAAGAAGATGTCTTGTCCTAGATGCTTGAACTAACCATGAAGACACCATAACCCCATGTATCTTTGCTCTTGATAAAGAAGCCCTAGAACCTGGATGATGTCCTTACCCTTGATATTGAAGGACTATACATGAATGACCGCACTTGATGATGTCATACGTGATGGCACTTGATGAAGGTCTTAATTGCATGGACAATGATTGGAGACATGACATGATGGACTTGGAAATCACTTAATGGCAAGACATGACATGAAGGACTTGGAAATCTCCTAATGGAAAATTAATAAATGCTACACTATGGTTGGTGACATCTCACTGCACTATTATTGGATGACATGGATATCCTATATGATCCTATGATGATGAAGAAACCAAACAATGGAGAAGCCATACTGTCCCAAAAATTCCTCATGCTGTCCCAAAAATTTTATGCATAAAATTTAAGGACAGTCACAAAGAAAAATAATTTCTGCCACCTTAGAGGCATATTTTCTCAATGGGACCTAGACCGTCTTAAAGAGGGTTTTTCATCTTTCCAACGAGCCCTTACACGCCCCGAAACTCCCAACGGTTTGTGAGAAAATGAATTTTCAAGTTTAAAAATAATATTTTTTAAGGCTAGCCGACCTACACTCAGACATTCATGTCGGCCTCCCTCCAAGAGACGTGCCTCTTTATTAAAGATCGAATTCCTTTATAAATACGACGTCCAGCACGTCATTTCAACCATAAATTCGGTCAAAAATTCAGAGATTGAGCACAGAATTAAGGAGGAGGCCGAGAAGGACTTTGGCATCACGTTTTGGGCTAAATATTTGTGATCAGGTTACCTTGGATCTGAGTGGACAGCAACCTGAAGCAGAAATTTGGTGGTTTCAGGAATATAAACTCAGTGGAATAGTGTTAAAAAATTCAGTCCCACCTGTAATGAAAAGGCTGCAATCTGAATTGCATCTGAAGGGATTTTCATGAGGTTTATTGTCATTTTTTGATCTTGGTATCTCTGTTTGGAGTGCCTGCTATAGCAGTAATGATTAAGGTTTATGAAAGTCTCTTGTGAGGCATTTCTTGTCTCTATATCATTATTTTTGCAGGAAACTACTACAGTTGTAAGGGACGAAAGTTGAGGGAGTTTTTAAGGTCATTCTTGAGACCTTGCAACAGCCATATCACTGCAGTTCTATCTCTCTTGGAGGAAGTTGCTACATCAATCTAAACTGCCCCTTTTGTCACACCTTTTCACTCAATATGCAGTGCTAAAAAAGACATAGAGACTTGAATGAGTAGACTATAATGGCATTAGGAAACAGGCCAAAAGAGCAGTCCTTTTGACATTAATTGGAGAAGCCAAGTGAAAGTTTTGAAGAACATTTTTGAGGACAAATAATGAAGTGACAAAACTGTTTTGGGCAGCCCTTGGTAGCATTTTTGAAGCACCATTGAAATCAGTCCTGAATATTGAAGAGGACACTCTTTGAAGACCTTGTTGAAGAAAGCTTGAAAAATTGATCAGAGAGACCTTTGTCACACCTTTGGAGCAACAGATTTTTTTGTGAACAACTGTTGGAAGCTGCTTATTGAAAAAGAGTCTTAATGAAGTAACCTTGGAAAGGTGTATGGGTATCATGAAGAGCATTCAAGACATATTTGTGATTGTCAAAGTTGTCATTGATGATTAAAGGTATTCTTGGAGACTTTTCTTTGAAGACTCCCTTGGAGAGTTCTTGAAGAAGCATTGTTGAAGACATCTTAGAGCAGGTGCAAAACTTGGACTTCCTATTGAAGACACCTTGAAGGTCTTGGAGATATTATTGGAGACCATGATGCATTGAAGCCATCATGAGGTAACCTTGGAGAAATTGTTTGGGTACGATGAAGAGCAGCGGTGACACCTTCTACAAAGAAAAGGTTGTCATTGATGACGTGATGTGTAGACTACAGTGAAGAGTAAGTTGAAGATTGTCAGGCTCGTTGAAGAAGACATTGGGAGCCGTAAGTATAACCAAATATATCTTGACGAAATGAAGCAGGAGGTTGGAACCTCATAGAGACAAGGTTGGTGCCTCAGAATTGACAAGGTTGGTGCCTTGGAAGATTGGGTTGGAGCCCTAGAGGATAGGTGTCCTCAAGAGACCAGGTTGGAGCCTGTACCAGATATAGGGTTGGACCCCTTGAGGTTGGTGCCTCAGAATTGACAAGGTTGAAGCCTTGGAAGTCCAAGTCAGTGCTTGGAAAATACAGGTTGGAGCCTGGGAGATTGAAGATTGGTGTCTTCATCTAGGGTTGGAGCCCTACATATATTGTACTTGATTTATTGTAAATAAAAAATTAATAAAAGAATTTATTCTTATTGTTCATTTTGTGTTCTAAATATAGGTGATCTAACTGGTAAAATTAACAATTGAAAAGAAACACCGATTCACCCCTCTCAAGATTTTAACATATACATTTTTGTTTTGCTTCCTGTTGAATGAATAAATGAATAAAGGAGGACATGTAAAACTCCTGAAAAGAATGAATAAATCAATGCCCATATGAACAAGGATAAATCTGGGCCATGTAAACAAATCACTTGCAGGTGGGAAAGGGGTTTGAGCTATGAGACTGGGTCAACCTTGACCAAATCTACAACACTGTCTAGATACAATGTATCTCATGAAGGGACAACGCAGTTCTAGAAGGAGGCCCCTCATGTGAAAGGAGCTAATTCATCAAGATGGTTTAGGGTTTGCAAAGGCTTTCATCTTATAAAAGGAAGGGGAAGGCAACAAGAGAGGGTTGTTGATTGTCTATATTTCTAAGTATCTTGTCTGTTTAGACAAATACCGTTCTCTGCTGTTCAGCTGAGAATAGTGGTGCTTAGCACTTGGGAGTTCCTATGCAGGGATTTCACCTTCTATCGAGGATTCAAGAGTCTCTGCTACCAGATTTGATAATTAATGCTTTGGGCCAAGCTCTACTTCCAACTGCAACACAGATCTAGTGAGGGTTTGTTTGCTTTTGTAGGCTGCAGCAAGTGGAACTCTAGATCTGTTCAGATCTAGCTTGTATTGGAGCGTCTTCTTAGTGAGTGTGTCTTTTAACCTCCTGGAAGAGTGCGTCCATTGTTTAAGCTTCAGATTTGTATCTTGGCATCAGGCCATCTATGTTATTCAAGCTACAACGCAGTTTCCCTTGAGGGACTGCGTTATTTTCAGTGGAGGGTTTGCCGGGTGTTTTGACCCCATTTTTGATGAGAGATCTCTGGTGCTGGGCTTTTCCTTTCACTTTGGTGATCCATGGATTAACTGGCTGATCCATGTTCTGTTTAGATCTGATCTGTTTTAATGTAAAGTCATCTTCAGAAATTTCTGAATCATTTTCCAGATCTGCAACTTAAAACTCAGATCTACTCTTTGTAATGCATGATTTGGTCAAAACCCCAAGGGGATCTTGTAATAGAGTCTTTCTAGAGTACAGATCTGAAATGGATCTGATCTTTCATCCACAAATCTGTCCTAGATCTGAAGTGTAACATTTAGCTACTGCAGCTCCTTAAAATAACACTGTTAAGCCATTTTGCAGTTTATATATATGTTGCAGCCTTCTTTTCTGAAGATTTCTTGCTCTCTTGTCTCCTGTATTCTACTGTATATTGTAAGAGCATCATTGTAATTCTGATTTGCTGCTGTATGTTCATAAGTTGATCTTATTTGATGGTCTCCTGCTCATGCTTTCCAAGACTGCGTTATTTCTGAAGCAGTTTGTTGTGCATAGCTGTAGCCCCTCTTGTAGGGTGTTTTTCAGCTAGACTTGGTGGTGGGAGATCTGTTTACCACACCTAGTTTGATTTGTTTTTGCTCCCCTTTTGGATCTAGACTCCAGATTTGCTAATCTAAGGGATCCAAGGGCTGTAAACTCATTTCTGTGCATCAATCTCCCAGGAGTGCGTTATTTCAGCAGGCTTGCTATGTCATTCCAATTTTGGAATATTACAGACTCTTGAAATGTTGAATGAAGGAAGGAAGCCTTGAAAGATCGTAGACCTAAGCTAGAAGGATGAAGAAAGTCTAGGTGCCGAGAAGCACTCTTTAGGCATCGTTTTGTTGAGATTTTGGGTAGCATCGGATGTGCTCTAGCTCTGAAACTTTGTGGAGGGGCTAGAACACATGAGATCTCCAAGACCCAGAAATCGTTTAGAGAAATTCCACCCGGTGTGAAAGTTATTCATATACTGAATTATTTTGATGGAGACCCTAAGTCTAACTTAGGTAAATTAAATAATTAAAGTGAATTAATTAAAACATGTGGGTGAGAATATTCTAAGTGACGTGGATCAAGTGTCTTCTAATCTTAGTTGTCGATTAGAGATTAGATCACGGTCGTTGAATGTTCAGCGAGAAAAGTATTAAAGGAAGGCTTGGGGTCAGTTGGAGAATACACAAAGTCTAAGAGATCAAATTCCTCTGACGAAGCAGTGCTCGGACGAAGATCAAATATGAGTGATTCAAAGAAGCAGTGAGGGGCAAATGCAGTGATTGGTAGGAGGACCAAGAGTACAAAGCAGAGCAAGGGCAACAGAGATGCAGAGGAGGCAGCACAACCACCAAAGAGAGTGACGCAGACCCCAGAGAGGGTGATGTAGGCCCACGCAGGGGCAACGCATAGCCTTCGAGGGACAGTCCATAATTAGCTGGAGATTGGGGTTTCTAAGTTGGTAGGGCTGAAACTCAATTCCAGGAGAAGCTGATCAGCGCAGAGGAAGGGTGATGCAGTCCTTTAGGCAGGCCCACGCAGGCTTACACAGTGGCAGTGTAGAGACTGCACAGAGTTAGCTGGGGTTTCACTAGTGACTAATCTGGATCAGCTGAGACTTGCAGAGTGAGTTAAAACTCACGTTTTACTTCTGAGGTTTTCTCTGTTGGGTGAGCCGGATTATGGCACCCTAGATGTACTCAGAACTGCTGCTTAATAATAAAAACCCTCAGAACTGCTGCACCAGTTTTACTGCATTGGTTTTTTCCGGGGTCATTTGTCCGAAAAATCTTGTGTCCTTTGTCTGAATGTGCTTATTCTTCAGTTTTTGATCTGTATAGTCGTGTAGGCTGCAATGTATTTACTTTGATGTTTTACTGAATAATTCAGAAAAATAACTTGCTAAGTAAATCAAACAAGTAGGAGAAGTAAATCAGATTTATTGCAGTAGGGTTTCTGTTTAGTAGATTCAGGAATTTTCACATGGTATCACAGAGCATTTACAGATCAGGAGGAGCTGAAGCCATCAACAAAGACCAAAGAAATTTTGCTGTAGGAAGGCAGTTGTCCCGAGAGACAATGCTGATCCGGAAGACATGCAAGGAAGGGTGACGTAGTCACGTGTGGGGCTCATGCAAAGCCTGAGTCAGCTAGGAGAGGTGACGTTGTAGTTGTAGCAGTGGCAACACAGTGTTTGCTGGCCAGCGTAGGTGTTTTGAGCCTCCATTTTTCTGGTTCCCGTGGTTAGAAGTGCAGATCATTTTCTTCAGTAGCGGCTGGTGGGGCATTGTTTCTGTTTATGCAGAACAATGTCTAGCAGGGTGTGACAAAGAAGGGGAAACAGTTCCTCAGCAGACTTTCTAGCCAAAAAGTCTGAGATCCGATCAGTGGAGTGATTGGAGAGGGTTGATTCGTCAGCTGTGGCAGTGGATTTCCAAGAAGGAAATCGTGTTTCAGAGAGAGCATGTTCCTTAGAGGGTTTCTAGCGCCAAGAAACCTAGATTCGAGTTTTGCTGGGGTAGCAACAAAAGATGGAGAAGAGAACCCGTTCAACAGTTGGCAGTAGATGGTAGCCAGTGGGTTGCATAACCTTGAGGGAATGTCTTCCTCAGAGGATTTCGAGCCAAGGAATTCAGTTTCTCATTGCAGAGTAGCAGTAGTTGGGAGCGAATCTACTTACTTCAGCAGGGAGTGCATAGAGCCAGTTAGCGGTTGCACAGAGGAGAGAGGAGGCATTCGACATTTTTGGCGAGATCATTTCCTTCTCCAATTTTGAGTTTCCATATATTTGCAACCCAACAGGGATTTGGGCAGCGTATCGACTTTTGTGCGAGTTGTCTAGTGTGAGTTGCACAAAGAGAAAGGGTCCTAACTAGGGACTAGGCTTGAAAAGGTCACCAGACGCAAGAGGAGGAGTATGAGAGGAAAGGAGAGGTAGAATCCTTGAGTGCCCAAACTCTTGGATCACATACGAGTTACGGGAGCCCTTAAAGACAGTAGAAGGATGACCGGAGTTAGTTGGTGCAGAGGATTATGGAGGTGCGGTGGCTGTAAGAGCGCTGAAGACTGGCGCAATGTAATGCAGAGGCAGCAGCAACAACGCAGAGGCTGATGGGACTTCAGCAGCGCAAAGGGGCAGTGCTTACGCAGTGCAGAGAAAAAACAACGCAGAGCTTCAGAGGGTCAGCGCAGTCCAACAACAGAGGGTGCTTCAGTATCCAGATGCGGCCAAACAGACTTGTCTGTCAGTGTTTTGGGTGATGTCCTTCAGTTGCTTACTTCTCAGCAACTGAGTTGTAGTGCAACAGTTAGCAGTGGTAGTGCTATGGGCAACATGATGCAGCATTTGAGAGGGAGTTGCAGTACAGATGAGGCCGTGTCAGTGGCAGTGACATGGGCAACAGTACAGAAGGCAACATCGCAGAAGGTGAGGGGCAACAGCCGAGCATCAATAGTGCAAGGGACCGATGTCGTGGATCAGGGTGATGCTTCAGGATTGAAGTGTTGCTAGAGCACATTCCTCGCTAAGAGGGAGTGTTGAGATTTTGGACAGTGTCGGATGTGCTCTAGCTCCGAAACTTTCTGGAGGGGCTATAACACATGAGATCTCCAAGACCCAGAAATCGCTTAGAGAAATTCCACCCGGTGTGAAAGTTATTCATATAATCAATTATTTTAATGGAGATCCTAAGTCTAACTTAGGAAAATTAAATAATTAAAGTGATTTAACTAAAACATGTGGGTGAGAATGTTCTAAGTGACGTGGATCAAGTCTTTTCTAATCTTAGCCGTCGATTAGAGATTAGATCACGACCATTGAATGTTCAACGAGAAAAGTATTAAAGGAAGGCTTCGGGTCAGTTGGATAATACACATAGAGTCTAAGAGATCGAATTCTTCTGACGAAGCAGTGCTCTGACGAAGATCAAATCTGAGTGATTCAGAGAAGCAACGAGGGGCAGGTGCAATGATTGGTCAGAGGACCAAGAGTACAAAGCAGAGCAAGGGCAACAAAGATGCAGAGGAGGCAACACAACCACTAGAGAGTGCGACGCAGACCCCAGAGAGGATGACTCAGGCCCCCGCAGGGGCAGCACAGAGCCTTCGAGGGACAGTCCAAATTAGTTGGAGATCGAGGTTTCTAAGCAGGCAGGGCTCAAAATCGATTCCAAGAGAAGGTGATCAATGCAAAGGAAGGGTGACACAGTCCTCAGCCAGGCCCACGCAGGCTTATACAGTGGCAGCGTAGAGACTGTGCAGAGCTAGCTGGGGTTTTACTAGTGACTAATCCAGATCAACCGGGACTTGCAGAGTGAGTTAAAACTCATGTTTATCTTTGATTGCCGAGGTTTTCTCTGTTGGGTGAGCCGGATTATGGCACGCTAGATGTACTCAGAACTACTGCTTAATAATAAAAACCCTCAGAACTGCTGCATCGGTTTTCCTGCATTGGGTTTTTTCGGGGACATTTGTCCGAAAAATCTTGTGTGTCCTTTGTCTGAATGTGCTTATTCTTTAGTTTCTGATCTGTATAGTTGTGTAGGATGCAATGTATTTACTTTGATGTTTTACTGAATAATTCAGAAAAATAACTTGCTAAGTAAATTAAACAAGTAGGAGAAGTAAGTCAGATTTACTGCAGTAGGGTTTCTGTTTAGTAGATTCAAGATTTTTCACACATTTGTCATCATTTCAAATTCAAATAACAAAGATAAAATCAAAGATCTTGTGAAGAATATCTTGAAGGTAGCAGTAAAGGAAGTATAACCTAAGAAGTAGTCAGTTTTAAGAAAGGGTAATTAAGGCTACTACAAGGTACGTATAACATAGCATGTTCATTTGTGAAGTTTTTGTTTAAAAGTCTATATATAAATATGCATTAGGGTTTTGCTATATGTTTTAACTTTAGGGTTTATAGTCTTATATTTGGAGATTTTTGAATATCTAGGATTGTAAACCCTAGATGGATATTAAATTAGAGATCCCTATTAAAAAACCCTAACCATATTCTATTTTGTTCCCTCATAGAAATTGCAGCCTTTGGTCTCTAGGGTTTGTAGGTAGTTTAGGGAAAAATAACAATCCCTAGTGAGGGCAGAATTGGATTTGAGATTCAAACCCCAGAGTTGATGTTTTGAAAGGTAACATCATGAAACTTAGGGTTTGGATTTGGAAACCGTTGGAATTTTTCCTCTCTAAAGATTCCATAGATTAATGAAATTGTCTTCGTTCTTTTGTACTTGTATATTTTGCTTGGTGGTACTTGTGAGTGAATGTTGCAGGTACTTAATAAGTAAGATATGATGATCTTATGAAGAGTATGATGAATAAAGACCTGGTTGTGAAAATTTCACTATTGAAATTTTTATCGCAATGACAGGAATTAATTCTTCTAACTGTAAAATTAATTATGCAGTTTATCGCTACAACAACAACAAATTAATCACTCTGAAATATTCACAAATACAGTACTGGTGAAATGAAAATGCTAGCACAAAAAAAAATTATAACACAACTATTTTTGGGCAATTTTCCTTGGAAAAACCAAATGTGGGAAAATCGGTGCAACAATCAGGGTTTTTATTATTATGCAATAACAAAATTTCTGAATACAATAGAATGTTGCCAAACTGGCAATTCTACCCAAGTGAAATACTGGAAAAAATATACTGAGGGATTTTACCCTCTCTCCGAAAAATCCCGACACCTAATTGCTTCTGAAAGGCAAGCCGTCCACCTAGCTCTGCGCAAGCCTTGCGTCACCCTAGCGCAGACCCTCTCACGCTCATTCTAGACCTCCTGCAAATCAAGTCATCCTGCTTGCTCCTGACTATGAAACTCTCTCTGACACTTTGGAAAATATTCCCAGCCTTTGGAATTGAAAACAAGCTTCTCTTTAGCTGAATCGAACTACTCAATTGAGGCTAAGCGTTGCCCTTGCGCAACCTTGTGGAGAATAATTTCAACCTCCTATTTTTTAGTCTCCGGAACTGGAATCTCCTTCGGAATACTGCTCTTTTGCCCCTCTGCCACTTGCTACTTGATCTACTGGCTCGAATTTTCCTGTTGAATCACCTGCACTGGAAAATCAAACTGCCGAGATCATTCAGTATCTGCACTGGTGTGTTCTCCATCTACCCATCGACCTCTTCTTATAATCTCTAGTTGGGACTCCAACGACCACGATTAAAACTTAATCGATGGTTGAGATCTCCAAGTCGATCCATGTGGGTTTCTAGATGATTCACACCTTTCTCAATTAATTCCTATTAATTGACCACTTTAACTAAGTTAGACTTAGGATTTTTTAATTATGGTCAATTAATTTAATTGAGCCATCTCTAGGTGGAATTTCCAAAAATAATTTATGGGTTTTGGAGAACTCATGTATTTTGGCCTCTCTACAGAGTCTCGAGATTAGAACACCATCTGATGCTACAAAAAGTAACACTCACTCTTAGTGATGAAGGTGTTGTAGTGCTGAACTGCTACAACACCATGTCTCTGCATCAACCTCTATACACGCTGTTGATGTCTGGCCACTGTGACTGCCTGCCACTGCCCATCAACCACTGTGCTAATTGTGATTCGTTTGCCACTGACTATAGCTGAACCATAGTATTAAAAACCGGAACCGGTGACTGGACCAGTGGACCTAATGAACCGGTAACTGGACTGGAACCGGTCTAACCGGTACTGGTCAGGTCTAAACGAACCGTTTTAAAAAAAAAAAATACGTTAAATAATTATTTTTTAATAAAGAAAACTATTTTTAATATTTGCAACCATGATTCCAAGCCAATAGAGACAAAATATGCAAAGTTTGCTCATTTATGTGCCATGTAAAGGTGAATATATCAAAATGGCACCGAGTGCAATACATATCATCGAAAAATACATAAGCAATGAGGCTCCAAATGGCCCATAAAGTCCAAAAACAATGCTACAAGCTATGAGGCCATTGGCCTAATACAAGACTACAAGTATACACATGAATCATGATCAATCATCAAATTCAACACCACTACTAGACACAGGATCAACATCGGCAGCTGCATAGACATCATCTGGATCAGAGTCTGAGGATGCCTCAGGCTCAGGCTCATCTACAACCTCAATACCACTGCCACCAATAACAATAGAAGTGGACCTAATGGAAGCACGAGTTACTCGAGCTGCATGACTATTGTCTTCCATTGGTTGTTTGCCTTTCCTTGATGCAGCTACCAATCCTGGGTCTCCGTCTGATGGTGCCACTAAATCTGCTTCAAATTCATCCCCCACTAATGTTGCATCAAAATCAAAATCTGCCTCAAACACTGGATCTTCAGTCTCCTCCACCCATTTTGATGTTGGATCAATATCGTCCAACACAATGGGATCTAGATCAGGTGTTTTTTTCATTAGTTGGTTCCGCCTCAAGCGAAGATTGTATTTCACAAACACAAGATCATTTAACCGTTTATGTTCCAAACGGTTTCTCTTCTTTGTGTGTATGCGCTAATAAACAGACCAATTGCGCTCACAACCTGAAGCACTGCGAGTTTGGTTGAGGATTCTAATTGCAAAATTTTGCGATTGATGACATTGGCCGCCAAATGACCCCCACCAATGTGCTGCAAATAAAAAGACATTAATTAGTAACATAGTTCATTTCATTACTTATTTACAAACAACTTAATTTGAAAAGAAAAACAAATTGGAATTTCTTACCTGGTTGATCCACATCTCTTGCCATTTTTGCCAAGTTCTTTCCAAAGGTACCAGCTGCCATACTGAAAAGAGTAAGTTGCTTATCTGTTTCCAAAAGGTCTGCATGAATAGGGACCATGCGCTCCAAGCAATCAATCAATCCAGATCTGACATCCCCATCCTGCTGATGTCCTAGCCGAGCTTTATAATGATACTTTGGTTTCAAAAAATACCCAGCTGCATGTATAGGATGATGGAGTTGATTGTTCCATCTGTTATCAATGATCTCCCATATATGGCCATATTTAGCTAACCTGTCCCTGTAAACTGCCCGTATTTGCTCCTTTGCCCAATCCATAGCCTCATAAATGTATCCCATTGCCATCTTTTCCCCATCCACCATCCTTAGCACCTTAACAAGGGGCTCAGTAATTTTTACAAGCTCTGAAGACCTTTTCCAAAAATAATTGTCAAAGACTTTCTTTTTGGTGTCTTTTCCATCTTGTCTACGAGCCCACTGGGATTCAGTCCAATCATCAGAAGAAAACATTTTCTGCAGGTTTTTGTGTTGAGAATTGAGACATTGCAACATGAGGAAGTGAGTTGCAAATTTCGTAATTGCAGGCCTAACAAGCATGGTTACTTGGGAGTGGGAGCGGGAGCGCCATTTTCAAAAGCTCTCGGTCCAGAGCGTTTATATATATATATTGTTTTATATTTTGATGCATATATGTCAACAAAAGCATGTAGAATGATGAATTAGACATGAAAAACATAAAAACATAGATTGAACCATATAACATCAATCATCTAGAAGTTATAATCTTCATCAACCACACCCACAAGTTGGAAACATACAACATATTGACTCTTGAGTCTCATGAATCATCAATCTTAAAGTTTCAAGCTTTCAAAATTCAATATATAACATTTATCATCATTGATATATGACATTTATCATCATTGATTCATTAATTTCAAATTTCAATATATAACATTTATCATCATTGATTCATTGATTTCAAAATTCAATATATAACATTTATCATCATTGATTCATTGATCACCATAGTTGTACTTGTAAGCTAAGTGTAACCAATAATCATTACAACAAAGAATATTTAACATGAAATGAAATGTTATAAAATGAAACGAAATGAACTTTCATGAAGCATCATATTCATAATTCATAATGACTTATAAACTTATAAATGCCAACTTCAAAGTTTCACCTTTCAAATTCAAACTTCAAATCTAAATTGTCATATATTGTTTACATAAATTATCATAATAAATATGAAAGAGTCAAGTTTCAACTGTTCAACAGTTATAAAAGTTAAAAACTACTAGAAAATATAAAAGACTAGTAAACAACAAATCTATTTTATATATTAGCTGGCCCTTTGCCACGCCCACGAGAAATGTCTAATTTGTGAGAACCACGAGGCAATGGTGGTCTTCTAGTACTTTAAGGAGTACCATAACCATAACTAGAAGGCGGAGGGCAACGTGAGGATGTAGGTGGAGGCTGAATCTGCAAAGGAACAATAGCTGGAAATCAAACACTGCACTGGCACCTGCACTGCCACTGGATGGTGGGACTAGCCCTGGGTGTGGTGGTGGCATGGCTGTTGTTGCTTCGTCATCATCCCTCAAAATTTCTGCTTCCAATTCTTCCATATGTATAGTGCTGTCCTCCAAATTATCATCCTCTGGGTTGTTGTCCTCCAAATTATATGATTGATCCTCATATGCTCGATCACAGTAATGACTCAACAACCTCAAGTTGGAATGAACATAAACCAAGCTTTCTGCTCGGTTTTCATTTAGCCTGTTTCTTCTGACATTATGTATGAAGCTGTAGGTGCTCCAACACCTCTCTGCAGAAGAAGTATTTACAACTTGTGAGATGATTCCCAGCAACCTTGGTAACAAGCTCTTTGCCCCAATGTTTTTCCTCATTAGGCTGAATACCCATGAGTGGTTGTAAATGTATTTTGTAATGCACTTGCCATGCTCTATGGTGTTTTTTACCCACTCCACTTTGGCTATGTCCCCAAGCATGAGGTATATGCAATGTGTAGCACATGGAGTCCAAAATATGGTCCTATACTTGGACTCAAGCATCTTTCTAGCAAGAACATAGTTTGAGGCATTATCTGTGATGACATGCACAAAATTCTGCTCCCCCACTTCATGAATAATCTCATCCAAAAGCTCAAATAGAAGGGTTGCATCCTTCACCTTATCCGATGCATCAATTGATCTCAAAAATATTATTCCTCGAGGGCAAGAAACAAGGAAGTTAATGATAGTGCGGTTCTTTCCATCAGTCCATCCATCTGACATGATGGAATAACCTATTTTGAGCCATGACTCTTTATAGTCAGCCAAATACTCATCAATATTACTAATCTCTTTTTGCAAAAGAGATCCCCTCAAGTCATGCACAATAGGGCCTTTGAAGCCCTTTCCTGTAGCTAAAACAGAGTCCCACATAGCTTGGTAATAAGGTGAGCGAGCAACATTAAATGGGACATCTGCATCATACCACCATCTAGCATTGTACTGATAAGAAGTTTCTTTGCATTGTTTTTCCCAATGTTGATCCAAAGTGGGTTGACGACTTGGCTGGGAGGAAGTGGCTGTGGGATTAGCAGTGGATGAGAAATAACTTTGGATGTTGGGTCTCTTTGTTGGTTTTGATTTTGGCCAACAGGAGGAACATAGTGAAAGGGGTCATTGGTGGAAGGGATAGAAGTGGAGTCTTGAATGTCATAATCATCATAGCCACTTTGTCTCAGGCTTTCTATTAGTTCCCTCTTCCTTGCAATTTCATCTTGGATGGCCTTCTCCCTAGCCTTAGTCTCCTCAAACTTTTCAAACTTGGCAAGATATTTTGCCCTAACCAGACCTATCACTTTATTAGGTGCATCACATAGCTTTACTAGGCCTCTTATCCTAGCCAAGTGTTGTTTCAATCTAAGAATACCCCCACCTCCAATAGATTTTTCACAAAATTTTGCATATCATCTTTCCATCAACCACATCACAATGGGCCCATGCATTGTCCTTGTTTTTTGGAGCCATCTTGACTTGAAATAATTGAAATTTGGAAATAAATCTGCCATTTAAAAAAAATTGCAGCTAAGATAAATGGACAACCAAGGCTAAATTTACAAGACAAAATGCACATTCAAACATACAAAATTTGATAGCATAGGACTAGAGATTTGATAGCAATAGCATAGCGAAACACATGAGAAAATAAATACATGAACAGTAATGAAATGATGGATTTTTCAAGTGAAAATCCTTATGTAATGCAAACTAGCTTCCTTAGCCTCCTCTTGAAGATGCCAACTCTACTGATAGCTCCAAACTATCTCCAAGATAGCTCCAATTCCAAATCCAAGCCTCCAAGATCACTGCTCCAACAAACACTCAACACTCTTCAAGCTCTCAATCAAACTCACAAAGCTACAAATGAGATGGTGTGAGACAAAGGAGAGGCCGCCCCTGCTTATAAAGGATTGGGGAGGGTGTTTTTGGAGGGAAACAACTCTCCCCTTCCCTCCAAATCAAACCTAAACCACTTTTCTGGCCTTGTGTGGGTCCCTACAGATATTTAACTGCTGACTGGCCGGTTAAGGATGGAATCGGCCGGTTAGCACCGGTTGACCGAGATTTCAGGCGAAAGGAGCTGTTTAACCAGGTTTTTTAACTGGTTTTGATTGGCCAGGTGTCTGACCAGTTGGTTTGACCGGTTTCTGGTTTGACTTGGCCGGTTTTTAATACTATGAGCCGAACCATGCTGCATCTGTGTTGTCGTTGACACTGCATTGTACAAACTGTACTGCTGCCAACTCTGCATCTGCATTGCAACTCATCTAACACTCCCTCTCAACTGTTGTTGCTGCTACTGCGATTACTGCAACTGAGAAGCATCCAAAATACTCTGTCCCTACTACTGAAATTAGTTCTCCACCATACTCATCTGTTCTCTGAAATGGACAAACTTAGCTATCTTTGGAGGTTTTGTGAGATTATCTGCAACCTGCTCAACCTTGGAAACATACCGAAGCTGGATTGTTCCATGATGCACAAAATATCTGATGAAATGACACTGAATATTTGTGTTTCGACTTGTTATGAAACACTTGATTCTCAAAGAGCTTGATGCAACTCTGATTATCACAATAGACACTGTTCGCTTACATCCTCTGCTTGAACATGCTTACCAACAACTTCTGAAGCCATATAGCTTCGCATGTTGTTGTGCTAGCTGTCATATACTGTGCCTTTGCAGAGCTCAGTGCTACTGACTTCTGCTTCCTGCTGCACCAAGAGACCATCCTTGATCCAACACTAAAGAAATACCCTGAGGTACTTTCCCAGACCATTGAATTGCCTGCCCTGCCCAATTTGCATCTTTGAACCCACATAATCTGACGTCATCCCCTTGGGTATATTTCAACCCATACTCTATTGTGCCGCGTATATACCTTAAAATGTGCTTCGCTGCTGTCCAATTTACCCTCTTCGATTCCACCATAAACTGACTGAGGGTGTTGACTAGATACATGAGAGAACTAATGAGATGTCTATACAAGGTGGGGTCAATATTCTTGTCATCTGATGCATCTATCTTCTTTCAAGTGGTGATCATTGGCATATACATGGGTCTACACTCCTACATTTTGAATCTCTTTGGAATATTTGTAGTATATCTCCTGTGACCAAGGATGATCTCCCCGTCCTTCTGCCACACTTCCAATCTTAGGAAATAATGCATCAACCCCAAATCCTTCATATCAAACTCTGCTGCTATGTTCCTCTTGCAGTCCTCTATGAGCCTTGATGACCCTGTCAAGAAGAGATCATCCACATACAATACTAGGATGAGTGGCTCATCCTCTACCATCAAATAGTAAAGGTTGGGATCTACGTCACTCTTGACGAATCCCATCTGATGCAAGTAGCTGTCAATCCGACCATACCATGCCTTGGGAGCCTGCTTGAGTTTGTATAGAGCTTTCTTCAGTCCGCGATCATGTGTGCACTTCTCATGAGTCTCAAAGCCCTTTGGCTATTCCATGAACACCACCTCCTCTATCACCATGTTCAGGAATGTTTTCTTGACATCCATTTGGTGAATCTGCCACCCCATATGAGCTGCTAGGGATATAACTGACCAGATAGAAGTGTATCTGGAAATCGAGGTGAAGGTCTTCTCATAATCTATCCCTTCTTTCTGTACATACTCCTTTGCCACGAATCTACCCTTGTACTTCTCCATGCTGGTGTCTGCAGCGTATTTGATCTTGTAGATCCAACGAGAACCTACAACTGACCTGTCTTCAGGCCTCAACACCACCTCTCATACATCATTTGTCATGATAGAGCTGTACTTCTCTACTATGGCCTCTACCCACACTTGATGCTGTGCGACCTCCTGAAAGCTAAAATGTTCTGCAACCCGAGCCACCATTGCTTGGTACATGTCAGGGTGTTTGAGATCTCTCTTGTTCGTCCTAGGAGCTCCAGTGAACTCCTTTGCATCTCTCAATGTCTGATGAACTTCTCTGTTGGTTCGACCACTGGTGGTGGGAGTTTCAACCAACTCCTCCTCATCCTGCCTCTGCTGCTCCGTCTGCAGTAATCTCACTAGATCCCCTGCACCTGAGGAAATGCTAGTACTAGTCACTGTATTGGATCCCTGTGACTGTCCTACATGCGGTCCCACTGGCTACCCATGTTGCTGGACCAATGGAGCTTCAGCTGGCTGATTCTATTCACCTGCAGACATCTCACGAGATCTCTTGAAAGCTCGGTCCTCCACGAACTTTACTACTCATCTCACTATAATCTTCCTATTGCTAGGAATGTAGATCCTGTATTCCTTTGAGGTTTCACTATACCCAACAAGGAAACCCTTCTTTGCAGTTTGATCTAATTTGGTGTGCTTCTCATTTGGCACATGGCAATAAGCAATGTTGTCGAAGATCCTGGAGTGACTAACTTCTAGCTTCTTCCCCGTGAAGACTCCTTCTGGCGTTTTCTTCCCCAATGCCCAATGATGAGTCTTGTTCTGAATATACACAGTTGTGTTACATGCCTCTGCCCATAGAAACCTAGGAAAATCCTGGTCATATAACATTGCGTTTGAAACCCCAATTATAGTTCTATTTTTCTGCTCTGCTACCCCATTCTACTGTGGATTGTATGGAGTTGTCCACTCTCTTTTGATTCCTTCCTTCACACAAAAATCTGTGAAGTATTTATCAATATACTCTCCACCATTATTTGAGCGAAGCACCTTGATCTTCTTCCTTGTTGCATTCTCTACGAGAGCCTTAAAATCTATGAAACGATCGAAGACCTCATCCTTGGTCTTCAAGAAGTAGATCCAGGTTTTCCTGGAATGGTCTTCAATAGAGTTGACAGTATTCAGGCCCACCGAGAGCTCTAGTGGACATCGAGCTACAGATGTCTGAGTGTATAAGTCCTAACACACCATCTTCTCTGTTGTCACTTCTTGGGAATGCTGCCATAGCATAATTCCCTAGCACGCACCCTCTGCAGACATCGTCATGTTCCGTGCCGAGTTCTTGAACCCTTGTTACTGTCTCCCTGAGCATCTTGAGTGTTCCATGATGTAAATGTCCCATTCTCCTACGCCATAGCTCATTAGTTCCTTCCCACTGCTATTGTCACTACCTATTAGTGCCATTGGAGAATCAAGCTGCAACCTGTACAACTTGTTGCTTCAAACTCCAATCTATCTCACCTTCTTCTAGCTTGGGTGTTTGATAAACACTTTCTTCCCTACGAAGTGGACATCATATCCATTATCCTTTCGCTGGGATACTAAAATGAGGTTCATACCCAATCTTGGCACATGCAGTACCTCTGTAGCGTTGTTACTAGCTCTTGACTCCCTCTGAAAATTGATGGTAACTCTACCCACTAGAGTACACTTTGTTCCTGTTTCCCATCGTAATATAGAAGTCCATCTGCTCCTCACTATAGCTAGAGAGATATTCTGTAACCCTTGTCATGTGAGTTGACGCTCCACTATCTATATACCAGACACCCTATGAAGCTGAGCCTGATAAGCAAGCAAATTCTTCCTCCAACCTGGAAGATAGTTATGAAGCCTCCTGAATATCAATTTTGTTCATGGCTTACTGAAGAACTCATTGAAGACAAATCTGTGTGCTGTTCCTCTTTCACTCGACACTGGTTTTGCTTTAGCAAAACTGTTGAAAACCCTTTTGCGCCCAAACATGGAATCTGCTCAGCGAACACTGATCAGTGCTATCAGAATTGCTTCTCGGCTTTACCATTGCCTGTTGGAACTGCTACTGGGCTCTGCGAATTTTTCTTGCCACCTGCACTGAAAAAATCGAAGCCTCTGCCCAGAAGTTCGAACTTCCTAGCTAGCCTTTGTGCAAATCTTGAAATCGAATTGCGAGACTCCATCTAAATCTAGGCGATTCCTTCCTTTCGCTTCTGAGCTTTCTGTTTGATCAAAATCGCTCTGATACCATGTGAAAATTTAACTATTGAAATTTTTATTGCAGTATCTAGAATTAATTCTTCTAATTGTAAAATTAATCATGTAGTTTATTGCTACAACAACAACAAATTAATCACACTGCAATCTTCACAAATAAAATACTGCGGAAATGAAAATACTAGCACACAAAAATTATAACACCGTTAGTTTTAGACGATTGTCCTCGAAAAAACCCAATGTGGGAAACCAATGCAACAATGAGGGTTTTTATTATTATGCAGCAAAAAAAATTCTGAATACAATAAATTGTTGCCAAACTCGTGATTCTACCCCAAGAGAAATACTGGCAAAAATATACTGAGGGATTTTACCCTCTATCTGAACAATCCTGACACCTGACTGGCTCTGAAAAGCAAGCCATCCGCTCAGCTCTACGCAGTCCCTTCGTCACCCTAGTGTAGATCCTCTCATGCTCAACAGGGAACTCTTACAAATCAAGCCATCCTGCCTGCTGTTGACTCAGAAACTGTCTCTTCGTCCCTCTGGAAAATATTCTTGACCTCTAGAACTAAAAACGAGCTTCCCTTCAGGTGAATCGAACAACTCAATTGAGGCTCTGTGCTGCCCTTGCGCAACCTCATGGAGAATAATTTCGACCTCCTCTTTCTAACTCTGGAACTGGAATCTTTTCAGGAATACTGATCTACTACCCCTCTGCCACTTGCTACTCGATCTACTGGCTTGATTTCTCTTGCTGTATCACTTGCACTGGAAAATTGAACTACTGAGATCACTGAGTATTTGCACTGGTTTGTTCTCCATCTACCCATTGACCCCTTCTTATAATCTCGAATTGGGATTCCAATGACCACAATTAAAACTTAGTCGATGGTTGAGATCTTCTCCAAGTCGATTTGTGTGAGTTTCTAGATGATTCGCACCTTTCTCAATTAATTCCTATTAAATTATTAATTAACCACTTTTACTAAGTTATACTTAGGAATTTTTTTAATTATGGTCAATTTATTTAATTGAACCATCTCTAGGTTGAATTTCCAGAAGCGATTTCTGGGTTTTGGAGAACTCCTGTGTTTTAGACTCTCCACAAATTCTTAAGACTAGAACACCATCCGACGCTACAAAAACTAACATTGGTAATCAACTTAGATCCTTGGGCACTTTGACTCATATGGAGATGGATCACGAAGATGCTATCATTGTCACAAGATGGGACACATTAAGAACCAATGTCCTGAAAATCTGAAGAGCAGAATGAGAGAAAGAGACCAAGCTACAATTGTAGTTGATGAAGCTCCACCAAAGAAGACTAAAACTAAGGACTTTGAAGTCAATGACTTTTTCCATTAAGTCTTTAGGGATATTATCCCTTGTATAGCCTTTGCTTATAGTATAGGTTATTGTTTTTAGGTCTTATAAAGTTTCTCTTATGTATGACTCTAGGATCAATCTTTCTTTTTGATTTCTAGGGTTTATAGATCTAATATGTTTTGTTAGAAAGTTCTTGAGTTGTTTTGATAAGTTGAAGAAATCCCTCACAAAACTAGATTGATGCAAGATCAAGAGGGAGCTTCCACCTCTTCATGAAAGATAAGTATTCCATATTTCTTTCATTATTTTGTTGATTCCCTCTATGCATATTTAGCTTTATTTTTGATGCTTGAAAATAATCCTTTGTCTTTTCTTTGGAAGAAGGATTGCAGGTATATTCTAAAGAAGTTAGGATTGTGGTTAGATTTAGAGGGAGCTTCCAAGAGGAAGACTTGAGAAACTTTGTTGCGAAGAAATCCCTTCAAGATTTGTAATTAGAAGCAACTCAAGGTATGTACGAGGTTACAAAATTTGTAGCATATCTCCATTATATAAGGTACGATCATTTCTAGGGTTTTGGTATAGAATCGTAAAGATTCTTTTGTTAGGGTATCTTGATTGAATCAACCCTTGTAATAACTATCTTTTGCTATTTATTCATTTTTGGTGAAACCGTAGTCTTCTGGTTTTTAGGGTTTGTTATGGCTTATGATAAAAACTCTAGCCTTTTAGGGCTTATTGATGATATCTAGAACAAATGATGAAACCCTAACTTCTTAAGGTTTGATGAATTAGGGTTTGACAAAGCCCTTATAATAGTTAATGTAAGATCCTAGGAATGAAAGCCTAGGTGTATATGTTTCCGTATAGTTGAAACCCTAACTTGATCTAGTTGTTCTATATCTAATGTCTAATATTAAAGTTTTGATGATGATATTTAGGGTTTGTGACAAAACCTTAGCAAAGGTTGTTGTAAGAGTCTAGGGCATAAAAGTGAACTTTAGGTGTAAATGCTTTCGCACAATTGAACACCTAACAAGGCTTAGGTTTTGGATATCTAAAGTTTATTTTCTTGTTTGAAATTTTGATAACCCTAGATGCTCCCATTATGGTAACATACTATTGATAAAGTAAATTTCATGCTCTTATACATATATATTTATGTGCTCGGTTGTACTTGTTATTGAGATTTGCAGGGACATAGTTTGCAAGAAGTTGTAAAGAGGTGTGCCTACCTCATATTCAATGATGATGCTATGATGATGAAGTACTCAATTTGCACCATTGAAGCAAATTGACTTGAGTTGAGTTCTGAAGTTTGGATAACTATATTGGAGGTTGACTTGGTGGATTGGAGGAGGTATTTATCTGGGTCAAGGGTCTTAGTTGTCTCATTTGATTTGGTTCTAAACGAAGAGAAGAGGATATTTGGGTTTTCCCCTAGAAGAGGGGTTTTTCTCTGGGTGAAAGCCTATATCCCGTGTCCTTGTTGTTTTGATCTTCATGCACTTATGTTTTCGTAGTTGCTTGATGATAAGAAGATAAAAGAAGACATAAAAGAAGTTAATAAGATTGCTAAGAAATCAAAAGTAATTATTAAGATAAGCAAAAATTTCTGGCTTTATGATTTTCCAACACAACATTGAGTCATGTTTTGACTCTAGACTCCTGATTCAACCTCAAAATATCAACGAAAATTATAGTAAATGTATTTCATCACCATGAGTCATCTACAATGAAATAAGATAAATAAACTAGTATGCTCCTCTTTTGCTCTCCAAACCCTTTTTTCTGTTTGCCAAATGAGCCAAAAAGAAAAAACGCCTTTATGCACATCTACCCATGACCGGGTGATATTCTTTTTCAACTTGTGATAATGTCACAATATCTAAGAGAATGTTGTGATATTTTTGAGGATGAAAATATCATCGTATTTGTGGGTGATATTATCATTATAGCGAAAAAATCAAAACATCATGATCTTTGTGTTGATTTTTGTATCATCAGGAGGTATTCTTGCTTACCTAAGTTGGCTCAACCACATGAAAGGGTGTGTCCCTTGGGTTAATTTATCTTCATTTGGCAAGTATATATAGGTGATGGGACATTTCATTTTCCCTATCAAGCAAGTGCAACTTCATCTTCTATCTCATCATCATTTTATCTCTCCTAGAGCAACCACACATGTGACAAGGAGGATGAAATTGACTGAGTTGAATGAGCTGATTCATCATCTATTTGACTGAGTTTGATTGGGCATTGACCTAATTTATTTGACTAAACAGTTGAACGTTTGACCGCAGTATAGACACGCACGTGCGAGTTTGACCATAGGCTGATCGCAAGGCCATACATGTAGACTGTTGACTATAGGCCATTGATTGTAGGATCGAAAAATTAACTGTTCGAACAATGTTGGCATTTTGATATTTTGGGAAGTTTGACCAACATTGATTTGTTGGACTTTGACAAGGTTTGACTGGTATTTTGAATTGGATATTTGCACAAACTTTTAGACAAATTGGATTTGTAAACCTAGCTGAAGAATGATTTCTCCTTAAGAAAAGTTGTTGGGTTTTCTCCCAAGGTTGGGTTTCCCCAGGTAAAAATAGTCTCTATTGTGCATGGCCGTCTTTTTGTCTTTACTATTTCCGCTGCATTTTTAGGTGATATTTTTTGAGGTGTAATTGCTCAATGATATCAGTGGCATAAGAATACTTTGTGAAAATCATTAGGTACTAATTATTTGGAAAAAAATAGTATTCTACTACGCTCTTGTAGAAAATTCAATGTGGTATCAGAGCTTTATTGAAAGAGCAACCATTGAAGTCAGTCGAAGAGATAAGTATTCAACAACTTGATTGGATTTTTTGATCTCTTGTCAAAATGGTGCCAAGTCATTCTAGAGCCAGAGGGAGGTTAGGAGAAAGCCCTTGTCTTGGCCATTTCATGCACTCTTACCAAGAGCCGTGATGTTTGGTTGGTGGACAATGGTGCTTCTAGGCACATGGTAGGTTTTCATGACTCTCTCACTAATTTGACAGAGAGGGATTTAGCATTGTAGGTGGAACTTGGGGACAATGCCAAGTATGTAGTGAAGGGAGTTGGTCCACCTTGTTTTAGCTGGAGTTCGGAAATTCACTACACATGAGAGATGTTTTGTATGGACTAACATTGAAGAAGAATATGTTCTCTATCTCAGCACAGTAAGATGTGAAAGTTTCAAGACTGAAATCCTATTGCAATGGTTGGAATTAATTCTTCTAATTGTTAATTAATTTAACAATTTATTTACTATGACAAATATCGAATAAATCACACTGCAACCTTCACAAATAAAACTACGGAAAATAATAGCACTGGAAACTGAGAAAATCTAGCACACACACATAAAATATGACAATTATTTTTGGACAAATG
Organism: Pinus albicaulis; assembly: GCA_034641835.2. NCBI lineage: Eukaryota > Viridiplantae > Streptophyta > Pinopsida > Pinales > Pinaceae > Pinus > Pinus albicaulis. The sequence goes on along the minus strand of CM076575.1, from coordinate 780,291,023 downwards.
TCCTCAGAAAAACCCAACTTGGGAAAACTGGTGCAACAACTGAGTGTTTTAATTATTAAGCAACAGTGAGAAATTCTAGTACAACTGGATGCCGAAATCTGGGAATCCTATAGAGAAAAATACTAGCAAAAATCAAGTGAAGAATTTTCCTCACCTCACAAGCAAATCCGGGCTTTGATTGCAGCTCTAAGTGAGCCGTCCAAATAGTCTCAACGCAGGCCTGCCTCACCCTAGCGCAGTCCCTTCCACGCTCTGCTTGAATCAGTTGAACCTCAAGCCGTCTAGCTTTCAACTAACTGGTAAAACGTCTCTCCTGGCCTCTGGAACTGAAACTCTGTTTCTCCCTAGCAAAATCGAATTGCCTCTTAGAGCCCTTGGCGCAACCCTTGCGCAACCTCTCTGTGGCTATCTTTGCCTCTCTAAAATGTACTCGTTGGGTCTGGAAAAGCTTCCTCCGACCTCATTGCCCCTGCCCCTCTCTGTCTCTGATTCCTTCTCTAGCTCGAACTCTTTCGGCTGCCGCCTATGGAGAATCAAACTGCCCAAGGAAATCAATCTCTCCATCTACCCATTGACTTTTTCTTATAATCCTCTGTTGGAGTTCCAACGGACAAGATTAAAACTTAATCAAGGGCCAAGATCATATCAGAGTCGATCCGTGTGAGTTTCTAGATGATTCACATCGTCTCTCAATTAATTCTGATTAATTAACTCCTTTTCTTAAGTTTAAACTTCAGGAAATATTTAAAAATGGGCTAATAATCTAATTAAGACACTTCTAGGTGGAATTTCCAGAAACTATTTCTGGGTTATAAAGAGGTCATGTGTTTTAGCCTCTCCCCAAAGTTTCGAGATTAGAACACCTACAATGCTACAAAAACTAACACTCCCTCTTAGCGAGGAAGGTGTTCTCTCTAGTGCTGCACATACTGCCACAACACCATGTTTCTGTACCACCCTCTTTCACGCTGCTGATATATGGCCATTGCCTACCAACCACTGCACAACTATGATGTTGCATCCATGCTAATGTAGGCACTGCTATACTGCTGCCAACACTGCATCTGCACTACAAATCCTCCTCATCCATCGCTGTTGCAACTGAGAAGCATCCAAAATATTGAATCAACAGTGTTCAGTATGATGCATCTGTCTCTCGAGTCTTGACTGCTACTAGCTACTACACTGTCCATTGAAGAATCGGCGCTGCTGCTGACTCTGCACTGTGCCACTTTGCACTGCTGGCAACTCTGTTTGAAAATTCCTGAATACAGTTATGCAAAAATCCTACTGTAGTATCATGGTTTACTCCTCCTACTTGATTAAGTTATACAAGTTATTTTCAGAAGAAATATTCAGAAAATACTGAAGTAAACACAACTAACAGGCTACACATGCGGATCATTTACTGAATATTACGCTCATTCAAACAAAGTGACACACTGATTTTTGGACATAAGTCCCCAAAAAAATCCAAAGAGGGAAAACCGGTGCAACAGATATGAGGGTTTATTATTATTATGTAGATTCTGAGTACAACAAATCTGGGCGCTAAATCTGGTTGACCCGATAGAGAAAAAGTAGATTTGCAGCTAACCTGTTCTATGACCAAGATTCTGACTGATCCACATCCTCAAATGGGATTTACAAGACTCAGCCCGATTCTGGCTGTAGACACCCCAACGTTGCCCCTGAAGCCTAGCGTCAGCATTGCTAGGCTCTGCATGCATCTGTGTTGCTCAAAAGGGGACTGCATAACCCCAGAGTGGGTGACACAGTCCTTACGCTACCTCTGGAGGCCCATGCGTAACTCTGGAAGCCCTTTGAAGCTGCAGTGCTGCTCGTCCTTGGCTTGTGTAGCGACTGAAGTTGTGTTGCGCAACTGCTGCTGCTGCTGCCCTTGCTCCTTTGCGCTAACCCTAAAAGCTGCTCCTCTGCCTCTTGCTGACTCTTGGCTGTGGGATCAGATCATCCCCTCAGCCAATACTATCCCTCACTGCAGAAAACTCCTCCGGAAATTTTTAGAAAACCCTGCCTAGAATTCCATCTCAGTTTCTCAACTCTGCATCTGTGTGTGTGTCTCCAACTGACCCTCAAGCCTTTCTCTTATACTATTTCGTTGAACACATCAACGGCTGGGATTAAAGCACTCATCAACGACTGAGATTAAAAGACTGCTTGATCCGCGTCATTTAGAACATTTTAGCACATGTGTTAATTAATTCACTTTAATTATTTAATTTTCCTAACTTTAGACTTAGGGAATACATTAAAATAATTAATTATTTGAATATCTTTAACACTAGATGAAATTTCTCCAAATGCTTTCTGGGTTTTGGAGTGGATGTGATTCTTAGCACCTCCACAAAGTTTCAGGGCTAGAGCACACCCAATGCTACCCCAACTACACAAAATATCAACACTCCCTCTTAGCACGGAGTGTGCTCTAGCAATACATCCACACCATGTATCGCAAGATCTTGGAATTGGTTTCTGTGCTGCTGATCCTTGACCTGCTACCCTCCATCCACTGCACTGCCGCCCATGTCACTGCCACTGACACTGCCACATCTGTACTACATCTCCCTCTCAACTTGCTACATCATGCTGCCCATAGCACTGCCACTGCTAACTGCCGCATTGCAACTCAGTTGCCGAGAAGTAAGCAACTGAAGGACTCTTGCCCAATCGTTGATAGACAAGTCAGGCTGCATCCCATCACTAAAGCTCCCTTGGTTGCTGATTTACGCTGTCCTTCTGATGCCATTGCGCTGCTACAACTTTGAACTGCGTGAGCACTGCCTCCCTGCACTGCTGAAGTCCCATCAGCCTCTGCGCTGCTACCTCTATGCTGCTGCTCCCTCTTCAGCTCTTCAGCACTCCCCTCTGCTTCACTATGACTGTAAATTTATGTAGATGTTCTATGCTTGATGCAACTTTACTTTCTCTTCAATATTAGACAGCAATCACATAAACAATAAAGTAAAACGCTGATAGAACATACCAGTAGATCGACAGAAGACAACAGAAATATATAAGTGTGTTGGTGCGTTACGGCGGTCAACAGGATGCTTCAACCAGCAAAGTCTCAATATGGTCAACCAACCAGCAATGTCACACAACCCTCTAAGACAGCCAAACAGTCAACACTATCAGTCAACGGTCAATGCAAACAGCAGCAGCAACTAGGTCAACGCTGAAAAGTCAAAGTCAACATTTTGGCTCGAAAATAGTGGCAGAAAATGAGGATTAGGGAAATCGAGATTTTGGGAGAGTTTCGGGTCAATTTGACTTTGCGTTGACCAAAGTCAATGCTAGTCAAAGTTTGCTGCAGAAACCTTAGACCGAAAAACAGAATAGTGCTGCTGCCAAATTTCCCACGTGTGGAGAGAGAAGAGACTCCAAGTGATCGAACCAATTAGATGAAGAGAGAATGTGTGAGGATGAGATGATTGAAATGTCCTCCAACGTTGACCTTATTTAATATCCATCATTGAGGGTGTGTGACACATCTGCTGGGGCACAAAACCTTAAGGCCGACTTGCACATATTTTGAATAGATTAAAATTAAATTCAAAATAAATGTTCTGCTCATCGGATCAAGATGATCTTTAGATCGATCTTGCACCTCTCCGAAAGAGGAACCCAATAAAAATATTGGTATCTTCATCTGAGCATCACAACATGGAGTTTGGACCTAGTTGTCCAAAATTAACAGTGACCTCCTGCAACCATCTCTGGACTCATCCCGCTACCGTCTTAAGGCTCCCGTAGCTCGTATGTGATCCAAGAGTAGGGCTGACTAAAGGATCCCGCCACTCTTGTCTGTAGCTTCTCTACAGATCCATGTCACCTCACCTCTTCTCTCGAGGCACATGAGCACTCATGGCTGCATATTCATCAGAGCCATCATCCTTTGCTGCTGCAGCCTTGGATTCAGAAGATCCTTTGTCCTTCTTCTCAGGACAAGTGCTGGCGAAATGTCCAAGTTCGCCATAGTTAAAGCACCGAACTTTGGAAAAATCCCTCTTCTTCTTCCCTTGCTGCTTTCGTTCCTTTGATGCAAAGATTGCATCATCCTCCTCTTCTTTCTTCACTCTGGCTGATCCTCCCATTCTTTGTTGACTTAGCTAGGCACAATTCTGCATCGGCAGAATCTCCACCACACCAGCACTGCTGAAGATCTGAAGCATTGCTTTCGGATCTTGGCAAAACTTCTCTGCAACAAGAAGAATGACTAGACTGCGTCCCACTGACTGGCCCATCGTAGCCTCAGAGTTGCTGAGAAGTGGATTGTGTAACCCCAGACTGGGTGACGCAGTCCTTACGCTGGCCTGGGAAGGCTCTGCATAAGCCTGATGGCCTTCTGTAGCCGCAACGCTGCCCCTTCCCGGGTCTATGCCATCTTGTTGCCAAGCTGCCCCTTCCGGATCTCTGTTGTTGTCTTGCAGAAAAAATATTCTTCAACTGATTTGCTGGAGATTCAGCTTGATCCGCTATCGATCTGATACCATGTGAAAATTCCTGAATACAGTTATGCAGAAATCCTACTGTAGTATCACGGTTTACTTCTCCTACTTGATTAAGTTATACAAGTTATTTTCAGAAGAAATATTCAGGAAATACCGAAGTAAACACAACTAACAGCCTACACACGCAGATCATTTACTAAATATTATGCTCATTCAAACAAAGTGACACACTGATTTTTGGACATATGTCCCCAGAAAAACCCAAAACGAGAAAACCGGTGCAGCAGATATGAGGGTTTATTATTATTAAGTAGATTCTGAGTACAACAAATCTGGGTGCCAAATCTGGTTGACCTGACAGAGAAAAAGTAGATTTGCAGGTAACCTGCTGTTCTATTACCAAGATTCTGATTGATCCACACCCTCAAACGGGATTTACAAGACTCAGCCCGATTTTGGCCCTAGAAATCCCAATGCTGCCCCTAAAGCCCCAGCATCAGCCTTGCTAGGCTTTGCGTGCCTCTGCGCTGCTCAAAAGGTGACTGCGTAACCCCAGAGTGGGTGACGTAGTCCTGACGTTGCCTTCGGAGGCCCCTGCGTAACTCTGGAAGGCCTCTGAAGCTGCAGCGTTGCCTCCTGGGCCTACATAGCACTTGTGTAGCAGCTGAAGCTGTGCTGCGCAATTGCTGCGTAACTGCTGCTGCCCTTGCTCCTCTGTGCTGACCCTGAAAGCTGCTCCTTTGTCTCTTGCTGACTCTTGGCTCCGGGATCAGATCATCCCCTCAGCCAATACTACTCCTTGCTGCAGAAAACTCCTCCGGAAATTCTTAGCAAACCCTGCCCTAGAATTCCAGCTAAGTTTCTCAGCTCTGCATTTGTGTGTGTGTGTCTCCAACTGACCCTCAAGCCTTTCTCTTATACTATTTCGTTGAACACATCAATGACCGAGATTAAAACACTCATCAACGACTGAGATTAAAAGACTGCTTGATCCACGTCATTTAGAACATTTCAGCTCATGTGTTAATTAATTCACTTTAATTATTTAATTTCCCTAAGTTTAGACTTAGGGAATACATTAAAATAATTAATTATTTGAATATCTTCAACACCAGATGAAATTTCTCCAAATGCTTTCTGGGTTTTGGAGTGGATGTGATTCTTAGCCCCTCCACAAAGTTACAGGGCTAGAGCACACCCGATGCTACCCCAACTACACAAAATCTCAACACTCTGCACTACGCTCCTCAACACTTGACTGCTACTAGTCTGCTACTGTCACTCGAGAATTTGACTGCAACACTGGCACTGATCCATCCTGCTACTAAATAATGTGGGCCCCCGTAGAAGGTAATGATCCATGACGTGGACTCCTCAACAGACCCTGCCCATGTCTGCAACTCCCTAGGATTATAGCTCCATATCATCCCACCTCTCCCCTGAAGTTAAGGCTGCAAACATCGAAACTCTTCCTCCAGCCTAGAGGTCAACTTGTCAATCTTAGCTGACGCTACCTCCTGGTTCTGCTTCTTCGCTTGTCCTTCTACGTACTATAGTGAGTGAACTCACCACATCTGAAGCACTTGACCTTTGACAAGTCCTTCTTCTTCTTCTTTTACCCTTTCCCCTAACTGAGACCCTTGGATGCTAGGGCCAAATTCTCTTCTTCGTTCTCACTCTTCATGCCCTTGCTACTGTCTTCGTTGATGGTGCTCTTTACTAGAGCTCGCCTCAACTCTTCTTGCTATGGATCGGCCCACATTCAGTCCCATCTAGGAAAAATGTCCTTGCCCAAAATACTTTGGACAAACACTTGCCAGTCCTCTGAGACATTGTTCAGTGCCAATCGTACAAGCTTTGTGGGTTGGGGTGCCTCTCCAACGGCTGATAGCTGATCGCAGTTTTCCTGAATCCTAGTGAGAAAGTGATCTATGCTCTCACCCTTCTGCATCCTGATACTTCTTAGCTTTTCATGGAGAAACATCTTTCGTTGCTCGGAAGAACTTTGATATAGCGTAGAGAGAGCATCCCACATCTCCTTGGTAGTATTCTTGCCAGCTACATGTGAAACTATATGATCTCGAACTCCATCCAAGATCATCCGCTTCGCCTTCACCATTTCCTTCTTGTACTCCTTTCGCTGATCTGCATTCCGGGGTACTGCCACCACGTTCTCTACATAGGTCTTTAGACCATGCTCGTTAAGGAGAAAGGACATTTTAGCCTTCCAAATTAACATAGTTGGAGGCACCGTCCAATCTGTCTTGATCTCTGAGCCCAACTGTGGCCATCTCAAAATCTTGTCTGGAAACTTCCTCTTCCTCTTGCTCAGCTGCCGAATCTGCTACTCGCACTCCCTTATGGAGTGAGAAGATCTGTTCACAACTACTGCCAATTTGCAATTGGGAAAATCAGATTTCTAGTCCAGAAACCCTCTGAGAGAAATTTCCCTAGTGTGTGCTATTTCTCTTCCTCTTTTGCTTGAATCTACTCAACGATTTTGCTGCGCTGCTCTCCGTAATTACTTCCTGGCTCTACCTCTGCCTGTTGGAGTCCTGCCTGAGCAATTTGAACTTTTCCTGCTTGCCGCAATTGGAAATCGAATTTCTACTCTGCCACTCGCATAGCCTGGCTAGGGTCTGCAGAGTCCCTGGAAAAATTGCACTGTTGCTCCCTCTGAACAACTAATTTCTCCCTCTACGTCTCTGAGCTATTGATCTGATCCTCGCTCTTATACCATGTGGAAATTTCAAGATTGAAATCCTATTGCAGCGACTGAATTAATTCTTCTAATTGTTAATTAAATAAAAAATTTATTTGCTATGCCAAATATCAAAGAAATCACATTGCAACCTTCACAAATAAAACTGCGGAAAATAATAGCGCTGTAAACTGAGAAGATCTAGCACACACACATAAAATATGACAGTTATTTTTGGACAAGTCCTCGGAAAACCCAACTTGGGAAAACCGGTGCAGCAACTGAGGTGTAATATCCTGGATGGGATATTTTAATTAAGAATGCAGAAAAATAACTAAACTCCACAATATGCCGTAAAATCACTATTTACTCAATAGAAGATTGCCATGTAAAATAAACACATAAGCACTGCAATCTATCAACACATCAAATCGGAGGAATCTCAACGTTTGGTTATAGATAATAACTGGGGTTACAAGTATATCTGACCCAAAGAAAGAGCTGAGACGGAGAACTGGCCACCAAGATGAGCTGTTGCACTGTGCTGGCCTCAAAACTGAACTGCTGCACTCTCCCTCCGGCAACAACTGTCACTGAACCCACTGAAGATAATGAAGCACAAGTTGAAGATCTGAATGATCCTCACACCAATCCCTGAAGCTCTGCGAGACTTCTGAGTGAAGTCTCCTCAAGAGGGTTGGGTTTTCGTCCAATACTCACAAATCACCCGAGGGTTTTCGTCCTGGGGGTACGACTGAAGTAGAGAACCGCGTCTCACACCTCTCATACAATAAAATGATATGATCCAAAGATATCCCTCAATGGACTCCTCCCTTTCTTTTATAGATCTCTTGGAGCCTTCTAGAGCATTATTTTATTATTATTTTATTCATGGAGCACTTTTCCCTCTTATTAAAATATTCCTTTTTAATGCAGAAAAGAGTAAATCGGCTACCACGTCTCCTCCGGTCACTGAAACTCATGTCCAACTGTCCCATCATGAAAGTATCCTCGTCTCGGTTCCAACGAGCTATTACACTAAGGTGTTTTGTCATGTGTTCCTCCCGGAATGCCACTGTGAGCGTAATTAGCCGAGTTAAGCCCATAAATAACTCAAATTTCCGAAAGTTGTCGGAATGCACCAAAACGAAAGCCAAACTGCTCGGATGATGGAATATATCAAGCGAATGCCAATGGACACCATGGAAACTCCTCAAAACTCCTCCCAAAAGCCCCTGAGCCCGCTGATAGCACCAATCTGTACCTCTGACCTGTTTGCTCCTAACTCTGGAAGTCCCACCTAACCCTATCGTAGGTGACACCAAAAAGAGGAATATTACAGACCTTTCGCTCCATGATTGCTTGCCATCAAGCAATCCAAATATGTGGGCCACCCTGTTGGCCTGATGTGACTGAGACCCAATGCCTAGATCCCATACAAACCCCTGGATGCAGCTATGCACTTGTGTCAAGCCACTCGGAATAGACCCCTCAATGTAGGGATCCCAAATTGATCTCTCCCTATATCTGTCAACAAACAATCCTCCTAGACCCCAATGCCACCATGGCCAATCATCGCCTAAGTCCCACGTCTCGGACTGCGCACTGCCTTTGGCTATAGATGATGCCCTATGAAGTGAAGTCCGCCAACAAGCATCAATGCTCCCTGGCTCCCGCTGTGCTGTACCTCTAACTGTATAAGCTGCCCCACCAACTGGATACCAACTCATCACCCCTCTCCAATCCAAGTCTGACTCAATCCCATGCTAATGCTAATCCTGCTCTCCTGAAATCAGGATGGAGTGCTGAAGAAATGACGATCTGTGCCCCACTGCTAGCTGGAGTTTGTAATATCTACTATGTCTAAGGGCCCTTGCTCTGCTATGCTCCCTACGAAGAAAATCGTGCCATCAAGAGGGTACCAACTCATGATCTCCCACCAATCTATCCTGGAGGAAGAATCCAACGTAGTGTCAACCGCGTACGGAACATGCCTAGAGAGTTGTCGCCAACTCATAATCAACTCATGTTGCTCTGTCCCGTCAGCCAACGAGATCTGCTTGTAGAAGAGAGCCCCTCTCTCTATAATGGTCCAAAGTGGGAGAGATATGCTGCAAGCCCCATTGATGTACTCCTGGAAAGTGCTACTCCCTGAAAGTACTGCAACTTTGCTGACTGCATGTGCATCTGTCTGTACCTCATCAGTGTGTCGGTCCAACGATGGATGCTCCACCATCTCCAACAGCTCATGCCTCTCCTGATCGGGAATGTAATGCTCCTGCTGTCTGCTAGCCCCCTGCAGGACTATCCCATCAACCTCCAACATCTCCAGAGGATATGGATTTGCAACTGTTGTCACTGTACTCGGTGTCTGTGCATCTGACTGCTCCTCCTCAGTGGCTGACCCCAAGGTTCACTGTATATCCATCATAGACTCAATGTGAGCCTCCATCTGGCTCTCCCCCAAGGGACTATCATGCATGATGTGCATAGTATCCTCCTTTGCTGACTCAGGCTCCATCATATGCTGCTTTGGCTGAATCGTCACAAGTGACTCATCACCAGAGTCTCTCCCGTAGAGTCCCCTGACTGCTCACTCTGCACACTGGGTCACAACTCCAGTCTACTGTCATCATCTCTACATGACTGCTCTCGCTCTCCAGAAGCATCCTCAACTGATCCCATGGACTCATCTGAAGAAGAGTCCTCACCCTGACATACAGAAGGAATGTCTACCTGCTCTACCTCTGCCACCTCATCTACATCTCTCAAACATGAGTGATCAGGCCCCCAAGGTTCTTTGCAAATGAATCTAAGTCCATTCCTCCTCAGCTCATTTCTGCTGCCTGATCCACCAAACTGGAGCAGCTCCTCCCTGGTCAACTGTCTCTTGAAAAGCTCAATGTTCTGCTCAACTAGCCCTTGGGCTAGCTCATAAGCAGTGGGTGAGACCAACTGCTCTCTCCTCCAAATGCTCAACAATCTAGTCTGCAGCTCTCGACAAATGGCATCACGGTCTCCCATACATGACGACAGGATGGACTGCATGTGAGCTATGGCTATGTCAGAATGATGTCTCCTGATGCTGAAGAAGCATTGTGTAATATTCCTAATTAGCAATGGCTAATTGGAATATTCGATTTTGCTCAATTTTGCCTTCTATAGTTTATTTATAAATGAAAAGGTGAGTGAAGGGGGGATATAACTCACTTTGGGAATAAAGTCACTTCCTAGTAGCACAACGTTGTAACTTAAAGGGAGCCAAGGGGGGCCAAGGACCACGTAGAGAGGGGGCCCACGTATGCACTAGGAGAGACTGCGCAGATGGAGAGGAGCACGTGGCAAGAGGGAGGCTACGTTGAGGAGATGGGCCTTAGGGTTTTGAGAGAGGCCAATGTTATAAGAGAGGGAGGAGCCTCCTCATTTGGTCATTGGAGTTTATGCATTTGAGCTAGTCACTTCGACTTCTCGAGCATGCTGGCTGTTTAGCCTGTCTGCAGCACTGTTTAGTGCATCGAGTGTATTCGATCAGAGATCTCACCCTTAGCCCCGGGGAACTTCGAGTGCCTGCTCGGGCAAGGTAGTTTCGTCATCATTTTGTGGGAGGATTGATGTTTGGGTTTTCTTGCGGAGCTGGGCATCCAGAGACTGCGCAGTCTTGAGAGGGAGGACGCAGTTCATTCTAGAGGAGCTCCGGATTGAGTTACTTGTAGGGGTTTTGAGCAAGGGATCAACCTTTGGCTGTTGGAGGATTTTGGTGGAGTTTGAGGCTGCATTTCAGTGGTTTCTATTCAACCTCTGCGCAGAGCCTTGGAGGACAGCGTAATTCCCCAAGGGGGTGATTTTCGGGGGTCAGCCATTTCAGATATGATTTCTGGGTTTTGCTGTGGTTGATGTGTAGAGGTGGATTCCAGATTTTCAGCTCATTCCGGCGAGGGGATCAGCCCCAAGTTATCAGTTCCTTTCAGTAGTAGCTGCTACACGGCAGTTTTCCAGCAGCTGGGACGCAGTACAGAGAGCAGTCATTTCTTGGACAGTCTGAGAGTATTTATTCACTTGCCTTGAGCAAGTCTAGGTGCCATCACTCTGATCACCTATTGTACTTCATTATATTTCTCAGTATAATAAAATGGCTTAGCTTTCTCTCTCTATATTTCTGGAGCATTTGTTATACATTCTATCTATGCTATTGTATGCTGGCATTACTGTTATTTTTCTATTTGTGAGCATTCTAGTTCTATACCACTTGTGTGTGTTCTCCCCATACTCTTAGACAGAGTCTGGGAAGGGCCAGGTAGCCTCCAGATCTCACCCTCTTCTTAGAGGTGAAATATCTGGTAAATGCCCTCCCAGTCCATCTCTGGTTGGAGTTTGCTTGTGTTTGAGGGATATCCCTGAAAAGGGATATTACAGTGGTATCAAAGCATAGTTCTGGCTCAGCCTGTGGAGCTAGTTGTCTATGACACCGGGGAAGAAGCCCTACATTTGTTACAGAGGCAGGAAGTACAGAGATCTTGAGCGTAGGTTGGAGAACACCTACGGAGAGGGAGATTGTGTTCGAGTGGTGGACACAGAACGGGAGGAGCCTGTGATAGACGCAGAACAAGAGGAGCCTGTGTTAGATTCAGAGCAGAGAGAGCGGATGGCAGATGATACTGAGGCAAAACAGTTTGGGGAGGCACTCCTCAAATCAGTGCAGGATCTAGTGAGACAGATTGAGGTGATGGGTCAGAGATTCACCGCTGTGGAGGCTAGACAGCATGAGACCCCACGAGTTTTCCAGGTAGGTGAGGGATCGGCTACATCCCACCATTTGCCGGAGCATGGTGCTACTCAGCGTGATACTACTCAGCAGATGACTTCACATGCACCTACACGCTCTACCATGCTCACTTTTCTGGGAGCAGACACAGGGGAAGGAGCCCAGCAGGAGACAGAGTGCGGCCATATGGGCGATTATTTTGCATAGTATCGGGCCTATGGGCAGGAGTTCAGGGATGCTCTCTCGTTCAGAGATTTTGTTTAGCTCCAGCGTGACAGTGGACCCCGCGACCATCATAGAGGGCACCGGCATTATTATGATGGAGATACCCACCGCACAGCTAGCAGATTTCACTTGCCTACGTTTGATGGTTTATCAAACAGTTCGGCGAAGTCTTGGGTGGAGAAGCTGGACATCTATTTCCAGCTTAACCAGATGTCGGAGATGGAGGCCATCAAGGTGGCGACATTACATTTGGATGGTGAGGCCCAGGACTGGTGGTTCCATGGGATGGTTACACTCGGACATTCTACAGTGACGACATATGCCGAGTTTACCAGGAGGTTGATAGAGAGATTTGACCGGAGGGATCCAGAACAACACTTTGTTGAGCTGACGAGGCTCAAACAGACTGAGAACCCAGAGACATACATTGCAGACTTCTTGCGGGTTTCTGTGATGGTGCCAGATCTATCCGCAACGCAGATGATCTACATGTTTGTTGAGGGGTTAGCAGAGCCACTTCAAGGTCTAGTCAGATCTACTAGACCAGCCACACTCCAGGATGCTATTAGCAGGACTTGGGATTTACAGGATGCCTTACCCAGGACTTGGACACCTTACCCCCAGAGACAGGCTTTCCAGCCCAAGGGGAAGGATGTGAGGATTCCGCCTCCAAAGGGGAATCCAGGACGGATGGATGATGATGCCAGGAGGGAGTTGAAGAAGAAGCGGTTGTGCTTTACTTGTCAGGAGCCATGGGCACCGGGACATAGATGTGCTGCTGGCAAAGCACATTTTATTGAGGTCTTCTCCGAGAGTAGCGGGGAAGAGGATGAGGAGGATGACGTGGAGGTAGGAGACAGTCATGCAGTGCAGGATCCTTTGCCACCTCCACCATCAGCAGCAGGTGGTGCGGCTTTTGCACCTACCGGAGGGGCCCTTGCAACATTGCGAGGAGTTCCCAAGTATTTGACGCTGCGCATACAGGGGACAGTACGTGGCCAGCGAGTATCAGTTTTGGTTGACAGTGGGGCAACCCACAACTTCATCGATGCCCAGATGGTTGAGCGGAGAGGTACACAGACAGAGAGCTTCGATTGATTTTCAGTTTTGGTCCTAGGAGATCAGAACATGATGTGTGCTTGTTATGTTCCAGAGTTATCAGTGACGATGGGCACCTACACATTGACTGATCACTTTTTCGTGGTCAATATTCCGGACACCAACATGGTACTGGGTGTTCAGTGGCTTATCACTCTAGGGAAGGTCACGACAGATTGGAAGGTCATAGAGATGGAGTGGGATGATGAGAAGACAGGGAGGCATGAGAAGATACAGGGTCAGCACACATATCCGCCTCAGATTGTTTCGGGTCATCGGATGGAGGCAGTCTTCTGGAAGGGAGACATAGAGTGGGCAATGGAGCTGCATGCATCAGACGCAGGGACTATAGGGCAGACAGTGCACCCAGAGATACAGTCCATCCTTGACAGGTATGCCATAGTGTTTGGGGATATTCCGTCGGGATAGCCACCGGACCAGGGGTTTAAGCACACCATTGAGCTTGAGCAGGGCATACAGGCAGTGATTACTATCCCCGATAGGCATCCCAAAGCCTATTGGGATGAGATTGAGCGGGCCATCCAGGAGTTGCTGGCTCTTGGGCACATCCGGCTGAGCACGAGTCCTTTTGCTTCTTCCATGGTGTTGGTGAAGAAGAAGGACGACACCTTGAGGATGTGTATTGAATACAAGGCCCTGAACAAGAAGACCCTGAAGAACAGGTACCCTATACCCAGGATCAATGAGTTGAGAGGAGCCCAGTTCTTCTCAAAGATTGATTTGAGATCGAGGTACCATCAGATTCGCGTGAGGGAACAAGACATTCCCAAGACTGCCTTCAGGTGTCACTATGGGCACTTTGAGTTTTTGGTGATGCCCTTCGGGCTAACCAACGCCCCAGCGACATTCCAGTCTTGCATGAATCACATCTTCCGTAGTCACTTGAGGAAGTTTGTGTTGGTGTTCTTTGATGATATCCTCATGTACAGCAGGATTTGGGAGGAGTATCTCCAGCACATTGAGGCAGTGTTGCGCATTTTGGAGGAGCAGCAGTTCTATGCCAAGCTCTCCAAGTGTGAGTTTGGGTTGACGGAGATGCTGTACTTGGGACATATCATAGGGGTGGACGGAGTGAGAGTCCATGAGGAGAAGATCAGGGCCATCAGAGATTAGCCGGAGCCGAGGAACGTGACAGAACTTTAAGGATTCATTGGCATTTGTACCTATTACAGGAAGTTCGTCAAGAGTTTCTCACAGCTTGCTGCACCCCTTACAAATTTGACGAAGAAGGGGGCATTCAGTTGGTCAGATACAGCGCAACGAGCCTTTGATAGGCTCAAGGAGGTGATGAGCAGCTGCCCTGTGCTTGCATTGCCAAATTTTATGTAGCCGTTTGTTTTGGAGTGTGATGCGTCAGGAGAGGGGATCGGCGCAGTATTGATGCACGGAGGTCACCCTATAGCCTTTGAGAGCCGAAAGATCCTTCCACACGAGAGGTTGTATTCTATATACGATAAGGAGATGCTGGCCATTATGCATGCATTGGCCAATTTCCGGCAGTATTTGGTGGGGAACAGGTTCAGGGTGAGGACTGATCACAACAACCTCAGGTTCTTTTTGGAGCAGAAGCAGCTACAAGAGAGGCAGCAGAAGTGGATCAGTGAGATCCAGGCATATGACTTTGACATTGAGTATGTCAAGGGTAAGAACAACGTGGTAGCAGATGCCCTCTCACGTAGACCAGCCACGTTGTCTCTTAAGAGCTTGGATACAGACTGGAGGTCTCGACTTTTAGTAGAGTACTCCAAGGACAGATTTGCATGTGAGGTTCTGGATCGACAGGTGGCAGATGACAGGTACAGGGTGGTCGATGAGTTCATCTACTACAGGGACTGGATCTTCTTGACTGAGGGATCTCAGCTCAAGAAGAAGATACTTTAGGCATCACATGATTCAACATTGGCCAGCCATCAGGGGTTTACCAAAACCTACAGGGCCATTAGAGAAAGGTTCTCATGGAAGGGCCTCAAGGAGGACGTACTCCAGCACATCAGGGAGTGCGATGTTTGTCAGAGGAACAAGGGGGAGATGGGCCATCCCGTAGGATTATTGCAACCTCTTCCCATTCCGGAGGGGAAATGGGAGAGTATTTCGATGGACTTCATCACAGGGTTGCCCATGCTGCAGGGCAAGGATTGTATCTTTGTCGTCGTTGATCGACTGATGAAGTATGCACATTTCTTCGCCATATCCGCGCACTACACAGCAGCACAGGTGGCTGAGCTGTTCTTCAGAGAGGTTTTCAGGCTACATGGTCTTCCTAAGACCATCATCAGTGACAGGGACAGCCGCTTCATGGCAGATTTTGGCAGGAGCTTTTCTGGTTGGTGGGGACGGAGTTGACACCGAGTACCAGTTATCACCCACAGACGGATGGGCAGACGGAGATAGTTAACAAGTGGCTAGAGGGCTACTTGCGTAACTATGTCAGTGGGCAGTAGCGAGCATGGCTGAAGTGGCTGCAGCTGGGAGAGTACTGCTACAACACTACACATCACATGTCCATTGGTATGTCTCTATTTTACGCTTTGTATGGATATCATTCTTTGTCTTTTGCTGATGTGATGTTTGGTGCTAGCAAGGCTCCAAGAGCCAAGATTTGGATCCAAGAGAGTCAGGATATTCTCTGAGCTCTCAAGGATAATATGGCTACAACGCAAAACCAGTAGAAGCTGTATGCCGACAGAGGTCGGGTGGAGAGACAGTTTGAGGTAGGGGACTTGGTCTACCTACGATTACAGCCATACCGACAGTCGTCACTGAAGCAGAAGGGAGCTGAGAAGCTGAAGCCCCGCTTATATGGGCCATATAGGGTGATACGCAGGATTGGGCAGGTTGCATATGAGTTGGAGCTGCCCCAAGGCAGCAAGATTCATAACGTCTTTCATGTATCGTGCCTGAAGAAGGCATTGGGGCAACAGGTGACAGTGACAGATGAGCTACCACCCACGGATGATGAGGGGCATTTGGTGTTGCAGCCAGAGGCTATTATTGATACCAGGGAGAGGCAACTACGGAGCAGGACAGTCCGGGAATTCTTGGTGAGGTGGAAGAATTTGCCGTATGAGGATGCCACTTGGGAGAGTGATAAAATTTTGCAACATCCATCACTTCAGTTGCTTGAGGACAAGCAACATTTTGCCGGGGGAGACTGTAATATTCCTAATTAGCAATGGCTAATTGGAATATTCAATTTTGCTCAATTTTGCCTTCTATAGTTTATTTATAAATAAAAAGGTGAGTGAAGGTGGGATATAACTCACTTTGGGAATAAAGTCACTCCCTAGTAGCACAACGTTGTAACTTAAAGAGAGCCAAGGGGGGCCAAGCACCACGTAGAGAGGGGGCCCACGTATGCACTAGGAGAGACTGCGCAGATGGAGAGGAGCACGTGGCAAGAGGGAGGCTACGTTGAGGAGATGGGCCTTAGGGTTTTGAGAGAGGCCAACATTATAAGAGAGGGAGGAGCCTCTTCATTTGGTCATTGGAGTTTATGCATTTGAGCTAGTCACTTCGACTTCTTGAGCACGCTGGCTGTTTAGCCTGTCTGCAGCACTGTTTATTGCATCGAGTGTCTTCGATTGGAGATCTCACCCTTAGCCTCGGGGGACTTCGAGTGCCTGCTCGAGCAAGG
This sequence comes from Pinus albicaulis, assembly GCA_034641835.2. Lineage (NCBI taxonomy): Eukaryota > Viridiplantae > Streptophyta > Pinopsida > Pinales > Pinaceae > Pinus > Pinus albicaulis. Next base: position 780,274,110 of record CM076575.1, on the reverse strand, counting down.
TAGTTTCGTCATCATTTTGTGGGAGGATTGATGTTTGGGTTTTCTTGCAGAGCTGGGCATCCAGAGACTGCGCAGTCTTGAGAGGGAGGACGCAGTCCATTCTAGAGAAGCTCCGGATTGAGTTTCTTGCAGGGGTTTTGAGCTTGGAGATTGAGCAAGGGATCAGCCTTTGCCTGTTGGAGGATTTTGGTGGAGTTTGAGGCTGCATTTTAGTGGTTTCTATTCAGCCTTTGCGCAGAGCCTTGGAGGACAGCGTAATTCCCCAAGGGGGTGATTTTCGGGGGTCAGCCATTTCAGATATGATTTCTGGGTTTTGCTGTGGTTGATGTGTAGAGGTGGATTCCAGATTTTCAGCTCATTTTGGCGAGGGGATCAGCCCCAAGTTATCAGTTCCTTTCAGTAGTAGCAGCTACATGGCAGTTTTCCAGCAGCTGGGACGCAGTTTAGAGAGCAGCCATTTCTTGGACAGTCTGAGAGTATTTCTTCACTTGCCTTGAGCAAGTCTAGGTGCCATCACTCTGATCACCTATTGTACTTCATTATATTTCTTAGTATAATAAAATTTCTTAGCTTTCTCTCTCTATATTTCTGGAGCATTTATTATACATTCTATCTATGCTATTGTATGCTGGCATTACTGTTATTTTTCTATTTGTGAGCATTCTAGTTCTATACCACTTGTGTGTGTTCTCCCCATACTCTTAGACAGAGTTTGGGAAGGGCCAGGTAGCCTCCAGATCTCACCCTCTTCTTAGAGGTGAAATATCTGGTAAACGCCCTCCCAGTCCATCTCTGGTTGTAGTTTGCTTGTGTTTGAGGGATATCCATGAAAAGGGATATTACACATTGGAACATCTGCAGAATCAAACCATCACACTCAAGATCGATCATGACCTCATAAGTCCGGGTCATGGCCATGGCTTCTAAGACCTTAAGCTTTCTCCCAAATGTAGAGCCTGCACAGTTGTATAAATCCCGAAAGGTTCCTACTATCAGTCTGAAAATTCTTTTTATAATATCATCATTGTAGGGAGGGAAGGGTGCTGTTATCCTCAAAGTATCACTGAAACAAGAGGCAGCTATAAGCTTGACTCTCTCACTTGGATGTTCCAAGAATCTAGCTTGTGCCAATGCAAGCATAGATGGCTTCAAAGCCCAATTTAAACTCCAATCAGATTGCTCTACCTTTGAAAGGCAGGATTCCAGTTTCTCTAACATGGGAAAGTCATTTTCTGATCTTCCACTTTTTAAGTCCATCCCAAGTGCATAAAGCCAATTTCCCACTTCTTCCTCCTTTTGTAAATTCCTCGGATGCCTTTGTTGGAGCAAATTATGTACCTTCTTGGAGAAGGGTCTGCTTTTCTGTTTTGTTTTCTAGTCTTCTGATGCGTGGTGGTTCAAGGACCCAACTTTTATTCTTCTCATTCTATTTAGGAATCCCTCCATGTTTCAATCAATGATGTGGTCACTGTTTTTCTGAGTTTTTATAGTGATGTAGGTGACTGTTCATAATTTTTGTTTCGAGAAGAGTTCATACAACTTTGACTACTCAAAAAACTATAGATATCACTGCTTTGTGCAATTGAAAAGATTTTAACTAAGATAAATAAATAGAGAAAATAGAACCTGGGTATTAGTTGACTCAGCGGTTTAGTGCAACCTTCTTGAGAAACGGCACCCACACCTGAAACAGAAATATGCTGTCCACAAATTTTGCCAATAATGATACCACAACAATATTCAATATCTCCCTTCTATACCTCTCGGTCTATGTGTGGAGAAATTTTAAATTCGGTGAGGTAATCCGCACAGGTTTCTTCGCCTACACAAGTATACTGCCTTCTTGTCGAATACACTGACTTACCTCCATAGTAATTCAGGTCGACCAACAACATGTACACATAGCTGTGCATCCACCCATAAATTTGCATTTGTCAACTGTCTGTGCCAATCATGGCCGATCACCTTGGGCCGTTGCTGCACCGGGATTATAGAAACACGATTTACGTGTAATTAATTTTGCATGATTGATATTCTGGGATTTCACTCATGATACCAGCTCTTCGACGTGTGCTCGACCTTCACAAATAGCTGACGCAATTTTTCTAATGGCGACATTAGTCCCTTTCTTCAGATGCTGTGAGTATGCCTCGACTAGCAGTATTTGGGGCTATGATCCCCCTCCGATAGCACACATCAATCTGTTAGAGAAAATGCTGTCGGCAACGTTTTGGATTGCTGTAGAGTTTATTCAAATGCGACTTCCCCTCAAACAATATGGGATATGGTTAGTAGCTGTGGCAATTCTAATTTCGGTAGCAACATAGTTTTAGAGAATTCGATATAGAGGAATTCGGCTCCTTCACTCGATGGCCGTCAATAATATGACTTCATTAATGAAATTCGTCAACCTCTGCCCTTGCGATGAAGCATCGATCCAGTTCTGCAAGTAATCAGATGTCGATCCACCTCTTAAATTCCAATTTGACCGCCTGTCTCCGGCAAGAATGAACGCAGCGCCACTCTCAGCAATATTTTGAATGCACAGTGTCTTGGTCTCAAGCAAAATCACTAATATTTAATTAAAATTTTTGATTGCTGTAACAAATGTTCGAAACGATTTTGTTCAACGCACAATTTTGCTCATCGCACAACACACTTATTACAGAATTCTGAGCTCACTCTGATCACACCCCATGTGCACGATTCTATGCTATCGTGCCATACTGGCCGTCATCGCCAACGCTCTAAAGATCGACTAAGCTCACTACCCCCGTAATTGCACGTCGTCACCTTCAGTCCCCGGGTGTCTACACTAGTTGTGTAATATGGCGTCGATCATCCCTCTGCGCTATCGCTCATTCCGTGGAGTGTGTGTGCTTCGATCGTTTTCTGATTGACTGTGCGGAGCCCCACAGTCCCACCTCGTCTCCTCGCTAACCAAACAGAACAGTTCTGGTTGGACAAAGCACGTCGTCATCTGTAGAAAACACAGCCGGAAGAGAGAAAAAGAATGTCGCTACTGTCACAATTTTGCTATGGTGGTGAATGCGGCCCCCACTGAGCCACGATCAATAATCACATGCCGTGTAAACCAAATGTCGTACGCTTCCTTTTCGCATGGCTTCTTTGTCTAGTCGTGCCTTGCGACTCTTTTTCATAAACTCTCTGATATTCATAATACAACCTAGAGGCCTTATGCGTAATGCTGTCTCGGTCCTCCAAAAGCTCTCGGTCCTCAAGGAGACACGAAGAATGCAACTCCTGCAATCATCATTCTGGCACCGGAAGGAACAACCTTCGATAGAGTAATTCAATCTCCAACACCAGCAACAAATAATACTTTTGCAAATAGATTCCTCTTCAGAATTTTTAGAAATAACTACAGGTAATATGAAACCCTCAGTCTCGACCTGCAACAAAACCCTTGACTTCGTTTCTTCTAGAAATTTGGCAAATAAATCCTCAGGCTAGCAAGATCACCAGCTCGGATACCACTGTAATATCTTGGATGGGATATTTTAAATAAGAATGCAAAAAAATAACTAAACTCCACAATATGCCGTAAAATCACTATTTACTCAACAGAAGATTGCCATGTAAAATAAACACAGAAGCATTGCAATCTATCAACACATCAAATAGGAAGAATCTTAGCATTTTATTATAGATAATAACTGGGGTTACAAATACATCTGACTCAAAGAAAGAGCCGAGACGGAGCACTGGCCACCAAGATGAGCTGCTGCACTGCGCCGGCCTCAAAACTGAACTGCTACACTCTCCCTCCGACAACAACTGTCACTGAACCCACTGAAGATAATGAAGCACAAGTTGAAGATCTGAATGATCCTCACACCAATCCCTGAAGCTCTATGAAACTTCTGAGTGAAGTCTCCTCAAGAGAGTTGGGTTTTCGTCCAACACTCACAAATCACCCGAGGGTTTCCGTCCTGGGGCTACGGCTCAAGTAGAGAACCGCGTCTCACACCTCTCATACAATAAAATGATATGATCCAAAGATATCCCTCATTGGACTCCTCCCTTTCTTTTATTGATCTCTTGGAGCCTTCTAGAGCATTATTTTATTATTATTTTATTCATGGAGCACTTTTCCTTATTAAAATATTCCTTTTTAATGCAGAAAAGAGTAAATTGGCTACCACGTCTCCTTCGGTCACTGAAACTCATGGCCAACTGTCCCATCATGGAAGTATCTTCATTCCAGTTCCAACGAGCTATTACACTAAGATGTTTTGTCATGTATTCCTCCCCGAATGCCATCGTGAGCGTAATTAGCTGAGTTAAGCCCATAAATAACTCAAATTTCTAAAAGTTGTCGGAATGCACCGAAACGAATGCCAAACTGCTCAGATGATGGAATATATCAAGCGAATGCCAACAGACACCATGGAAATTCCTCAAAACTCCTCCCAAAAGCCCCTGAGCCCGCTGATAGCACTAATCGGTACCCATGACCTGTCTACTCCTAACTCTGGAAGTCCCACCTAACCCTATCGTAGGTGACACCAAAAAGAGGAATATTACATGAGGGTTTTAATTATTAAGCAACAATGAGATTTGACTACTACTGGATGCCAAAATGTGGCAATCCTATAGAGAAAAATATTAGCAAAAATCTAGGGAGGAATTTTCCTCACCCCACTAGCAAATCCAGGATGTGACTGCAGCTCTAAGTGAGCCGTCCAAACAGCCTCTATGCAGGCTTGCGTCACCCTAGCACAGTCCTTTCCACGCTCTACCTGAATCATCTGAACCTCAAGCCGTCTATCCTTCTGTTTACTGGGAAAACGTCTCTCTTTGCGTCTAGAACATCTATCCGGCCTTTGGAACTAAAACTCTATTGCTCCCCAACAAAATCAAATTGGCTCTCAAAGGCCTCTGCGCAGCCCTTGTGTAACCTCTCTGTGGCTCTCTGTGGCTCTCTGCCTCTCTACAATGTTCTCATCGGATCTGGAAAATCTTCGTCTGACCTCACCGTCCCTGCCCCTCTCTGTCTCTGCTTCCTTCTCTGGTTCGAAATCTTCCGACTGCTGCCTCTGGAGAATCGAACTGCCCAAGGAAATCGATCTGTGTGTGTCACAAGTGTATCAAGTGTGTTCTCCATAACCCATCGACTTCTTATTATGATCATCTGTTGGAGCTCTAATGACCAAGGTTAAAACTTAATCAAGGGCCAAGATAATATCAGAGTCGATCCGTGTGAGTTTCTAGATGATTCACACCTTCTCTCAATTTATTGTGACTAATTAACCCCTTTTTCTAAGTTTGGGCTTTAAGAAATAATTTAAAATGAGCTAATAATCTAATCAAGACATTTCTAGGTGGAATTTCCAGAAACGATTTATGGGTTATGGAGAGCTCATGTTTTTTAGACTCTCCACAAAGTTTCGAGACTAGAACACCTCCAATGCTACAAAAACTAACAAAAGATAGAGGTTATCAAGTTGCATTTATGGATGTTTAGGTTGCTATATGGCTTAAGGGCTAAAGCATGTACTCAACATAAGTAATTGGTGTTCGAGAGGGAGCTCTATACAGACTGATAGGACGTCAAACCCAGGCATTGGTACATGACAATATGAATTTATGTGAGTTATGGCATCAAAGATTTGCTCATCTGCATTATAGGGGTTTACTTGCATTGAGGCAGATGGTTGTATGTCTTCCAGAGCTCTAGGTAGAGCTTGATGGCATTTGTAGGGGCTGTACACTTGGAAAGAATGCCAAGGGTTCGTTTCTGAGTCGTGATGGTAGATCCAAGGGGATCTTGGATCTAGTACATTCAGATGTATGCAGACCTATGACTGCATCCTTCTTGGGTGGCTACTTATACTATGTGACATTCGTTGATGATATCTCTTGAAAAACTTGAATCTACTTCATGAAGACCAAGGATGAGGTTTTCAACAAGTTCCAGAAGTTCTCCAGGCTTAGGTGGAGAACTTGACAGGAAGGAATATCAAAGTCATGAGGTTAGATAATAGAGGGGAGTATCCCAGGGACTTCAATGATTTCTGCAAGGAGGAAGGGATCAAGAGGGAGTGGATAGTTCCTTACAATCCTCAGCAGAATGGAGTTGCGGAAAGGATGAACATGACTATTGTGGAAGCGCTAAAGGTGATGATTCATGATCAAGATCTTCCCATTTTCTTATAGGCAAAGGTTGCCAAGACAACTGTTTATGTTTAGAATTAGAGTCCTCACTGGATATTGGAGGACACGACTCTTGAGGAGGCATTCACAAGAGTGAAGCGAAAGGTCAGTCATTTTAGGATCTTTGGTTGTCCAGTATTGATATTTATGTTTTGAAATAACTGAGAGGGGGTGAATCAGTAATTTTAAACTTCAATTTTTGGTCAACTTAAATTTCTTCTTATGCAGCTAATGACTTATGTATATGCTCAATTATTAATGGTTTCCTTCTGCAGTTACCAGAGAGAGACAGACATTTGCAGATATACTTATTCAGAATTCAAGAGCATTCACATAACATTCAAGAAACAACACATGAAGACACCATATATAAGTGGAAACCTATGAAGGAGAAAACCACAAATTTTTGGCTGAAAGTGATGTGAAGGCAAGCTCCTACTTGCCAATTACATCAGATTTTTGTAGGCTCCAACCTAGAAGAGGCTCTTACTTCAAGGAAGCTCCAACTCCCACAAAGTTTTCTGCAGGCTACAACCCACAAGAGGCTCCTACATCAACAGACTACAACCTGTTCTTTATCAAGCTACAATTTGAAAGGAGACTGCAATCTCCCCACACAATACAAAGTCAAGTGTTCTGGTCCTCATATTAATTTCTGCTCTCAAGTCTGCTGCTCATCTTCTTTGCTTCTCTTCTTCAATTCTGTTCCACTTCTGCTGCTGCTGCTGAATCTTCTCATACGAACTGCTTAACACCAAAAAGTTATTTTCCTATTCAACAACATATCTTTTATAAGCATAACCTATTGACTGTTTGTATTCTATGTAGGAATACATAATGAGGAGTTGTCACTTGGTCTTCTAAGGCTGTTTATAATCTGCCTCTTCATTTTCAAAACTGAAAATCATAATTTTGTAACATAAAATAGAGCTGCAATAAAATAGGCCAGCAACAATGATTACATAAGACAAATCTTGAAACTTTTTAGATTTGTATTGGCTACATTTTCCAGATTTGTACCAGCTACATGTTAATGCCTTTGAGGCTTTAATAAAAGCATACATTTTCCAACTTATGACTCAAGATGTCATGTGCCATTTTCCAATTCATTCAACATATTTAACAATGTTTTAGCCTTTGCACTTCACATCACTTTCAACCTTTGAATTCCAAGAAATTTTTTCAAGATGAATTAATCTTAAGGCAATCAACACCAATCGATTAGATCAATGACCTTAACATGATCATTTGACATCAATGCCAACATTATGTTCATGTGTCGAAGGAGAAGAGGAAGAAGCTAGAACCCTCTGGGAAGGTCAAACTCGTCATATTCTAGGACAATGTCAGATTGAGGTTAGTTGGGATGTTATTTTTGATGAGGAGGTAGCCTTAAGTAAGTCTAGAGAGTCCCACATGGGGATTAATAGTGAGGAGCAGGAGGCTCCGAAGGATGTAGGTACAGGTCCTTCTATTTCGGCTGTTCGTCCTTCAAATGATCAGGAGTCAATAAAACAAGAGGAATTAGTGGACCCACCGAGAGATGTTGCAGGAAATAGGAAGAGGCCAGCGTGGCTTCGGGGCACTTTGTAGGATGCAGAGGGGCATGTAGCTCCCTATGGTACTTTCAAGGAGAGTAGATGTCCACAGAGGTACTCGGGTTATATGGTATTGATGAGCCACATCATTGATTCCGATCCTTCTAGTTATGAGGAGGTAGTAGGTGAACAGGTTTGGAAGGATGCCATCATGATGGAGGACTATCAGTCCATCATGAAGAATGTTGTGTGGGAGATAGTTCTGAGACCATAGGGGCAGTCAGTGGTGACTTCCAAGTGGATCTATAAGATCAAGCATGCAACAGATGGCAACATGGAGAAGTACAAAGTGAGGTTTGTAGTGAGAGGGTTCTCTTAGAAAGAGGGAGTGGACTATGAGGAGACGTTTGCTCCAGTCGCCAGGTACACTTCTATTAGAGTTATTGTTTTCTTGCTCTGTTATGGGTTGGAAGATACATCAGATGGATGTAAAGACCACATTCCTCATTGGTGTAATTGAGGATGAAGTGTACATAGAGCAACCTTAGGGCTTCGAGGTACATGGGAAGGAGTCCCATGTTTGTTGACTAAATAAGGCTTTTTATAGAAGACTCAAGCAGGCACCCAGGGCTTCGTATTTCAATATTGGTGGATAGTTGAGGAGTTTGGGCTTCACCAAGAGCGTTGTGGATCCAGAGCAATGTTGCACGAAGTGGGGACGAAGCGGGGACATTTTTTGGAAGCGGATACGCGGAAGCATCATTTCCCAAAAATCTAGGAAGCGAAGCGTCTCAGAACTGTCTACTATATATATATATATATATATTTATATTTTTTTGCATTTATATTAAAAAGAACATCCAAAATACCAAACTAGTTATAGAAGATATGAAAACATGAATATTTGTATACAAATCAAGATAGATATGGCATCCATTGTACATCAATGGTTAATTATTTGAGCATCAACCATTTAGAATCTAGATTCTTCTCCTCTTGTCTCGCCTTTGCCTCTACCTCAATTGTCTAGGGATATTAGTCAACATTTCCCAATTTTAATCAAACTACCTAATCCAAGCCTTAAAATATGGTGGAAAAAGCTTAACATGCTTGATCAATGATTTTGACTTGATTGAAAGGTAATTTTTTGCTAAGGCCATGACAAAGGAGTTCAACAATTAACACCACCAACACTAGGGTACATGAGCACATATACGGCTTGGTGCTTTTGATTAAATGCCAATCACATACCCTTATACATGATATATATTATAATCTAATGAAAATCCACAATCTCATTGATCCTGAATTCCTTAGTATGATGAATTTTGAATAGGATATGAAATTTTATTTTCTCCATATGAAGCCTGATGGGGCTCGAACCATTCTCAAACATCTTGAGTCATTTCATGGTTATGTTAAAAATTTAAGTAAAGGATGAAAATGAAAGATAAAGGAGGATGCGTCTTTTACTTAAGTCAAAGATTTTTTTATTTTTTATTTAGAACCCAGCGGAACCGCCCATCTCCCTCTGGATCCACTGGCGATCCGCGCGGATCCGTGCTCAAACCTCCATGGATCCCCAACGGATCCTTTTATGGATTCGCAGATCGGGAATCCAGAACCCCCCGGATCGGCCGTGTGTGGTTCCAGATTTCCAGGAATTGCCTCAAAAAGGCAGAACCGCGGATCTGATTTTCGGGTCCGCGGTTCCGTTGGAGGATCGTCCAAGGATTGGTACGGGATGCGGTTCCGACCTTGGATCCTTGGGGGGGGGGGGAGATCGTGCAACACTGATCCAGAGCTTTACTGCATGGTTATTGACGGTCATCCTCTGATCTTGGTGTTGTATCTTGATGATTTGTTCATCATAGGGGTGGAGAGACTCATCGTCAGGTGCAAGAGGTAGTTAGCCTCAGAGTTTGAGATGAAGGATATTGGCATGATGCATTATTTCTTGGGATAAGAGGTATGGCAGAGACCTGATGAGATCTACATTGGATAAGGGAAATACATTTTACAGATTTTTAGGAAATTCAGTATGATGGACTACAAGTCCATGGCTACACCTATGGTGACCAATATGAAGAATCTGAATGATTGAGGTGCTCTTGGAGGAGGATTTTGATGATGATAGTCTTGGATGAGATGGTCCTACACTTGGCAAGTGAAGAAAGCATTAGGAAAATTCAAATAATAAACTTTTTGTTGAATTTTTGTAGCTATGGTCGGTCTTTATAATATATGTTTTTTAGCCCTTGATGTATTTACTATGTTGCTAGGAAACGTGGGTTGGGGGACAGGTACAGGGAGGGTGCAGGGACAGGTGCGTCACATTTTGAAACAGGGTACGTGAGTTCGTTGGGGGTATATATATATTTTATAAATTATAATATATATAAATTTTGAAATCTTTCAACTCACATGTTAACAATTGTTCAAGTTGAAACCTAACAATATGATACTCATCTATGACACTGGTTGACAGACTAAAATCCTTTTAAAATAGACATACACTTCGTTATTAAGTTGAAACACAATTTTGTTAAGGTCTATAATAAAGTTAATGGCAGGGATGACATATTCATGCTAGAAAAATGATTTGATTCCTATCAGTCAAAGAATACCTATAGATGACACTGACCTCCAAAAAATTCATTATTATCAGTCCCTCAGAGAATGTTTCCAGATATAATGCCATCCTTCTACCAATCCTTTCATGAACAACACTTTAGCTTATATATTTAGTGGACCTACTAACTACATCCTAGAAAACTATGAAGGCTGAGAATAGGGTTTGCACTAAAAAAAACATAACAATCCTTCCTTTATGATTCTACCATATTCAAATAAAAGTACAGTACAACAATCTGGCTGCATTAACCTGGAAATCTTTAAAACCCATCTTCAACTGTAAAAATGTCATTGTAGTGAATTGGTTAATTAAGGATGCATTGAATTTATTAAGTTAATTGTAAGCTACTCTTGGATAGGAGGAGATTATCCTCCATCTGATATATCATATGGATATCCGATACCCAAAGCATTTCTCTATTATTTGTTTGATATTGGCATTTTGAACTTCCATGAACTTATTCAACCCAACAACAAGCCATTACGTGGAATATGAGAAGAAAAGGATTTATGGACAAAGGAAAAATGTCGTCAAGAACCCCTCAAGCACCCATTTTCAGGGTTCACGCACCCATTTTGGGGGTTCAACGAACCCGTTTACCCAAAAGAACCCAGCCTGGAGATACCGAGTACCGGGTTCTTGCGGGAAGTATCTGTTGAATTTCCATGATCTTGGGTCTCGGTTATATCATGAATCAAGTGCTCTTCTTCTATATTAATACTTGATGCATTATGATACTGACCAAAGGTATCATTCTTTGAAAACCCAAATTAATGTTTGTCTTACTTTCTGCTGAACATTACAATGTCTTAGGAGATGTCATATATTATTCTATTTAGAATCATCTGAACCAAATTTAAAATTTGCATTTAAAATATGGGTCTCACTTTTGGTACTGGAGTGATATAAAAGTACCCTAGGAAAGTGCAGAAGGGGATCTCTTTAACAATTTGCTTGAAATGAGATACTTATTAATCAGTTGATTATTAATTTATAAATTGATGAAAAGAATCACACAATTGCTTGATAACACTGATTTTTAGTTTCTTCTACCTACTTTAGTAGACAAATCTTTATGTGTACTTGTGATTTGGGTATTTGTTGAAACAAGTACAAAATAAATATGCCTATGCAAATGTAAACTATAGTTTTTATAGCATTTTTACTAGTCAAACCATCTTTGAATATAGTCCTAGATGGCCATGGAGCTTTGGCGTGGAAAGTTTGAAAGCCTTTCAAACTTTTACTTGGAATTTTGGGATCCTCCCAATGACTTTCTAAAGTAGCATGTAAACCATAGGGTTACTTCGAGAATGTAAACATGTGTATGCGTTGCAGTAGGTTTTGGTTGTATATTTCATTTGAATTTCTATTAGAAGTGTTTGTGTTTGTTCTTATTGATTATATTTGGGGTGTTTGGGCCAGCCTAAGATTTTTGTCATGGTTAGTGTTAGTAGAAAAATGAATTTGGTAGGATTTTGTTTATAAAGTGAAAGCTTGTGTGTATGGAATCATGGATGCACTTGAAATGTGAACATGCAGTTAGGTTGTTTAGGATGGAATGCTTGTAATTTACAAGGATGGAGATAGTTATCCTTGTTTGTACTTTACAGCTTTACTTATATTTGTCCCTGTTGATATTGGTCATGTGACAGGTTTTCACGCGTTGGTTCTGTTGTTCTAGCTATCCATGATATTAGTGACGTGATTTTGGAGTTTAGCAAGATGCTTAGATATATTGGCTATGATATGCTCCCAAGTGTTACTTTCATCATTTTTCTTATTTCATGGATTGCCTTTCGCCTCATATATTATCCCGTTTGGATTATTTGGAGCACAAGGTATGTTTTATTTTTCCATTTTAATATCTAACATGATCAGCACGTATCTAAGTTGCACAACACTTGGGAACAAGTATGGATTTCTGAAATGGGGATGACATTGAATCCACGAGTCTCCAAAGTTTAAGGAAAAAAATTGATAATTAAAAACTAAAAATATCACTAATCCGAAAGATCGATTGCTTTTTTTTAAAGAAAAAATTATCAGGGAAACAGGAGTTATAAGGAAAATTAGAATGATAGAAATAAACACCAATATATTAAAAATCTCGTGTATATATTACAATATCACAGTATGCAAAATCCCAAAATTGCCTTATAAATTAAGCTATATGTGCTGAAATAAGAGTCAAGCTACACTTAGCTCTCAAACTCATCAAGATCTTCGTCATTTTCTTTAGCATTTTGACAGGCCATGGATGCTGAAAAAAAAGCAAGGAATGTTGCCTACAACTGATAACGATGCACACAACATGCTTCTTGCTGCCCACAATGTTTTTTTTGCTATCATTTTTCTAGAAATGGTTTCAATGTTATAAAAATCACTCTACACACATGCTGTTGCTGTAGGAATTGCTTCTTGTTGTAGAAAATGTGAGGAGAGAAAGGTAAGTGGACTCATTTTATAAGAAAAGAAGCCCACTTAGGTTTAGTTCTTTCCTTTTTGTTTTATGTTTTCATTAAAATAATTAATTCTGAATTTCTGAATAATAAATAACAACCATTTGTTTTTAAATTGTAGTCATATTGTTTTTACTTCGGTTTTTAAGGGCTGCCATGGCCCGAAATGTTCATTTATGGCTGGGAACACCCATCTAGGTCCAAAATGCATCAGAATGGGTCATAAATGTTTCTAAGCCATGTTGTCTCTCAGACATCGTAGGCTGTTTTCGATGTATTTCAGTACCTTAACATTTATAATTGTTGAAATGAGGAAAGGGGGGGATGGAGGGGCAACTTCGCTACCATTTATATATTTTTCATTTGAGAAATATAATTACTTGTCCACAGATTTTGTGTTCTATTTGATGACATTGGTACCTTGCTCGCCCTCAGGAATTCCTCCCTCTTCCATATTTTCCTAGATAGAGGACCATAATAACCACCAGTAGAAATACATGTTGGTAACCCGAAGCAATTGAATTGTAACACCTTCTTCCCACACTTACGCAAGTTAACTGGTCCATCGGGGTAAATATGTGACGAAGAGTTACTATGATATGACTCAACCTCCTAGATCACCTTAAGGAAGTGGAATCGACAAACCAAAACCTTACTGACCTTCCTCAGGAGCTACATGACCCGCAGGAGCTAAACCACCCCTCTAGATGCCCAAACCCTGAGTCAGATTGTTTTATCACAAAAAAAACCCAGTCGCATGCACAAGCCTGCATCCATGTGACTGTAGGCCTCCAGTGGCTCCCATAAGCCTGAAAGGGAGAGACTGCAGTTTTTTTCATCCAGTTCTGTGCTTGCTACCGCGATGTTTGAGCCACTTTTTCAGGGCTAGTCTCCAGACCACTGCCAAGAACTTGATGAGACTCTCCAAGACAATAAATGACATCAAGACAAAGCCTCTTAACAAAAAATTTGATTAAGGACTTGACCTGACCAAGCCTAACCATGATAGATATTTCGTCAAACACATGATGAACATGAAATCTACAGGTCATAAATACATTTGAACATAGGGGTCTCATAATTATCTGAGAATTGTCAAGAAGGTCTAATTCCCTCTCATATTAACTGCAATAACATCTATTAGGTCATGCATTTGATAACCAATCACATATTCATCAAACATGTCAAGAGCCATAGACATTCAACATCATATAACCAACTAATAATTAGCATATAAACCAACAATAACCAACATTTAAACCATGGCAACTCAACCATAATGTAACCATCATAATCAATACTTATGCTCATAGATCACGATAGAAAATACCTCTTATTAACATATGAAAATGCCAACCAAGTCAGGGACTTCCACGTACCACCCGGCCATATATTGGGCTGAACCAAATATTTCTTTCAGCCAATCACTCCTGTGCCATACTCCAAGCATGAATGTGGGATCTCATGGAATAAACCAAGAAAACCATACCAGGGCTTCTAGAGGCCAAACCACCTCAACCCTCAACCAATGATTCTACCTCATGGTCGAACATCACTAACCATCACCAGATCAGTCTCTATCAAAGCTGTCTAGGGCTCTAGAGTGTTTGTTACACCCCGACTCTAGGACTAGTAATTCAGCCCACATCTGCCGCCAGGCTTCCAGAGCGTTTGTCCAATCAAGGCTCCAGGACTAGTAACTCAACACATCAAGGGCTCTAAAGTGTTTGTCCAACCAAGGCTTCTAGGACTAGTAACTCAACCCAAGCTGTTATAGTGCTTCCAGAGCGTTTGTCCAACTAAGGCTCTAGGAACTAATAAATCAACCGACAACCATAAGGAACATGAGCACCAATCATAAAACAAAAGGGAAAACCCACAACACCATGGCTATCTAGGAAATGGCAAGGTTAGGCAAAACCACTGTCAATCCAGGCAATCCTCCATGCCAATGACATATCATAACCAAATAACCACATGCATATGTCATGCATGCCAAAACTAGCAAGGAAATCATACATGCAATTCGGTACGTGAAAAACAAACCCGCTGTAGCTGCTGATCCACTTGTTCCCTTGTGCTTTCCTACTTTTCCTTTGCCTTCTTGCTCCAAACCCTAAGTATGCCACACTCCTCCAAGGATGCTCCAAAAAAATTCTAAGTGTCCAAGAGTATGAGAGAGTGAGAGAATAGAAAAGAGAGCCATAAGTGAGCTGACAAAGGCTAACAATGACGAAAGCCATGAACTGATCCTCAAAAGCCTTTTGTCATTGAGGCCTTTATTTTATTCATTTTTCCATTATTTTCCTTCAATTTCCTCCTCACATGCAACTTGTGACCTTTCACCTTCCTTTTCTCCTATTTTCCATTTTTCATAAATAAAATTCCAATAAATACCTCATGCCTTTCCAAAGCCTTTGCCATTGCCTTTGCCAATTTCCCTTAGCCGTAATAAACCAAATGAGCACCCACTAGGATGTTTTCCCCACCATTCAGCTTGGAATACGTGTCCCATTACCTTGGTCTTATTTTGCCTTTATTCACTTTATTACATGTATTTTTGAGAGCTTTGTGAAACTTTTGCACAAGAGAATCTACAATTGGGCTATTCCTTGGGGCTAAACCTATATATATATATATATATATATATATATATATATATGAAAAGCTTTGTGGGTTCCCCGCCCCACCCATTCCTATGGAATATCCAAATTAAGGGGGCACAGTTGCTAGCCACAATAGCAGCTGGTAACCCTGAGAGACTTGACCAAATTTGAACTTGTGAGCTATGACCTTCTCTTTAGCGACATGCCTTGGGTGGATGGTTCAATTGGTTGAACTAACTCCCCCAACCTCTCTCTCTCTCTCTGTTTATATATATATATATATTTTGTGGGAGAGTGGGGATGGGGTAGATGATAACTCAAATATTAAAGAAAATACATGCAAGGACAAAGAAAGGTGTGAAAGTGGCGATGGTCAGGTAATGGTTATATTACCATTATGTAACAAGCTTAATAAAGCATAAAACCATGCAATTTCTCTTTTGAAAAGTATGCATCTTACATTACATTAGAAATCAATAGCTATACATTGGAGGAGGTGTCATTAGGTGGTTATATGATATCTGAAATTAAAACCCTATCCTAAAATAGGAAAGTAGGCCCAACATGTTTACTTTGACACCAAACTCAAAAGAATCTATATCTTTTGATGCGCAAAAACTTGCAGAGGATGCTCAGTGTGAAGGATAACCCAAAACACGAGATTATTTAAAGGTATAAAAGGAAACTACAATCTACAGAAAACTAGTTGAATCACACACATTCATAGTTGAGATAGAAATATAGCATAAGAAAGCTTTCCCATTAATTATTGAAACAATGAAATAAATAACTATACAACTAGCAAGGACTGAGAGATTGAAGAATCTTGTATGCTAGAGTTTTGTGGAGAACTTAAGGCAAAGTATTGTATGCTAGGTGACTAAGAGAGCTACACGATTCTATATGAGTATTTATGCAAATGCACGAAGACTCAGTTTCAGAAACAACTGGGCTTCCATAGTTGTCTTAGGGGTGATTGGCATTCCTAGTTGCAACTACGCACATGCCAAAATTTATATGTATGGATGACTGTTGAAATCCTGATTGCAGGTATGCAAGTGGGATGCTAGTGGTCATGTGCGTGAGGCCACTATGGTGTGCGAGCACAAGTTATTGATGTGTGCATGCACAAGTAATTGAAATGTGCGTGCACAATCTAGAACCTACTGCGCTTAGTTGGAACCATAGTATTCAAAACCGGAACCAGTGGTCGGATCAATCCTCTTATCAAACCGTGTTTTGAACTGGAACCGGTCAAACTGGGACTGGCCAGATCTCAATGAACCGATCTTTAAAAAAATACATGAAATAATTACATTTTAATGAAAAATAACTAATTTTAATATTTAGAACCATGATTCCAAAGCAATAGAGACAAAATATGTAAAGTTTGCTCATCTATATACCATGAAAGGTGAATTTATCAAAATGGCACCAAGTGCAATACATATCAACAACAAAATACATAATCGATGAGGCTCTAAATGGCCTCTAGAGTCCAAAAGCAATGATACAAGCTATGGTGCCACTAGCCTACTACAAGTCTACATATCAGTGATCAACGTGATCACTCATCGTCATGATCAAACTCATCACCACTACTAGATATGGGATCATCAACATGAGCTACATAAATAATTTGGCTCAGAGTTTGAGGACTCCTAAGACTCCTCTGCAACCTTAGTAGTAGTGGTAGTAATAGCAACGAAACTAGACATCAAAATTACAAATCATTGATCAACATGATCACTCATGAAACTCATCATTGATTCAACACTACTAGAAATTGGATCATCAATAAGAGATACATAAACATCATCTAGCTCAAAGTCTTCAGACCTGGATTGCTCAACCTTATAATATGATTGAAATTGAAAAAGTTTAACATGCTTACCAATGACTTTGGTTTGAGTGAAGGGTTCATCTCCTCAACCTTATAATGTGGTAGAAAAATATTAGCATATGCCTAACCAATTATTTTCCTTTGAGTGAAGGGTACATTTTTGTTAAGTCCATGGTAGAGGATTTCAACAATCAATACCACCAATATCAACAAAGTTCAACTATCAATGCCACCAACATGAAGGTATTTAAAGGGCTTCATGCTCTTGATCAAATGCCAATCTCATACCCTCACGTATGACAAAATTAAATGGAAACATTACAAACCCCAAACCATGAAGTCCTGAAAACCATTAAGTCTGTTGGATTTTGAGAGAAAATCTAAAATTTTAGTTTCTACATATGAAATCCAATGAGGTTGAAACCACTCTCAAAGATCCTGAGTCATTTCATGGTAATGTTAAAAATTTAAGCAAAAGTGACATTTCCTTTACCATTGATTGCCAGTGTTGCTAGGATTGAGATGTGTGAGGCAAATGAGAGGGGAGGCATGCATTTCTTGGAGGGGTTGTTTTTAGAGGGAAACAACCCCAAGTTATGCTAAAAATTGCTTCAAAACTCACCAAACTGCATTCTATGGTGTTTGCGGTTGGCCTGGCAGTAAATTGGCCGGTTTATGACAGAATCAGTGTATTTATGGGAAAACTAGCCGGTTCCCTCATAAATCATTCAAATTATGGCTGATTAGACCCAAAAACCCTAGCCCACAAGGATTGAAATCGATTTTTCTACCAGTTGGATAGCTCGGCCTAATGCACTGACCGGTTTGACCGATTTATGGTTCAAATTGGCCGATTTTGAACACTATGGTTGGAACATGATGTTAAAAATGTTGAAATTTTTTTATGGTTGGTTATTGGTGCTGCTCCCATGCCACTGGGGGCTTTGTCCCTAAACCCTTCCTGTTAGCAATGCTATGAGGCCACAAGCGACATTTCCCCTTGGACCTTATTCAGGTGGTGGGTAGTGTTAGGGGCACTATGGCATGCGAGCACAGGTTGTTGATGTGTGCTGCACAAGTCATTGAGTGTTGTGAAACCAGCTCCAAAAATAGAAGAAAAGAGAGATCAACGCCTTAGAAATCAACCACTTCAAGGGGGAAACTTCCAATACATTACATAAATGAATGATGGTTGAATGATACAAATTACAAAACCTCCTTTCTATATATAGGACTCCATGGGGCCACAATGTAATCCTAGCCGACCTAACAATAATAATTTAAGGGCACAATAATAACAATATGGGGGTACACTAACAACAATAAGGGACTATACTAGTAATATAGGGACCTAACATGCTCCTCTCCTTCAAAAAAGTGTTGTCCTCAACACTTGAGTAGCTCTGGGTGCTTTTGTATAAAATTCTCATCCTCCCATGTAGAATCTTCAGTGGGTAAGTTCTTCCACTTGATGAGATACTCTAAAATTGATCGATTTTGTAGCTTTCGAGTTCTTGTTTCCGTGATTGCTTTAGGTTCTAATATGATTTTTCCTTCCTCATCAAGTTCTGGCAATATTGTTTGAACTGGAAGATTTTCACCTATAACCTTCTTTAAGTATGAAACATGGAAAACTGGATGTTCTCGTGAAGAAGCAGGAAGCTCCAATTTGTATGCCATAGTACCAATCTTTTGCAACACCTTTTAAGGACCATAGTACTTTGGTGATAATTTATTATCCTTCTTAGCTTGCTTGAGGGACATTTGTTTGTATGGGTGTAGTCGTAAAAATACCCAGTCTCCTACATCAAAACTTCTCTCGCTGCGATGTTGATCTGCCTGTTGTTTTATTCGATTTTGTGCAAATTCAGGTTATCCTTTAAGAGTTGGAGAACTTCTTGTTGATGCTCGATGTGATCTTCCACTGCTTGAACCTTCGAATTATCTCTTAAAAATGATGTGATGGATGGTGGATGATATCCATAAAGTGCCATAAATGGGGTCGTTTTTGTTGCAGTATGGAAGGAAGTGTTATACCACCATTCAACGAGAGGTAACCACTTGACCCATTGTGTTTGTTTATAAGATACAAAACAACGAAGATATCCTTCCAAACATTTATTTACTATCTCAGTTTGACCATCGGATTGAGGATGATAAGATGAGCTATGAGCTAATTGAGTACCCAAACAAGAAAATAACTCCGTCCAAAAATTTCCAGTAATAATGGGATCTCTGTTGCTCACAATAACCCTTGGGTTTCCATGTAGCTTTTGAATTGTGTCCATAAATGTAGTAGTAGCTGTACTTGCTTTAAATGGATGAGATAATGCACAAAAGTGTGTATACTTGGTAAGTCTATCAACTACCACCATGATGACACTCTTTCCTTCGGAATTAGGTAAACCTGTGATAAAATCTATTGAAATCTCCTCCCAACGTTGACTTGGAATGGATAAAGGTTGTAGAAGACCTGGGGTCTTAATTGTCTCAACTTTATTCTGCTGACAAACCAAACATTTCGCCACAAACTTTTGAATATCAGGTTTAAGGCCATCCCAAAAAAATTCTTTCTTCACCCTGTGGTAAGTTTTTAAAAATCCTGAGTGTCCTCTTAAAGGAGAAGTGTGCAATTCCAAAAGAATCTTTTGTTCTAGTTGGGAATTCTTACAAAGATATAAGCGATCTTTGTACCATAAGGAATCATTTTTCCAACTACATGTATCATATGTACTAGGATCTTGCTGTAACTTTTGAATGAGTGTCCACACTTCTTCGTCCTTCTTCCATTTATCCCGTGCTTTGGTTATCCAATCTGATTGGATAATAGAAATGGCACAAAGCAATGCTTCCACCTCTTCATTCTTTCTTGAGAGTGCATCTACAACAACGTTTAGCTTCCCTTTTTTGTAGATTATTTCAAAGTCATAACCCAACATCTTTGTGACCCATTTTTGCTGCTCTTCTGAAGATAGTCTTTGTTCCAAAAAGTGTTTAAGACTATCATGATCAGTTTTTACCTTGAAGTGTCTTCCCATTAGGTAAGTTCGCCATTTCTTTAGTGCATGCGGTATTGCTAACATTTCCTTCTGATAAATAGGTTTTTGTAAATACTTTCCTTTGATTGGACGACTTTCAAAAGAAATGGGTCTTCCTTCCTGCATTAAAACTGCACCAATTCCATTTCCTGAGGCATCACATTCCACAATAAAGGTTTTTGTGAAGTCTGGCGTAGCTAAGACCGGTGCATGGCACATTGCCTCCTTAAGACGTTCAAAGGCCTTAGTTGCTTCGGGAGTCCATGAAAATGCATATTTCTTCAATAATGTTGTTAGAGGTGCTGCTATTCTCCCATAATTCTTAATAAACTTGCGATAATACCCT
This sequence comes from Pinus albicaulis, assembly GCA_034641835.2. Taxonomy (NCBI): domain Eukaryota; kingdom Viridiplantae; phylum Streptophyta; class Pinopsida; order Pinales; family Pinaceae; genus Pinus; species Pinus albicaulis. Next base: position 780,253,465 of record CM076575.1, on the reverse strand, counting down.
GTTAACCCGAGAAATCCTCGCAACTTCTTTATGGTTGTGGGGACTTTCCATTCCTTAATGGCTTTAATTTTGTTAGGGTCTACTTTAACACCCTCGTGAGATACAATATGACCCAGATATTCCACCTCTTGTACTCCAAAGAAACATTTGGATTTTTTTGCATATAATTGTTTCTCCTGCAATAGTTTGAGCACCCTGTCAACATGTTCAACATGATCCTTCCAAGAACTGCTGTAGATTAGTATATCATCAAAAAATACTAGCACAAATTTTCTAAGGAAGGGTTTGAAAATGGAATTCATCAACCCTTGGAATGTAGAAGGTGCATTGGTAAGGCCAAAAGGCATGACCAAAAATTCATAATGACCCTCATGAGTTCAAAATGCTGTTTTTGGAATATCTTCAGTCTTCATTCTAATTTGATGATATCCTGGATGAAGATCCAACTTGGTAAAATAAATTGCTCCATGTAATTCATCCAATAATTCATCAATCACAGGAATGGGAAATTTATCTTTAATGGTGGGCTTATTGAGCTCCCTATAATCCGGACACATGCGCCATGATCCATCCTTCTTGTGTACCAATACTACAAGAGCAGAGAAAGAACTTTGACTAGGTTGAATTAGACCCGCCTCTAACATTTTTGCAATCATACATTCAATTTCGCTCTTTTGGACATAAGGATATCTATAAGGCCTGATGTTTGGAGGAACACTTCCTGGAATCAAATGAATAGCATGATCATGATCACGAATAGGTGGAAGTCCTTTGGGATTTTCAAACACCTTGGAATGATTGTCCAAGACTTTTTGGAGATCTGCAGAAATTGATGATTTTGATGTTGGAACTTCTAGTGAGCATAATTGTGCAATTACGCCTCGTTGTTCTTTCTTTAGAAGCTTTGTCATGACATTAGAGCTTATTATCTTTCCCGGCTTCCCTGCAATACCCCGTAATTCAACTTCCTTTCCTTCTGAAAAAAATTTCAAGAAAAGTTCTTGAAAATTAAAAGCTATCGTTCCCAAAGATTGCAACCATTGTACTTCTAGTACAACATCAGCACCTCCCATAGGAATGGAAAGCATTGGACTATTCAATACATATTCCCCCATGGTTAGCTTGATATTATGGCATTTTCCAGAGCAATTTATAGTTCCTCCATTTGCAACCATCACTTGACATTCTGGTGCTGGGTATAGGAAACAATTCAATTCCTTGGCTACCTTACAATGAATAAAATTATGGGCACTACCTGAATCAAGCAACACTATTACCTTGTTCTTCTTGATATGTCCTTTTATCTTGAGAGTTTGAGGAGTAGTAATACACGATATGGTCTGACTCATTTCTTCCTCTCCTAGGGTTGGTTCCTAGTGTATATCCTCTTCTTTTGAAGATTCTTGTTCATTTTCTTCTTCCTCTTCACAATCTATGTAAAATAATTTCTTCTCAGCACACTTATGACCTTTAGTGTATTTGCTATCACAACTGTAGCAAAGCCCTTTTGCTCTTTTTTCTTCCAATTTTTGTGGTGTCAACCTTGTGGGTTGTGGAAATCTAGGAGTAGCAACACTTCCCTCTTTATAGAAGTGAGTGGTAGGTTTCCTTGTCGCCATAATTTTACATTCAATTTTTCTTGCCAACCTGAATGCCTTCTCCGATGAATCAGGTTCCAAAACGCGAACTTCATGTTGGATGTTATCCTTTAAAGTACCTATGAAGAGATCAATCCTGTGTTCCTCTGGAATATCAGTTACCCTTATATTCAATTTTTGGAAGCCCTCAATGTGCTCCCCCACTAAACCCTTTTGTTTGAGATTTATCAATTGGCTAAAGAAGGTGTTGCTCTTTGTATCCTCGTAATGTGCTATCATTTCCTCCGTAAAAATTGACCAAGTGACAATTTTTTTACGGGAGCAAAGCCATCGATACCATACAAATGTATTTTGTTCTAAATGTATAGTTGCAATGCGTACCTTTTGTGTGTTTTGCACATTATTGAGATCAAGATATTGCTCCATCTATAGTATCCATGTTATAGGATCCTTTCCATCAAACTTCCTCATATCCATTTTTGGAATATGGTGGTTCTTTCCTCCAACATTAGAGTTTATGAAATCACGATTAGCATTTATTTTGTTCTCATCATGAGTTTCCTCTACTATCTTTTCACCATTAGGAAACATTTCTTGTATCAACTTTGTCAGACCTTCCATATCTGCTTTTAGATCATTCTTCATGTTTTCCATTTTAGTTTCCATGTCATCCATCTTAGATTCCATGCCATCCATCTTAGCTTCCATGCCATTATTCAAACCATCCATCTTAGATTCCATGCATTTCTTCGAACCATCCATCTTAGTTTCCACGCCTTTCTTCAAAACTTCCATGTCATTTTTTGTTTCTCTCTGCGAGAGCGAAATTTGTTGCACTTGCTGTTGTAATTTTGATATGTCATGTTGCCATTCTTCGTCTTCATGAGTCATAGCAGAGCCTTCTAAAGGCTTAATGGGTGTTGAATTCTTTTTAGGGGCCATTTTAGAATCCAACACTGATATCTATTCTACAATATACCCTTGGAATCAATTCAACTTGATTCTTCAAACAAGACTTATGCAATTCGGAAAAAAAAATACACACCTTTTACTTGCTTTTGAGGAGCTCGATATTGAAATTGAATTATCTCTATAATTGCAGATCCTAAATATCTGAAATTCGGCCCTGTAGTAGCCCTCTGAAGCTTCTTTCAAATGCCACAAGTCTGACCTGATTTGGATTTTGCAAGACAAAGTTATTTCCAATCTCCCACAATGACCCAATTTTGGACTGGTTCAGTAGAGCGAACTTGAACGACTTGCCATGTGTCACTGTTTCCTCCTTTGGCTTTGAAATTGATAGACAGGAAACTACGGTCTGTGTACTTGCGGCCACTTTTTACAACATTCCAATCCGATGCTCAGAGAGAGAGTGATGAAGATTTTCCCATGATCACCTCTTTGAGATGAAATTCTAGAGCCTGAAAAATCCCTAACTTCCATAGACCATATCTCCGAAAATATTGTGAACCAAGCTCTGAAATTTTGCGACAATGTTCCTCCGTAGTTTGGCTTCGCTCTCTAAAATCTTCAGCTTTTGAACCTTCAGAGAAAAAACATTATAGAGAAAATTCCACGATGACCGGTTTAGGTTAAATTCAGGAGTCTGCAAAAAGCCCTAACTTCCACAGATCATATCTCCGAAAATATTGCGAACCAAGCTCTGAAATTTTGTGATGATGTTCCTCATAATTTTGGCTTCACACTCTAAAAATTTCAGCTTCTGAACCTTTGTAGCAAAAATGTTATAGCGAAAATGCCACAATGACCTGTTTGGAGCAACGAAACCCTAGAATCCAAAGCTCTGATACCAAATGTTGTGAAACCAGCTCCAAAAATAGAAGAAAAGAGAGATCAACGCCTTAGAAATCAACCACTTCGAGGGGGCAACCTCCAATACATTACATAAATGAATGATGATTGAATCATACAAATTACAAAACCTCCTTTCTATATATAGGAGTCCATGGGGCCACAATGTAATCCTAGCCGACCTAACAATAATAACAATATGGGGGTTACAGGGTTACAATAATAACAATAAGGGGATTACACTAACAACAATAAGGGACTATACCAGTAATATAGGGACCTAACATTGAGATGTGTGTGCACAAGCTAGAATTTGTTACATTTAGTTGGAAATTTGGAACTTGATGCAACAAATGTTATTTTTATGGTTGGTTATGAGTGTGCTCCCATGCCATTGGAGGGTTTGTTCCTCAACTCTATTTGTTAGAAACACTATGATGCTACAAATGTTATTTTTATGGTTGGATGGGAGTGTGCTCCCATGGCGTTTGAGGGTTTGTTCCTTAACTCTGTCTGTTAGAAACACTATGATGCCTCAAGCGACATTTCCCCTTGGACCCTATTGGGGGGTGGGGGTTCTGCATGCTCAATTCCTGGGTTGGTGCACATAGGTCCATGTGCAACAATTTGCACCGATGCTTGGATCATGTTTGCTGTATAGTCCCTCTCTAGCTAAAAATTATGCATGTAGTTTTGCTATAAATATAGATATCTCTCCAAAGCAAAAGCTTAACAACTTCCTCATTAGATATTACCTTGCATCCTCATCACTTGAGAATAGTAGTCCATATCCCTCTAGCATACTTCTTGATCATCTATCCATCCCTTAGAAACAATGCCTTCTAGATGAGAGACTCGACCAAGAGGGTTGTATATTTTGATGAGATCCATATCCACAACATTTATGCTAATGTACATGTGCAAAAAATTTGCTTAATTATTCCCTCTATTGATGAATATCAACATACAAAATTAATACTGCAGAATTTGGTATTATCATAATATTAAGAAGGTTGCTAATTACTATTGTGTATCCAATATTCTTAAAGATGAACTACTAGGTGTTTCATGGGGGTTTTAACATATGAATGAGTCATGCATTGCACTAAAAGTTGTAATTCGTAGTATTTGAATCGAGATGATGAGTATGAGTAATTTATTATCTTAAGTGACTATGTGTATTAATTGGTATTGTTACCACAAAATCTAGCAAGCCTTGGAGAGGGAAACCCAACAAGACAAAGAGCTAGACTAAGTGCTACCCCCCACTATCACCACAACCAAGGTCTCCTACTCTTTACTAACTCTCACCGATGGGAGGAGTCCTAGTAAGATAATAATTACCTTTAAGAGATATTCTAAGGTTTAGGGTGCAAGGTGATGGATTATGACCTCTCAAGGAAAGCTTAAGATTATGATATAATGCTTCAACAGGTGCTTCACTCCCTATAAGAGACCTAGAGATGAATTGCGCAAGACCTAGGGTTTTGAGAATAATCGTGGATGAAGGTACTCCCGAGATCAAGGAAATGAGGAGAAAGGGTTTCTTATGATATACTTCACCAAGTACTAAGCTCATACAACCCTCAAAGAAGTCCCCAAGTTGAGGAAAAACTAGCTAGGATTTCCCTCTTAGGGCAATGCCTAGGGCAAGAGATTTTATGGACGAAATCGAAGTGGATGCCAACTAAACTTCAGGATCAAGTGGTGAAGACCCTAGGCTTGATGTTTAGGCCCTTGGAATCCCACCATTGCTCTTCCTATGCAATTTTCTCTAAGCCCTAGATAACTGTCCTACCTTAGGAGGACCAAAATTTAGAGAGGATAATTTATGGAGAATAATTGAGTTTGACCACCAAGGACTTGGACTAGTGCCTTGTCCTTTGGGTATATGGAGTCTTAGAATGTTCAAAATGATCTAAAACGTCTCTAAGGAGGCCTATAATCGATGCCTTAGGTATCAATTCTAAACATTTACCCACTTCGAGAGATAATGGAGTTTCATGGAGAGCTCAAAGATTTTCCTCCAGTAGGAACATTCATTACATGCTATACATTGAATAACATATGCAATACTCAACTAGAAAGCCTATCAAAATTAATCTTCAACAATTAAGGCACAATTTAGCATGTCCTAGAAGCAACAATTCCATACATTAGACAACTTGAAGAGAAATTTTATCAACATAAAGCACTTACAAGATGACATGCAATATATCTATCCAATATCTAAGAAATAGCTCCAAAGAAGAAATGTAAATTAGCTTCCATACATCGAAATGCATCCAGATGATCTCCAATAGCCAAAGAAACAAGTGCAAATTTATCCCAAGAAGACTAATCTCAAGAGTGATGATGACGAGAGACTCAAATGAGGTCTCTTATATTTATACATGTTTTATCAAGTCTAATTTTTGCCTAGAAGGCCCTCTTAGTTGTCAAATGGAGGGAAAAAACTAATTGTAGTTACAAGCCAACCACATAACCAATGCAAAATCATAAAGATAGACCCACAAGAGGGATGAAATGGTGACGTGACCCCTACATAGGCCTCTTGGAGGCACATGTTGAGCTCTCTTGGTGCCAAACCGAAGGAAGAGGGCACCAAAAATAGTCCTTTAGGGATTGGCCCCTAGATATCCATGCAAATCATCATGTGTGCCCCAATTTTGTGTTTGGGGCACAAAATGGGTCTTATGATGATAGAATACCCTGAGTCTGATCCATCATTGAGGGCTCAAAGAATGGTGCTAGCCCTCCCACATCTCAAAGGGTACCTCATTTGACTCATTTGAGCCTCTCATGTGGATCATCTCATGTGATAATTGCTAAGCCGATTGGGGAAAGTTGGTCCATGTGGATCATCTCATGTGATAATTGCTAAGCCGATTGGGGAAAGCTGGTCCATGTGGATCATCTCATGAATAATGTGGGGCAAAATGTAGACTGCTGTGGTGCTGAAGGTGCCCATGGAATGAAGTAATGATGCTTTGCAAGTAACAAGAGTCCCATTGCTCTCAATGCTTCACTTGGAGGGTGTCATATGCTCCTCTAGTGGACTTATGCCCCGTTTAAGTTGCCCACCCCATGATGAAACCATCTGCCAATCACACATAATGTCAACTGCTGCATCCTCACAATTAGGTACAATAATTCATTAGTGCATCTAAGTGAATCAAGCTTGTTAGTTAAGGGAAAATTGATACTTCATATGGGGATTCCCTTCCAAATTTGGGGCTTTAATCTTGAAGTAGTGTTACCTCCCTAGGTAAGAGTGGTTAATAAATGATCCTATTAGGTGTTCCCAACCCCTAAGGGGAAAGACAGGTCCTAGGTACATCCTTGAGTCGGTAGGTGGCATGTGAGTAGTGACGAATGGATGGGGATAAAGGGGTCTTAGGGCCAAATGCCATGGGTACAAGGATAGCAATGATAAGGGAAGTCCACATATTGAGCATACAGATGTGAGGAGGGAGCAGTCGTGGATACATGAGTTACCCCAACCTTTGATTTTCCACCCCTCTGTATTTTCCTTTTTCCTTTTCTTGATTTTTCTTTGTATTATTGCTTGAAGCTCCATGAATTGAGATCATGCTATGAATGATGTAAACCAATTATTACCCCCTTAAGGTGGGCCAGTTCATTGCCCACCAGGGGTTGGGACATGCATGGGTTCCTTAATGATGTGAGGGGCACTCATGGGCCCTAAGAACCAAGGTAATGGCCATAATGATAAGGGGTAGAGCTCATATTTGGCTTTTGCCCACGTGCTATGTCAAATGTCTCGAGCATCTTTTGCATTTTCTGATCTTCTTTTCTTTTGTTTCTTGCTTGTGGCCATGATATGATTTTAACTTTATTTTAGCTGCATCAACCTTCGGGGCAACGTTTCCAGGCCTGACTCAAATATGTGGACAAGGGGAGGGGGACTGCCAGTGCCTTGTGGACCCAATAGTCATGTGGACCCAAAGAAGGAAAATGATGAAATATGGATTGTAATGCGCAGAGGGGAGTGAATAATGCAATGTTCCACCAAGTCCCCTGGAGGTGGGAGCGAGGGGACGAGGGAGCGCGGGAGCGACCTATGCAAAAGCTCCCTACCAATTTTCAGGAAACGTGGGGGGACGTCGGGGTCATAAAAATTATAAAATTTAATATTTAAAATGTAACTATATTTTTGCAAGGAATGTATATACGGTCATCATACACTTGCATCATGAAAGATAAATCATAAATGATAAAATTACAAATCGATGAATGATGAATCATATAATTGAAACAAATTTAAAAGTTAAAAGTTAAAAAATACATCATACAATCATGCATGTAAGTTTGTAAGTTTGTAACTATATAATCATTAATGTAACTACTAACAATGTACAATGAAAATAAAGTTTAAGATATCATATGACATATTATATCAAGATTCAAAATAGAGTTTAAGCTGAAGTTTACAACTCAAGTCTGAAACATAAAACTTAAACGCAAATAAGTTATGTCTGAAACATAAAACATAAAACATAACATATGAATATCAAATGATATCATCATACTGATAAATGAGAATAAATGCTCAAGTTAATGCCCCACTAGTCTCTGCATCCAACTTCTGCACGAATATATCAAGATCAACCATGTCACCATCTGAATCAGAATCACTTGGATTCTCAAATATGCTAAGTGGCACATCAAATTTTAACACGAAACCATAAACTAAAAGGGGAGGTGAGGGGACGTGAGGGGGCGTGAGGGAAACATCCCCTAGAAGTCCCCAAGACCCCGGAGCGCGAGGGGGCGAGGAATCTAGACCCCTAGGTGGGGGGGCGAGACCCCGTGTAACACTGGAATAATGTGGATTGGGAAAATGGAACCATGCTACCAAAATCAGGGTTTCCCAAGTAGTGCCTTTCCTAAAGCCATAGGCCAATAGGGGAGGTCTCACATGACCAGGATTGATGATTAACCCCCCATTTAAGTTGAGGGAACAAAACCATGGTCAAGGCCCTTCCGTCTTCCAAGTTACCCAATAAATTATGCTCAAAATGCTTAAATGAAAAACAAGCATAAGCCCCTAATTGCATAATGAAAAACATACTTTTTGGGTTGGATTTCCCACCTTCTAACATATGCTCTCGACAGATGGGTGAGGAAACATACAACTGATGCAGGGAGCGGAGATAAAGTGGCACATCACATCAGATGTGGGTGGCTCTCAAGGGTAGCTGGTTGCCGGCTGGAAGAAGATGAATAGGAGAAAACATCTCCTAGGGGTACCTACTTTTGGTGGGAATTGGGTATAACTGTACAAGGAGTGGAGGAGATTGAGGGAGAGTAGAGTTTGTAATTGTAAAATGTACCAAGAATTATTAATGTAATATTTGTTCTTTCCAATCTTTGTCTAGATTTTTTTTTGTGTATGTATTTATTTATACATGCACTCTCATTTAATATAACATGGTATCTATTGCCCCTCTTATGGCATGTAGGTTATTTCGGTTGAAGACCCTACCCAAGCATGTTGCATTTTGAGAATTTTGGCTTTGGAGCCAAGGTGTTGTTGGTACTTGGATGCATATTGTTCATTGTGTATTATTTTTGTTAACATCATCATTTTACATTTTGGAGGCTTTCATCATGCACATGTGGAATTTGGAAGTGTTGAGTGCCTTCATGGGCTTTAATTAGCATAATGCATTGTTGATTAACCCCTAGCACATTCATGGAAGGAGTACTCATCAACTAAGGATTTTCCCAAGTAATATGGGTTATTAGTTACTCCTTGATGCTGTGTATCGGTGGCTTGATGTGATTACATGGTTTCCCTAGGTTTTATGGCTTATTATTTGGTTATATGAGCTATTCCATGCAATTTTGGGGATTTATTAAAGGCATTTCATTTTGGCACCGTGTTCTTGTTGAATTTTATACAAGTTATCTAGTGGAATACAATTTTCTTATCTGATAATATTTGCCTAATTATTTTCAAACAATTTTTTGATACCACTGATATCGTTGTGCAATTACACATTGAAAATATCAACAGTAAATGAAATGGAAACAATAAGGATCATAGAAAGACAACCATACACAATAGAGACAATTTTTTTACCCTGGGAAACCAAACCTTGGGAGAAAACCAACCTTTCTTTAGGAGAAATTATTTAGCAAGGTTTACAAATCAACAATTTTTCTAGAAATATGTGCCAATGTTCAAGTCAAATTTCCAATCGAACCTGGTCAAATTCTAGTGAGACAACACTAGTCAAAACCAATCAAAATAGTCAAAAAATAAACATTGGTCAAATAGTCAGCTTGCGGTCAACTCCTGCAGTCTGTGGTCAACTCCTATGGTTTGTGGTCAACTCTATGGTCTGTGGTCCACTCCCACCGTTTGTGATCAACTTTGTGGCTTGTGGTCAACTCTATGGTTTGCGGTCGACTTTGTAGTCTATGGTCAACTTTGCGGCCTATGGTCAACTCTGTTTTTGTGGTCAACTTTGTAGTCCGTGGTCAACTCTTGTGGCCTGCAGTCAACTCTGCGTCCTATGGTCAACTCCTGTGGCTTGTAGTCAACTTTGCGGCCCGTGTTCAACTCTGCGGCCTGTGTTTAACTTTTTGTTCTGGTCAAATCTTAGCCAAGTAGCTTGGTGAACAATCAACTTGTCCTCCTTTTCTCCACATGTGCAGCTGTTCAAGAGGCCTCAGAAAGATGAAGAATCTCACTTGATTTTTTGAGAAAATGAGATGTCACATCATCTATATATACAAGTCGAATGGGGGTAAATTAACCCAAGGGACACACCCTTTCATGAGCTGGGTTGACTTGTCTTCTTGGGCCAACTTGGTGCCCCAAAAAAAAAAATTATTTTAATTTTCTTAGGCCGACGTCGAGACCTCTTTGGCATGCGGGAATACCTTCCGATGCTACACAAAAGTCAATAATCCCTCTTAGTGAGGAAGGTATTCTCCTTAGCTGCAACATATTTTCCCTTACCTGAAATTTCTCCTCCATAAGAAAAGTTCATGAGCTTGTTATGTTGATGCATGTCTATAGATCACTCTATCCTGGAGTAGGGAATGTGACTTGTCACATGCATGTCTATAGGTCACTCCATCTCATAGTAAGTGATGTGACTCCTCACATGGATGTCTATAGATCACTCCATCCCAGAGTAAGCAATGTGAGTATCCTGAGCCATTTACCCTTGACCGAATCAACATGGCTCAACTAAAGTCCTTTATGGCTCTGCAGTTAAATGTATCAATCTCTGGTGAAATCAACATGGCCTGACCAAAACCATTCATGACTTTTTAGTAGAGGATTTACCCTAAGACCAATCACCTCTGGCCAAATCAACATGGCCCAACCAAGGTCCTTTATGGCTTCTCACGTTAATTTCATCTATCTCCTCTGGTCAAATCAACATGACCCAACAAAGTCCTTCTGGCTTCTCAAGGGAAGATCTACCCAATCTTGCAATTGCCTTGGGCCATTCACCCATGGTCAAATCAGCATGACCCAACCAAAGTCCTTTATGGATTCTCATGTGATTGTATCAATCTCCTTTGGTTAGATCAACATGACCCAGCCAAGTCCGTTTGGCTTCTCAAGAGATGGCATGCCCAATCCTGCAAAGACATCAATGTTGATTTTTGGTAGCAACCTCAAGAATTTGCAGGGAGGCTAGGACACAGGCAACCTTCCAGACCCATAAATCGTTTTGGGAAATTCTACCTGGAGAAGGTTTAATTAAAATAATTAATTATTTTTAATGGATGTCTAAGTCTAAACTTTGGAAATTAAAATAATTAAAGGGTATTAATCTATGTTACCAGGAAATGTGGGTTCGGGGATAGGGACGGGGATGGGTACGTCATTTTTTGAAACAGGGTGCGTGGGTTCGTCGGGGGTATATTATAATTTATAGTTTATATATATAATAAATAAATACAATAATATTATATTTTAAAAATTAAAAATTTATAAATTATAATTTATAATATATATGAATTTGTATATTTTTCAATTTTAAACAAGAAAACTAAAATATTTATGATTTAAAGTTTTAATTCCTCTCTGTAACGGTAATACAAGTACTACTCAGTGCTTATAAAAAAGTTTGATGTTGTTTATGATCCTCATAGTTGGGCTTGGGTCAAGATTTATGGATTTTGTAAAAGGGTAAATTTCTGAATTTGTTGAAAGAATTGAGCCAAGCCTTAGTTGGTTCTTTGTTCATAGGATTTTATGATTTATCATATTTCTATTAAGTTTTCTCAAGGTAGTAATAAGTAGGCTTCAAATGGAGTGGAATTCTACTTTAATTTATATTTCCAATTCAAACTGTCCATGCCCATTTTGGAGATATCTCACACTTCCTCATTCACGGTAGTAAACATCAAATTTTCGCATTTTTTAAACTATAAACATCTACCATCTAAGTGTGCAGTTTATATGTTGATGTCATTTCTTAAGCAAATATGTTTTTCTGTTGAATATAAGTTATAACAGTTCACAAAAGGTGTGAATACCTCCCTCTGCCGCCTCTGTTTTCTCCCTCTGTCCTCTACGTGTATACCTCCCTCCTGTCCTCTGTCGCCTCCCTCTACTTGTATTGCATGAATGAATGCCTTTGTCCCTGTATATTGCGTCCTCTGCCCCTGCGTGATTGAATGCCTCTGCCGCCATAATACCTCCGCCTGTCGTCCTTGCTTGAATCCCTCCGCCTCTCCGTCGAATGGATACCTCGGCCTCTCGTCCCTGCTTGAATATCGGTCGAACGAATACCTCAATGAACTCTTCCTGGGGTCGAATGAATGAACTCAATGAATGGCCTCTCGTCCTTGCGTCGAACGAATGAACTAAATGAAATGAAGTGAAGTGAGAACTTAGTTTAGGTTTAGACTTAGTATTTATGATTTACATTTTGATTTCAATAAAAAAGAAATTTAAATTTTTTAATTCAAAGTTTTAATTTGTAATTTTATTAAAACTTCATATTAATTAAAATTTAATTTTAATTTTTAAATTTCATTGAAAAAAAATATAAAAAAATTTAGTCAAAATCGGAGAACCCAAAGAACCCGAAATCGGGTTCTAAGTACCCATCCTCAGGGTTCTCCATACCCATTAAGGCAGAAGAACCCAAATTTTTTTTTTGAGAACTCGGTTCTTCACAGCGTTCTTCATAGAAGAACCCAAATTTTTTTTTTTTTGGAGAACCCAATTCTTCACAGAAGAACTTAGTTCTTCTGGGTTCTTCTCAGAAGAACCCGTACCCGAATCTAGGACTTGGGTTCGAGAACCCCATTCCTGTGTTTGGGAACTCGTGCAACATAGGTATTAATTAAACTGGGTGTGAATCTTCTAGAAAAAGACGGAGATCGAGTCAAGATGATCTGAGCCATTAATTAGGATTTAATTTGGCCGTTGAATGTTCAACGAGAAGATTATAAGAAGAAGCTCGATCGGCCTCTGGAGAACACATCGAGTGAGAGATCTTGATATCGAATTCTCAAGAGAGTAGCGCAATAGTTGTCGGAGGAGTGATCAAGTTGATTTCTTGCAGTGAGAGGTAGGGATAGTGGCCGGTGGAAGTTTTCTTGATTCGGTGAATATAGAGCAGAGAAGGCTGAGTGAGATGCAGAGAGGTAGCGTAGAGCCACGCCGAGGAATTACAGAGCATGAGAGGAGATCCACATTTTTGCTGAGGAGCAATCCAAATCCAGTATCGGGAGCCAGGGTGTGAGAACGGAGGGTCAGAGATCTAAGCATCCACCCATCAGATCGATCAACCAGAGTAGTGAAGTAGTCCCTACGAATTGTGATGCAGAGGCAACGCAGTGGTTGCGCAGAGGCAGCTTGGGGCTAGCCATTCAGAGGCTGGATCAGTGTCAGATCGCCAGTGATATTGTGAGGTTAAATTTCATTTCATTTCTGCCAGTTATTTTCTCTGTATCGGATAGCCAGTAAGGCATCCAAAGATTTGTATTCATAAACAACTGCATAATAGTACAAACACTCGGCTGCTGCACCGGTTTTCCCGCATTGGGTTTTTACGAGGACATTGTCCAAAAATAACGGTGTCGATTATGTGTTTATTTCTTTATTGCGTTGTATATTTGTCTCCGCAGTATTTTGTATTTGTGTAGGTTGCAGTGTGATGTATTCAGTGTTTGCTGTAGAAAACTGCAAATAAATTGTTAAGTTAAAATTAACAATTAGGTGAATATTTTCCAGTTGCTACAATAGGATTCCAGTTTTAGGAACTTCACATGGTATCAAAGCATAGGTGACGCAAGAAGAAGTCAACGTTGAGTAGAAGAGGGAGCTTGAAGAGCTACGTAGGCAGCAAATCGAAACCCAGAGGGGCTGCGCAACCCAGTGTCAGGAGGGCAAGATTTTCGAGGAAAAATTTCTCTCTGAGTGAGTCGAGAGCGAGTAATATTTTTCTAGATTGAGATTTGCCAGCGGCAAAGGGAGCAGCATAGTAGCTTCAACGCATAGCAGTTCTTCAGTTGGGACTCATATTTTCTGCAGTAGATTGCTAGTGTAGAAAAGCGTCAAAAGAGGGAAGAAGGAGCACACTGAGGGAATTTCTTCCTTAGATAATTCCAAGCTAAGGAATTCAATTTCTCATTGCAGAGCAGCAGTAGCTGGGAGCAGATATATTTACTCCAGCAGGGAGTTCGTAGAGCTAGTCAGCAGCCGCGCAGAGGAGAGCAGTTCGACATCTATTTGGCGAGATGGCATCAACTAGGCTGAGAGATCAGGATTGATTGGAGGGTGCCTCCAACTATGTGATCTGGAAGGGAAGGTTCTCCTTCCTTCTGGATGAGCACAATCTCAAAACCTATATCGACAATGTGGTGGTTGTCCCTACAGATGCAGATCAGCAAAAGGAGTACAATAAGGGGATGGCAAAGGCGAAGAGGTTGATACTCAATGGAGTTCGAGATCACATTGTTTCTCACATATTTGACAAGGACACAACCAAGTAGATGTAGGATGCACTCACTATGCTGTACCAGGGGTCTTTCGAACAACGAAAGATGTACCTGGAAGAGAAGCTTCATTGTACTAGAATGTAGAATGGGGAACGCATAAATCCATTCCTTATGCGACTTCAGGATGGCCGGGATAAGCTAGCAGCGGTAGGTTCTGCTTCTTAGTCTACGGAGTTTGTTCGCGGTTCCTTGAATAGTGTTTTCGATGAGTGGTAGGTCTGCGTCCAGTGCATCCAAGTTAGAGAACACTTGATGGATTGGGTGAAAGTGTGGGCAGAATTACAACAAGAAGAGATGAGGCATGATTTGGTGAAGAGCACCATAACTAACAACAACATTAGTGGGGTGAATCCCAAGGAGGAAGAGGAGAATTCAACCCTTGCATCAAAAGGGAAACAGGAACAGAGGAGGCGGAAGAAGGACATCTCGAAGATCAAATGTTTCAGGTGTGGTGAGCTTGGTCACTACGCTACGTAGTGTCCTCTCAGAAAGAAGGACAAGGAAGAGAAACATGATTAACACACTGCACCCATAGAGATCGAGGAGGAGTATGCCATGATTTCCCACATACCTCCAGGGGAGAGGTGGGGTGATCTAGTATTGTAGTTCCAGAGAGCTATAGGTGGGCAATATCCTTAAGGGATCCACCTCTTGGATCAATACCGTGCTACAAGAGCCCATTAAAGAAGTAGCAGGATGGACTAGTGTCAGTTTTTGCACATGAGTGCTGGAGTGACAATTGTAGTGGCTAGAAGCACCAGACACTGAGTAGTGCAGAGCAGAGTTGGAAGCAGTGCAGTTGGCATAGTGTAGAGTCAAAAGCACTGTGGGGGCTTCAGAGGGTCAACGCAGTGACTAGCAGCAGTCAGAACTCCAGTGACAAATGCATCATACTGAACACAGTTGGTTTGGTATTTTGGATGTTTTTATGTTGCAACAACAATAGAGTTGCAGTGCAGATGCAGTTGACAGCAGCATGTAGAGTCGGCAACAACACAAATGCAACACAAAGAGAGCTACGTAGTAGTTTGTGGGCAACAACATATAGACATCAACAACGCAATTGGGATGTTACAAAAGTCGGAGTAATGCTTCAACAAGTTGCATTGCTACAACACTTTCCTCGCTAAGAGGGAGTGTTGATTTCTGGTAGTATCGGATGTGCTTTAGCCTGTAATATCCCCAACGGGAAATAAACAGTAATACACAGCAAAACAAGCAGCTATATAGAACAAAATGCCGGAACTAGAATATGGAACAAATACACATAAAATACCAGAACGCTAAGCCATTTTATTAATCTGAGAATACATATATATGGGTACAAGAGATAATCAGAATGAGTGCACCTATCCTTGCTCTAGGCAAGTGAAGACCCTCTCAGAATAAGAAATGGCTACAACAGAGACTGCGTCCTAGCTGCTGGAGAAAACTGCCGTAGAAAGCTGCTGTTGCAATGTACTGGAACTAGGGGTTGATCCCCTCACTGGAATGAGCTAAAAATCGGAAGGCTATCTGTACTCAACCCTCCGGACAAAACCTAGAAACCGTGAAGCAAGTGCTCCACCTCCGAAAATCCACCAAATAAGCCCTCCTCAATGAAAACGCTGTCTCTCCCAGGAACAGCGCAAAAGCTCAAGAAATACGCTGGGAAAGGGCCTAAATCCTCCTGCAAAACCTCCGGCTGAAACAACAATCTCCCAAGGCTGAAATACGCTGGAACCACCACCAAATCACCTCACAACAGCGCTGCACAACACTGACTGCGTCCTCCCTGCTGAAACTGCGTCCTCTCTCCTGGACTGCGCAGTCACTCCAAGGGGCCAGCTCCTCTGCAAACGTCCACCCAAAATCCACTGCAAATCACCTACAGAAACTGAAGGAAATACCTTGCTCAAGCAGGCACTCGAAGTCCCCCGGAGCCAAGGGCGAGATCTCCGACCGGAGACACTCAGTTCGCACTAAACAGTGCTGCAGACCGACTAAACAACCGGCGTGCTGAAGTAGACAAAAGTCTAGCTCTCAATATCAATAACATATCAATAATGCCAAATGGAGTGAAACCCCCACCTTTTATAGTGCTAGCTCCCTCAAAACCCTAACTGCATCCTTGAGTTCCTCTTTGACCTGCGCAGTTACCTTAGGAGCCTACGTGAGGCCTCTCTCATGTGTGGGTGGACCCCCAAGGCTTTCCCCTTTAAGTTACAACGTTCATCTACTAGGAAGCACTTTATTTTATTAAAGTGAGTTGACCCCCCTTTTTCTCACTTTATTTATTAATTTAACTATAGTCGGCAAAACTATACAAAAATCAAATATTCCAATTAGCGGTGCTAATTAGGAATATTACAGTCTCCCCCGGCAAAACGTTGCTTGTCCTCAAGCAACTGAAGTGATGGATGCTGCAATGTCTTCTCGCTCTCCCAAGTGGCATCCTCATCCAGCAAAAATTGCTTGTCCTCAAGCAACGCTTGAACAAGCCTACTCTCTAGCTGATGCTCCCTACCGATACTGCAAAATGTGCCTGGGTCCCACTGAAACCTCTCTGACCTCTGCATCACCCTGATACGAAGGGATATCTCAATGCTAGGATCCCAAAGTGACCTCTCACAGTACCAGCCAACCAATAATCCTCCCGGATCCCATCGCCACCATGGCCAATAATCGCACCAGTCCCACGGCTCAGACTGTGCACTGCCTCTAGCTATGACCAATGCTCTAAGAGGTGAAGACCACCAACAAGCATCAATGCTCCCGGGCTCCTGCTGCGCTGTACCTGTAGCTGCATATGCTACCCCTCAAACTGCATACCAACTCATCACCTCTCTCCAATCCAAGTTGTGACTCAATCCCATGCTGATCCTGCTCTCCTGAAATCGGGATGGAGTGCTAAAGAAATGATGTCCTGTGCCGCCCTGCCAGCTGGAATCTATAACCTCTGTTATGTCCAAGGGCCCCTGCTCGATTGTGCTCCCTACGAAGAATACCGTACCATCTAGAGGGTACCAACTCATGATCTCCCGCCAGTCCATCCTAGAAGAAGAATCTGATGTAGCAACAACAACGGTATATGGAACATGCCTGGGATGTTGCCGCCAGCCTGTAATCAACTCCCACTGCTCTACCCTGTCTGTCAATGGAAGCTGCCTGTAGAAGGAAGCCCCTCTCTCTATAATGGGCAAAAGTGGGCAAGGTATGCTGCAATCTCCATTGATGTACTCCTGGAGAGTGCTACCCACTAAAAACGCTGCAGCTCTGCTGACTGCGAGTACATCTATCTGTGCCTCATCCCAGTGTCGACCCAAAGATGGATGCTCCAACATATCCAACAGCTCCTGCTGTCTACTAGCCCCCTGCATAACAATCCCATCAACCTCCAACACCTCCAGGGGATATGGATCTGTAACAGCTGTCACCGTACTCGATGTCAATGCAGCTGACTGCTCCTCCTCAATGGCTGACCCCGCGGTTAGCTGCATATCCACCACAGACTCGATGTGAGTGCCCATCTGGCTCTCTCTCAAAGGAATATCATGCCTGATGTGAGTAGTGTCCTCCTCTATCGACTCAGGCTCCATCACCTGCTGCTCTAGCTGAAGTGTCACAAGTGACTCTTCACCCAGAGTATCTCTCGCAGAGTCCCATGACTGCTCACCCTGGACACTAGAATATAGCTCCAGTCTACTGTCACCATCCATGCATGATTGCCCTCGCTCCCCAGAAGCGACCTCAACTGATCCTATGGACTCATGTGAAAAGGAGTCCTCACCCTGGCATACAGAAGGAATGCCCTCCTGTTCTACCTCCGCCATCTCATCTGCATCGAACATGCCATCCACCCTCTCGACAAAGTATCGATACAGTGTCTGGAGCCCAGACACATACTGGGATACTACCTCTGCTATACCCCGTATCCTCTGCTCATGCATGATCTCGACATGCCCTGAGGGAAAAATGATGCATGTCTCCCTCATGACCTGCTCCCCAAGCGTAGGCTCAGTGATGACTGATGCACCACCTCTGCCAAGGATCATCTCATCCCCCAACCTGTGGCTGTCAACTACCACACCAGCCCAGTGCCACTGCTGAGAAGTCTCTCGCCTAGTGTGCTGAGGGCCATCCAAATGTCGTGGGTGTGCCTCACGGACCCTGCTGCTCATGCCCAAAGTGCCAAAGGACAACAACAAAATCAGTTGCGCCCATGAGTGATGTAGAAGAGTGTCGGATGTGTGAGTCCCCACAGATACCATCAAGTATCGCTCCTCTGTCTCCTCATCGATCCTGGGTGAAATACCCCCAAAGGTAAGTCCAGTGTCCCTGTCTGTGAGTCTCCCTGGATGCAATACTCTAAGACCCTGCTGTGCCGTGCCGTACGCCCTCGCAAGCCACCGGTCATCCATGTACTCCTCAACATGCCACTGCATACTAAGGCATACCCCTGAATACTGCTAGATACCCCATGCTACTGCTGTACCACCCTGTACCGTCTCGTGCCCTGACTGTGTCCAGGAATCTGTCACTCCCCGCGTGCTCTCAATGTGATGTAGGGCACTCCTACTCCACAATGCAGTCTCACACACTACGGTACACCACCATGTAGCTCCATGTCCACCAGTAGTCCACTGATCACTGCTAGAGGCTCCCACACATCCATGGATGTGATGTCCTAGAGCTGTGCCTCTACATATCGGACTACCACCAATCGGTATTGTCATGTCCACCGTCGCATCACTATACCCGCCGACAAATGGATCATCACTGCAAATCCTCCTCGAGGGGTCCGAGAAGTGAATCTCCCTATGGGTCAGTAGTGTTACCACCATTGCTCGGCTCCGCTGCGTCCTCTGTGCCCCACACAAAGGTGAAGAATTCTTGGCCCCATACAAGGTGCCATCTGGTGGCCTGCCAATGCCACCTCCTCCGACAAGCTCCTGCCAAGGTGCGCTGACCACCCCGTGATCCCGTGTATGAATGTCATGCCAAGACAACCTAGGGAGTCTGCCCATAAACTGGTTGGCCACTGGAGCTGACCGAAACTGCACACGCTCTACTACTAGGCCAACTGTACTCTCCAAGACATAGTCAGCCGACCTGCCTGGGAAACGATAGGTGATCCCACCTGGATCCCAATGCCAATCTGGGGTTCCTGTATTCCCCATGCATAGAGACTCCTACTGAGCTAAACTCGGATCCATCACTATCTCCATAGCCCGCTCCATTGAGTACCAACTCAAAATCTCTCGCCATCCAACCTCAACATGTGGCTGCTGTACCCTGTGCAACTCTGATCGTCTCACACCGCTATCCAAGTCAACATATGAGATCTGACTAGGTGGCTCTGCCTCTCTCTCTCCAACGGAAAGAGATGACCCAACAACACTGCTAGTCCCATCCATGCATGCCTGAAGGGGAATGATCTGACGCTGCAATGTGCCCTCGGGTTGTACCATCAGGGAATCCAGTTGTTCCCCAATGCGAGCCAACTTGGCCGCCGACTTGGCACAAGTCACTCTCATACCCTCCAGCTCCTGGTCCTGCAACAAAATGGCCTCCCGTACTGACGTGGCCTTCTCTCTCAAACCTCGAAGGTCCGTCCGAAGCCGATGATACCGCTGTCTGCGACCATCATCCAATACCTCTGTACCTGCTAGTGCCTCATCGAAGGTGGATACTTCTCCTGACACTGCACCCATCTGTGTGCTGCTACCACCCGAAGACTCGGACGCGACTCTGGTCATCACCTCAATGGAGGGCTCTACTGAGGTAGGCTCTACCTTCTCCACTACCACATCAACCGACATGGCCAAGGAGGTCTCCAATGAGGGTGAATCCTGTGTCACACTAGGTGTAACCTCGGACTCCCTGCAACCCTGTGTTCCCTCATCCTCCAAGTGCGAGGTACCCATTTTAATGGTTTCCCTCTCCGATACTCGGTCAAGCTGGAAAGAGGTATCCAACTTGTCCACCCAAGCTTTTTCTGAGCGCCTGGATGACCTGTCAAATGTCGGTAGATGGAATCTGTCCACTATGCGCTGTAAGCCCCCATCATGTGAGCGCCTGTTCCCTCTGTGAAAGTTGTGAGGTCTAATATCACGCTGGAGCTGAACAAAGTCTCTGAACGAGAGAGCCTCCATGAACGCCTGTCCGTAAGCCTGGTACTCTGTAAAAAGGTCAGCCATCTGACCCGGATCTATCTTTTGTTGTACTGTTGCCCCTATGTCTTCATCCAGAAAAGTGGGCATGGTAGGGCGTGTGGGTGTATGTGATGCCATATGCTGAGTGGCATCATGCTCCGGCAAAT
Source organism: Pinus albicaulis (assembly GCA_034641835.2). Classification (NCBI taxonomy): domain Eukaryota; kingdom Viridiplantae; phylum Streptophyta; class Pinopsida; order Pinales; family Pinaceae; genus Pinus; species Pinus albicaulis. Next base: position 780,232,747 of record CM076575.1, on the reverse strand, counting down.
GGTGGAATGTGCCTGATCCCTTACCAATCTGAAGACTAACCTCCAATGCAGTGAGTCTCTGTGACACATCCTGCATGTGTCGGAGCGCCTCTCTAAATCTCCTCTCATCATCATCACCTGCCATCAGCTCTTTCTGCTATGTGTCTACAGGCTCCTCAGAAACTGCACGGGCTATTTCTATGGCTCACTCTTCTTCCTTAACTTCAACCTCCGATTTACCCACTGAAAACTATTCAGAAAATTCCGGGAATTTGGGAAAGTGATCCTCGTCCAAAACCCAGAAAAACCCAGAAAACGTTTTTCCTAATTCCAAACTTCAAAATTTGACCCTTTTTATTTTGGCCCTTTTCCCAACTGCGTTTTAGTGCGCAAGTTGCTATTGCTCTCCAAAATTCAGCAAACCTCGTATGATCTCTTTCCGGATGTCATAGACCAGAAATTTGAAACCGGAAATTATGCTACGATACTGTATATTAATATCCCCAACGGGAAATAAACAGTAATACACAGAAAAGCAACAAGCAGCTATATAGAATAAAATGCCGGAACCAGAATATGGAACAAATACACATAAAATGCCAGGAATGCTAAGCCATTTTATTAATCTGAGAATACATGTATATGGGTACAAAGATAATCAGAATGAGTGCACCTATCCTTGCTCTAGGCAAGTGGAGACCCTCTCGGAATAAGAAATGGGCACGCGGAGAGGCTGAGTCTCTAGGCTGTGGAGAAAAGCTAGTAGCGTGGCACCGCAGTAATGCGGAACTGACGGAAATTTGATCCCCACACTGGAATGAGCTGAAAATCGGAAGGCTAGCTGTACTCAACCCTCCGGACAAAACCCAGAAACCGTGAAGCAAGTGATCCACCTCCGAAAATCCACCAAATAAACCCTCCTAAGTGAAAACGTTGTCTCTCCCAGGAACAGCGCAGAAGCCCAAGAAATACGCTGGAATAGGGGCCCAAAACTCTCCTGCAAAACCTCTGGCTGAAACAACAACCTCCCAATGCTGAAAGACGCTGAAACCACCACCAAATCACCTCACAACAACGCTGCACAACAATGACTGCGTCCTCCCTGCTGAAACTGCGTCCTCTCTCCTGGACTGCGCAGTCACTCCAAGGGGCCAGCTCCTCTGCAAACGTCCACCCAAAATCCACTGCAAATCACCTACAGAAACTGAAGGAAATACCTTGCCCGAGCAGGCACTCGAAGTCCCCCGGGGCCAAGGGCGAGATCTCCGACCGGAGACACTCAGTTCGCACTAAACAGTGCTGCAGACCGACTAAACAACCGACGTGCTGAAGTAGACAGAAGTCTAGCTCTCAATATCAATAACATATCAATAATGCCAAATGGAGTGAAACCCCCACCTTTTATAGTGCTAGCTCCCTCAAAACCCTAACTGCGTCCTTGAGTTCCTCTTTGACCTGCGCAGTTACCTTAGGAGCCTACGTGAGGCCTCTCTCATGTGTGGGTGGAGCCCCAAGGCTTTCCCCTTTAAGTTACAACGTTCATCTACTAGGAAGCACTTTATTTTATTAAAGTGAGTTGACCCCCTTTTTCTCACTTTATTTATTAATTTAACTATAGTCGGCAAAACTATACAAAAATCAAATATTCCAATTAGTGGTGCTAATTAGGAATATTACATAGCCTCAAGAATTTGCAGGGAGGTTAGGACACATGCATTCTCAAAGACCTACAAATTGTTTTGGGAAATTCTATCCAGAGAGGATTTAATTAAAATAATTAATTATTTTTAATGGATACCTAAGTCTAAACTTAGGAAACTAAAATAATTAAAGGGTATTAATTAAACTGGGTGTGAATCTTCTAGAAAAAGACAAAGATCAAGTCAAGATGATTTGTGAGCCATTGATTAGGATTTAATCTGGGCCGTTCAATGTTCAATGAGAAGATTATAAGAAGAAGCTCGATGGGCACTTGGAGAACACATTGAGTGAGAGATCTAGGGATCTAATTCTCAAGAGAGCAGCGCAACAGTTGCTGGAGGAGCGATCGAGTTGTTTTCTTGTAGTGAGGAGTAGGAATGGTAGCTGGTGAAAGTTTTCTTGATTCGGTGAATATAGAGCAGAGAAGGTGTTAGTTCCCAAATCCACCTTAGGCTGAAGGAAGGCGAGATTCAGGGTAACATCATACCACACTCAGTCTGGTAGCTAGCCTTACCAGAACAGGAGAGGGCTCTCTCTAGGTCAATCTCAGTGATAAGTAATCAATAGGGTCTGAGATGAGTTGAAAGGAATACTGATTTTAGGCTAGGTATATGAATAAAGGAGTTTGATTTTGATTTTTAGAGTTTTTGCTGGAAAAAGGGAAAGGCAATTTTTGGGCTTGGGGATGAGGCCAAATTCTTGCAGAGTTCAAGTTGGGGCAGGGAAGGCAATGACTGTGATGTCTTAGATTCAATGAACGGATAGAAAAGACTGCTGAGGAGCTGAAGAGGGCAAGAGGGTGCAAGGATCCTCTTCAAACTGACGAAAACATATAAAACTAAGCAAAAGTTTAAGGCAGAGCACCAGCAAACTAATGAATTCTACCTTAGTTACTCATTTGTTTAATTCAGAAGCAAAGAGAAGGGAAATGGCATACATAAACATCAATGAAACTTATAGATACATGAAGAAAAACATCATCAAAACTCAGAGCCACAAGGATCCCAACAAGTGTTGCAAAACTCTGGTCTTTCCTTTGCCAAAAATCTGAATATGAGAAGTCTTGAACAAGGTTTTCATTGCGCTCAAGATGGTCCAAATCAAGGCTTGTTGGCAGTTGATTTTTGATTGCATGGAAGTTATCTCTCATGAACTGAAATGAGTCAAAACAAAAAGGCAAAGATCCTTCACTTACTTCAAAATTTGCTGCACTTTTTTCATAATAGTCATAGCTGATATGCATCGGTTGATCACTGTACTCAAGCTGCTGAAAGTGAACTTCCTCCTCGCACAAACTAGCTGATGTTTTGTCTGCAAGATTAGCTTCTGTTTGGAGAACATAATCATCATCATACTGATCAAACTGAGGAAAATCATCAGTATACAACACATCATCAAGCATACATGTCATATCAACAACTCTCTCTTCTCCAAAATGATCTATAAAGCAATCACTATGACAACTGGGATAAGAAACAAAAGGTTTTGGATTAGCCACTTGTTCTTCTTCAATCAGCAAGTCATGGGCTTGAACATTATACTCATTCCTTGTGGTGTTCTTTTGCATCATCTCTTCTACTTACCAACATGTCAAGCTTTACCTCTAAAGATGTCGATTTCTCCAGATCTACGTTTTTCATCTCTTCTTCCTTCAACCTTGCCCTTCGGATCAGCAAATGAGCCTCTACATTTACTGCACTATTCTGCATCTCGTGAAGTGTTTCAAGATTCCTTTCTCTCAACTAAAACTCCATTTCCGGATCAAAAGCACCTGGGTAATGCAAGAGAGCAGATCTAGGAGGAGGACCCTTCAGGAGGCCAAGACACTGAGTTTACACTCATCGATGTTGATTTGAGCTCTCCTAGCTCAAGGATGAGAGAGACCATCCAGGAACAAAAAGCTGAGATTGACACTTTGACCGTGAAGTTGCACAGAGCTCAGTCGGTTATAAATTACTTGGAGCAGCGGAATAAACAACTGGAGGATCAGCAGACACTCATAGAGTTGCGGAAAATCCGTGAAGACAGGGAAATGGACCTTACCTAGGCACAATTGAAGCATGAACAAGGTGTAAAATGACTCTTTGGAACCTGACATGATGATGACAACCCTCTGAATGATGGTACACTCAGCTGAATGGTGACATGGACCGACATTTGGACAACTCTGAAAGGAATGAAAGAAAACCCTAGACCTAATACCGAGTGACCAAATTTTACATTGAAGACTCACTGAAATGACAAAATTTGACCTTGACATCTTAAAATCACTTTGTAAGAGCATGTTTGATCATTGGAGGAAGGCTGCAAAGACTGACACTAACATTGGCTCCAATGGGGATGGTAGCTCCTTGGAGGTGCCAAGAACTACAGATCTTTGGAAAGCAGACATTGCCTTCATCCTTTGGGCAATGGAGTCAAAAACTCAAGCTGAAATGCATGACTGAAAACTGATGACTTGATGACACAAACTGACTCTCACTCAACTAAAAACTGACTCGATACTTAAACATAACTGACAAACTGGAAAAGATGCTCAAAGTAGAGCTTATTCAATACAACCTACTCTAACAGTTTCATTCATCACCTGATCAAATGAAATGAAACAACCAATGCAACCATGTAAGTATTGCAGCTGCTGTTTGGATTCTCCGCAAGTGCTCGTTTATGAACAACAAGAGAGAACTACTGAAAGGCAACTCCCATGAAAACTTGTGAACAGATCCGTTGAATACTATGGATTCTCTATCCGCCTACAAAAACACTGCATAAGGATCTTGAAATTCATGCTGCATAAGGATCTCAAAATGAACACTAGGACTTAGCTCATCCAATGGATTACTTCTCTTCTCGTCATACCATGAATGCAAACTTTGATCTGAGCTTTGTGATGAGCTTTGTGACGAGGCTCCTGCTAAAAATGACAAAGAGACTGGCTGTCGGATCAAGTCTATATCAGCACACGTTTCAACCTTACATAAAGTCAATGGAGAAAGACTTTAACTGCAAACATCATCCAACACATCAGCAATAGGATCATCAAAAACTTGAGAAGATTGCTGTGATGTATCCATTGAAACTGTCTGACATCCTACTGGTTGTTCATCTTTTTCTTGAGAGATATTACGAAGATTCTGCTTTATAAACTGAAATGCTTCAAAACAAAAGGGTACAAAATCCTCTTGCATCATTAAATCATGTATTTCATCTTCCACGACTTCGTCTGTAATCTGACCTTCAATTGCGTTTGGTGGCTGCGAATCTGGAGCTAGGGAGGGTCTTGTATCCAAAATGATTTCATCAGTGGTTTCAAGGGAAGATTTCTCATCAACAACTTGCTCAAGAATTTCGCTCTCTGTCTCATCCTCAACATTAACACTGAGAGATTGCTGATTTCTTACAGGCTGCTCATTTGAAGATTTATTATGCAATTTACCTTTCAAAAACTGAAATGATTCAAAACAGAATGGTACGCAGTCACCTTGTAGCATTTGATCATATGTGCCAGCTTCCATGTCCTCATCTGCAACTTGACAATCAATGGCATTCGGAGGCTGAAAATCTGAATATGAGAAGTCTTGAACAAGGTTTTCATTGCGCTCAAGATGGTCCAAATCAAGGCTTTTTGGCAGTTGATTTCTGATTGCATGGAAGTTATCTCTCATGAACTGAAATGAGTCAAAACAAAAAGGCAAAGATCCTTCACTTACTTCAAAATTTGCTGCGCTTTCCTCATCATTGTCATCGCTGATATGCATCGGTTGATCACTGTACTCAAGCTGCTGAAAGTGAACTTCCTCCTCGCACAAACTAGCTGATGTTTTGTTTGCAAGATTAGCTTCTGTTTGGAGAACATAATCATCATCATACTGATCAAATTGAGGAAAATCATCATTATACAACACATCATCAAGCATACATGTCATATCAACAGCTCTCTCTTCTCCAAAATGATCTATAAAGCACTCACTATGACAACTGGGATAAGAAACAAAAGGTTTTGGATCAGCCACTTGTTCTTCTTCAATCAGCAAGTCATGGGCTTGAACATTATACTCATTCCTTGTGGTGTTCTTTTGCATCATCTCTTCTACTGCACTTACCAACATGTCAAGCTTTACCTCTAAAGATGTCGATTTCTCCAGATCTACGTTTTTCATCTCTTCTTCCTTCAACTTTGCCCTTCGGATCAGCAAATGAGCCTCTACATTTACTGCACTATTCTGCATCTCGTGAAGTGTTTCAAGATTCCTTTCTCTCAACTGAAACTCCATTTCCGGATCAAAAGCACCTGGGTAATGCAAGAGAGCAGATCTAGGACAAGGTCTTATATCAGCGGGCATTGAAAAATATACTTGGTTAAATCTGGCAGAAAATTGTTGTACTGTCTCCCCTGGCAGTCTTTTCAGCTGGTTATACTCTTCTATAATAAGGAAAGGATTCTGTCCGATCACCCACCTGTCGAGGAAAACTTTGATGAACTGCTGGAAATCTGAGATGCTCGGATCAGGCAGGGCTTTGAACCAATTCTTCACTTGGCCTTGAAAAGAAAGAGCAAAAAGCCTAATACTAACATCCTCTTCATCAACTTCAAAAAGATCTAGGAAAGTCTCAACATTCTGCACATGTTGCTCAGCGTTGACATTGTTACATTCACTGTCAAATCTTGGTAGATATAGGTCATAATTTTTAGGGAAAGCATGAAGAACAGAAAGTAAAACAAGAGGTTTATACCTATCTGGGACTATATAAGGTGTAGGAGTATATACAAGAGCTACAGGATCAGTTTTGTTTTCTTTAGGCTCATCACTCTAAAGAGAGTCATCATACGATGTGGGAAAAGTAAGGAGGCCAGGATCAAAGGGAAACTTAGTATTTACACTCTTTGAATAAGTCGAGTGAAGATTTTGATCACCTTTATCATACAACAAATTCTGAAAAACTTTCAAGACAGCTTCAAGAACAGCAAAGAAGTAATTTACAAGAAAGCAGACTAGATCCTGAATACCATTCCACTTCGGATACCTGAACTTAGTGTAAGATCCTTCCATTTTCTCAGAGAAAGAGTTAGCCCTCCAGTGGAGTCTCTACATTCAGTTGGAGTCACCAGGTGAATGATTTCAGCCTTCTTATGTCTGATCGTTGTCCACCATCAACTATCAGATCTGAACTTGATACATGTACTGGGGCAAGACAATCCACAAGTCAAGTGTCACGTTCACAAGCTAGACTGGATATTGACTGAAGCAGCGTTTATCTACTTTCGCTAATGCAAAGCAAGAGCGTTTCGAAGGCTTCCTGGTTAACTTCAGGCTCCTTCTGTAGCTTATGAAACAAATAACACCAACAAGCAAACCATTTTCTTCCCCAGTATGGTCGCCACTATGTTAGTTCCCAAATCCACCTTAGGCTGAAGGAAGGCGAGATTCAGGGTAACATCATACCACGCTCAGTCTGGTAGCTAGCCCTACCAGAATAGGAGAGGGCTCTCTCCGGGTCAATCTCAGTGATAAGTAATCAATAGGGTCTGAGATGACTTGAAAGGAACACTGATTTTAGGCTAGGTATATGAATAAAGGAGTCTGATTTTGATTTTAAGGGTTTTTGCTGGAAAAAGGGAAAGACAATTTTTGGGCTTGGGGATGAGGCCAAATTCTTGCAGAGTTCAAGTTGGGGCAGGGAAGGCAATGGCTTTGATGTCTTAGATTCAATGAACGGATAGAAAAGACTGCTGAGGCGCTGAAGAGGGCAAGAGGGTGCAAGGATCCTCTTCAAACTGACGAAAACATATAAAACTAAACAAAAGTTTAAAACAGAGCACCAACAAACTAATGAATTCTACCTTAGTTACTCATTTGTTTAATTCAGAAGCAAAGAGAAGGGAAATGGCATACATAAACATCAATGAAACTTACAGATACATGAAGAAAAACATCATTAAAACTCAGAGCCACAAGGATCCCAACAAGTGCTGCAAAACTCTGGTCTTTCCTTTGCCAAAAATCTGAAATGAATATACAATGAGGTGCCAAACTATTCCCAAGAGTCCAACCCTGAAGATGTCTCAGAAAATACAATATATAGACAAGTCTAACCCCTTCCCATGCCTCTAGGGGTCAAGCTCATCCTTCTAGGAGTTGTTTCAACCAATTCTAAACTAGGAACTGAAATCTAGGCAATCAAACAACTTGCCTCTATATGGTAGGAAACTGATTCATTCATTTAATTTTCACTTTTTAGTGAATGAATCCTCTAGAACAAGTAAAAATGTGCCAAATTTACATCATGTTCATGAAATTACATCAAGATAGATAATGAGTTACATCAAAAAGTGAAACTAGTCAAAACTGGGCGAATTTCTGAGTTGAAGAGTGAAAATGAGGCCAAATTTCTCTATGCGCCGCGCTAGAAAACTCAATGTGTCAGGCCACTTTGAGCCTATTTTTGAGGCACTTCCCGAAGTCCAAATTGAGCTCATGATAGCTCGTTGGAAAGCCCTGTCTGTCTACTATCCAACCCAAGTGGAATTTCTGGATTTGGTGTCCATTTGCCCCTCCAAAAGTTCAATCTCCCAAGACTGGTTCCCTGCTAGTGCAAAAAGTGGCAGAAAGGCCATTTTTGGAGTGTTTTTGACCTTTAAGACCACCCAGAACTTCATGAAATCTTTCAGCCATTCCTGAGCATGCATAATTTATCATAACAAACCCAAAAATATCAAGTTTTCCTCCAGAAGATGTCCCAATCATAAGCGCGCGTCGGGTGGAAAAACCTGTTTTGCAACCAAAATTTTCAAAAATGACAAAATTTTCTCCAAATTTGCTGAAATTTGGAGTGAAGGTCTCCCATCATGTCTCATGCTCAGCTAAGGAAGCTTCGGCCAAGATTTGAAGTGGATCACGCTTTTTGTGATGCTTCAGTGCCCTCCTGGTGGATGCAGTTTCAGTGGTTGAAGCATTGTCTCGGTCATATGACGTGTCGGTGTTCGTCTCCATGGTGTTTGCAAGGTATATGCCGAGTGTATGCTGATCTGTATGAGGTGAAAATAGGAGTTTGGTGTCCTTTGTCTGCAATTACCAAATGTATGCCAAGGGAAATGAGGGACTGTGAGGAATATGGAAAAGTGGGGAAAAGTGGAGTTTCTGTCAAGTGGATTTGTCTTTCGAAAGCTTTTGATTTGACAAAATTTGGGAGAAGGGACAGCCACTGCACTATTTGTGGAAGTTGAGGTTTTGGGAATTTTTTATAAGTGATATGAGAGAGGGAACATGATAGGGAATGGTAGGGTTTAGGATAGGGAAAACGTAAAGAAATGATATGAGTAGTTTGGGAGTTTAGGGCACAAGGGATAAACAATAATGATAGAATTATGAAAGGGAAAGGATCACAAATGGGAAAGGGGACTTGGCAGCAAAATTACAATTTCAAAACCCAAAGAACCAGATTTTGGTATGAACATAGGGTTTATATTTCACCAATCAAAACTCTCATATCTTTGCCTCCAAACACACCAAACACGACTAAAATCAATGGGAAAGAGTTTTCAAACTTACTTGGAGCAGAAAATATGGAATTGTTTTGATTTTTTATGAAGCCATGATGAATTTTTGTCTAGGAGGCTCTGCGCGCCGTGCACAAGCCCAGTGCGCCGCGCACACACCCAGTGCGCTGCGCCTTTTTTCAGGAGGCTTTTGGAGGCCTTCCCGGTGTCCAAATTGGGCGTTTGATAGCTTGTTGGAAAGCTCTTTGCGTCTACTTTCCAACCCAAGTGGAATTTTTCAATTTGGAGTTCATTTGCCTTGTCAAAAATCAAATCTCCCAAGACTGGTCAAAATGAGCAGAATGAGGCTGCCTCAAGGCAGAGTGCTGTTGCAGTCAACTTTTGAAGGTCTTACTGAACTCCAAATTGAGCTCATGATAGCTCATTGGAAAGCTCTTTGTGTCTAGTTATCATTTGATTCATCAAGCAAGTCATTTGACGAACCAAGCTAGGAGAAATCTTGATTTTCCCAAGGTCACTTCAGAGGTGCATTCAATTCTCCTGAGGCAACGGTTTTTTTGACATTTCTCTAAAACCATGACACCTGTGTAAAAAGTGAAGGACGTTTTTCTTCCTTGGCCTGTTGTGAACAAAAACCTCTCTCAGTTTTTTCAAATTCATCTTTTATTGCTCAAAAACATCATTTAGTGAAACCTATCCCGATGTGTGGAACAAGGGATTTGTCGAAATGAATTGAAATGAAGGGGATAAGGGGCTTCTAAATTCTTGAAAAAATTTTGGGAAGTAGGGAGGGATGTTAGGAAGCAGGGGAAAGTGGAATTTCAGAGATTGAGTTAGGGAAAGGGGTCCAAAAGGGCAAAACACAGGCCTAGCCTATGAAATTGCCAAGTTGTAGCAAGAAACTAGGGTTTGTGCGAAAATGAGGAATTTGGGGGATTTCAGTGATGGGAAGTGTTTAATAAGGTAAATTAAGGATAGGGGAAGGTGTATGAACATCAGGATACAAGTTTGGCTGATGATTTGACCATCCAAGAGAAATTACCTCCAAAACCCTAGGAGAGGGAAATGGACCTTACCTAGGCACAACTGAAGCATGAACAAGGTGTAAAATGACTCTTTGGAACCTGACATGATGATGACAATCCTCTGAATGATGGTACACTCAGCTGAATGGTAACATGGACCGACATTTGGACAACTCTGAAAGGAATGAAAGAAAACCCTAGACCTGATACCTAGTGACCAAATTTTACATTGAAGACTCACTGAAATGACAAAATTTGACCTTGACATCTTAAAATCACTTTGTAAGAGCATGTTTGATCACTGGAGGAAGGCTGCAAAGACTGACACTAACATAAGGCAGAGTGAGATCCAGAGAGGCAATGTAGAGCCACGCTGGGCAACGCAGAGCCACGTTGAGGCAACATAGAGCTTGAGAGGAGATCCGTAATTTTGCTGAGGAGCAGTCCAGATCCAGTGCCGGAAGCCGGAGTGTTAGACCAGAGGGTCAGAGATCTGAGCATCCAACTAGTAGATCGATCAGCCGAACGAGTGACGCAACCCCGACGAGTTGTGATGCAGGGGCAACGCAGTGACTGCGTAGAGACTGTTTGGGTCTAGCCATTCAGAGGCTGGATCAGTGTCGGATCGCCAGTGATAGTGTGAGGTTAATTCTCACTTCATTTTTGCTAGTTATTTTCTCTGTATCAGATAGCCAGTAACGCATCCAAAGATTTGTATTCAGAAACTATTGCATACTAATACAAACCCTCAGCTGCTGCACTGATTTTCTCGCTTTGGGTTTTTCCGTGGACATTGTCCAAAAATAACAGTGTCGCTTGTGTGTTTATTTCTTTCCTGCGCTGTATATTTGTTTCCGTAGTATTTTGTATTTTTGTAGGTTGCAGTGTGATGTATTCAATGTTTGCCGTAGAAAACTGCAAATAAATTGTTAAGTTAAAATTAACAATTAGGTGAATATTTTCCAGTTGTTGCAATAGGATTCCAATTTTAGGATTTTTCACAATCAACACTCCCTCTCAACGAGGGAGACGTTCTCCATCATGCCAAGCTTGTCTCTGATGTATACAAACTTCGCTCTCGACAAAGGCTTGGTGAGAATGTCTGCAATTTGCTCGTCTATGGATATGTACTAGAGCTTCACTGCTCGCTTCTGCACCATGTTTCAGATGAATTAACTTGATCAAAGAGTCTCGCAAGAAGCTTCCGAAGCCACACTACTTCACGACTTGCGACATTGGCTGCAATTTACTCCACCTCTGTTGTATTGAGTGTGACAGAGGTCTGCTCCCTCTGAACTGTAAGCTGTTTTGGTCATCTGGCATGGACCTAGATGTCCTAACAATCTGTACAATCCTCCCTCTCGAACATTAATCACTCTTGTTGTGTCTATGCTCGAACCTTTAGGCCATACAAGAATCTGACCATCTAGTGATTGGAGCAAAAGTCTCCTCTTTCTCCACTCCCCTTGTTCTAGGAGAACCCTCTTGCCACAAGCCTTGCTTCGTACTTCTTGATTCTGCAATTTGCTGCATGAATCATTGCCTTCGCAGCCTCCACAATTTACCTATTCTTCCTTTTTGCAAATGCCATTCAAAAGGCCATGGAAGAATAATAATGAACAAGCAAAATACAAGGACAAGAGGCTAACCAAAAAAAAAAAAAATAATAATAATAATAATAAAGGGAGAAAAATATGGTTGGAAGTACTTATCTCTTGATTAAGGAAGAAACTATTGAGGATTGTAGGAAATTGTCAACTTCCTCTTTCTCCTTGCAAAAAAATCATTGAAGTCCTTGGAAGTATATTCTCCTCCATTTTCTGACCTCAAAACCTGACCAAATAGGGCACACCTTGCCCTGTCCCAAAATCCTGTTCTTGGCACTGTCTCCTTTTTTGTGTGGTTCTATCTCCTCCAGGTTGGCTTCAAACAATGAGATATTAGAGCTCCTTTAGGTTGCCTCTACACAACTCTAATCACAATAATCTGTACCCTACTTCACACACTAGTCCACCCCCGAAATGCGACCTCAGATCGCCTGCGGTTATCCCAAAGGCACTACATCTTCCTTACCCTGGGCTTCATTCTTCTTATACTTGGCTTTCTCCTCAACTCCCTCTAGCTTTGGAATCAGTTCCTTCACATGATTCTGAAGATCATTTTCTTCCAAGACAAGGAGTGTTTTGATCCTCCAAGATTTGAAATTGGTGGCACTATTTAACCTGTCTTCACACAGAGACTTGGCACCATTTTGACAAGAGATCTCAATACCAATAAATCTACTGAATGCTGGTCTCTAGGGCTGACTTCAATGGCTGCTCTTTCAACAAGGCTCTGATACCATGTTGAATTTTATAAAAGCTATACAATATAATACCATTTTTTGGTTTGATAATTATTGTCTAAATATTTTCAAACAATTTTCTCATACCATTGATATCATTGAGCAATTACACACAAAATCTCAACAGTAAATGTAGCAGAAACAGTAAGGATCATAAAAACACAACAATGCACAATAGAGACAATGCGGTCAACTCTGCAGCCTGGTCAAATGTCGGTCAAATAGCTCTGTCAACAGTCAAATCTTTCTCCTTTTCTCCACAAGTGTGGCTGCCCAAGAGACCTCATAAAGATGAAGAAACTCGCTTTGTGGAGAAAATGAGATGTCACTTCATCTATATATAAACATGAGGGACACACCTTTTCATGAGCTGGGCAGACTTGTTTCCCTGAGCCAACTTGGTGCCCCAAAAATAATTTTTTATTTTAATTTTCTTTGGCCGACTTGGAGACAAAAGTTAATAGTTCTAGGTCACCTTCCACTTTTGTCCATGTTTTTAGTAATCAGTTGATGCTTTTGGCACATTATTTCTCCATACAACACATGGTTTTGATTATTTTATTAGGAGAATATTCTCTTGATGTTTGATTATTTTATTAAGAGAACATTCCCTTGATGCACATTATCCTTGACCATTCCAATTATGGGTCATGGCTTGATTGTGATTGGTAGTTTTCATGTGGGTCTATGCCTTTGCATACTTTATGATGATTTTGATTTGGTCATAATGCATAGATTGAGGTTTCAAGCAGATTCTTTGAGGGGCATTCTTGTTTTAAGGGGTTCTTTTAACAACCACTTCCCACATCATACATATATATGTAGATCCACTTTACATTTGATTGATTAGCATGACTTGAGGAATGTCTCACCTTTTATTAGCACACAAGTTGAGGTCACCCTATGTTTGAGGAGATGTGATTACATGGTTTTCATTTGTGTTATGGTTTATTGTTTGATTATATGAGCTATTCCATGGAATTTTGGGTTATTTATTGAAGGTGCCCCACTTTGGCACAATCTCCTAGGTCACCTTCCTCTTGTGCCCATGGTTTTAGTAATTTGTTGATGATTTTGGCACATGGTTTCTCCTTACAATGCATGGTTTTAATCAGTGTTGATAATATCGACGATATTCGCGAAATATCGGAAATATCGCGATATTTTCAAGGAAACGGTATTTAGGCTTGAAAATATCAGCAAAATATCTTGATATTTTCAAAATATTGGCTAAATATCGCCAAATTTTGAAAATATCGGCTAATTTTTAAAAATATGAAAAAATGATTTTTTATGCTTGCCGATATTTTGCCGATATTTTCGCCGATATTGCTGATAAGATGTTTTCTGGACCCTCGCCGATATATTGCCGATATTTTCGCCGATATTGCTGATAAGATGTTTTCTGGACCCTCGCCGATATATTGCCGATACCGATATTATCGACACTGGTTTTAATTATTTTATTGAGAGAAAATTCCCTTGATGCATATTGGCCTAGGTCATCCAACTTATGGCTCATGGATTCGAGAGGATTGTCAGTTTGCATGTGGGTTTATGCATTGGCACACTTGATGAGGAGCTTGATTTGGTCATTATCCATGGATCAAGGTTTCATACACATTCTTTGAGGGCATCCTTGTTTTAAGGGCTTGTTTTAACAACCATTGCCCACTTATATCTATGTCGATCCATTTTATATGGGATTGGTTAGCATGATTTGAGGAGCATCTCAAATCTTGTTGGTGTTGATTTTTGGGTAGTTCTGGTCGGTATTCCCCAGCTACACAAGTCGGCCAAATTAATAGAAAGAAAATTATTATTTATGAGCTCATGTAGTCTCCAGAAAGTCAAGTCTGCCCCACCATGCGAATGGGTGTGACAGTTGGTAAAGAACCCATCTCCTTTGACCACTATATATACATATTCAACCTCCTTCATTTGGCATCAATTCAGATCATCACAAAAACATCTATTCTTCTTTTCACATGTGCGAGAGAGGATTGTCTTCTGAAGTTTTACCAAGCTCTTTTGGAGTCTATTTGATCAGGGTTGACCAAGATTCTTTTGATATGTTTGACCGAGTTCTGGGAAGAGTTTGACAAAGATTTTCTAGGTAGTTTGACCAAATTCTAAGCAGTTTCTTTGACCATAGTTTGACCGAGATTATGATCTGTTTGACTGAGTATATTTTGGGCAGTTTGACCACAGTATGATTGGGCAGTTTGACCAAATCTCTAGGCAGATTGACTGAGCTTCTGGGCAGCACCAGGAGGATGAAATTCAACCTGTTTGATTCAGGGTTGAATGAAGTTAGGCCTGTTTGACTTGTGCTAGATTGTTGATCTAGGTTGACCAAGGTTTGACTTGAAAATCAGATTATAATTTTGCTAAACTGAATTATTTCTCCTAGAAAAGATTGTTGGTTTTCTCCCGAGTTTGGGTTTCCTAGGTGAAAATTTTTGGTGTATGTTATGCATGTTTTTCTACTGTGATCTTTACTGTTTCTGTTGCATGTACTGTTGAATTTTCTGAGTGTAATTGCTTAATGACGTTCTGAAATATGGTAAAGTAAGACTATATATCATTGGAAGTAATTATTAGTGGCAAAAAATGTGCTTGTCTAAATTGGCACTAGAAACATGGTATCTCGGAGCTGTTGAAGAAAGGGTAGTAATATCGCCCCTTGAAGACACCTATTCTGGAATCTGATATGCGACCAAAGCTTTGACCAGATGGCTCCTTCTATCAAGCCTGAAGATAGGCTGGACGGTGCAACAAATTTTAGGGCTTGGAGAACCAAAATGGATCTCATTCTTGAAGAGAATGATGTTATGGAATATGTGGAAGGCAAGGTTACTGAACCTCAGGATAATGAGGGAAAGGCCAAGCACAAAAAGTTGGAAACTAGGGCCAAGAGGGTTCTTGTTGAATCCGTTAAAGATCATTTGATTCAGTTTGTTTCTGGGCTAAGGACTTCAAAGCAAATATATGATGCCTTAGTAGGGCTGTATGTAGTCAACAACATTGGTCAAAAGATGGCCTTGAGGAATCAACTTCATGATATTCAGATGACTAGATCTGATATTGTGGCTTCCTACTTCATGAGGATCTGTCTGTTAAGACATCAATTGAAGGCCAATGGAGAGAATATTGATGAATCAGAACTTGTCACTGTGACCCTTAATGGGTTTCTGGATTCACGAGATTCTTTTGTATCAAGCATTTGTGGCAGATCAAAAATTCCAAAGTTTGATCATCTATGAGCTTCCTGTACCGAAGAGGAGTCTAAGCTACCATCAAAGGGGAAGATTTATAAACGTCAAGATGATGAGTCCCAAGCACTTGCAGCTTATTTGAAGAGTGGTAAGAGGAGTCTAAGCTACTATCAAAGGGGAAGATTCATAAACGTCAAGATGATGAGTCCCAAGCACTTGCAGCTTATTTGAAGAGTGGTAAAGGAAGAACAAATTTTGGAAAATTTCATAAAGGAAATACAAGTAGAAAACCTGCTCCTGTTCAGGATCAAAAGAAGAAGGACATGTCAAAAGTTCAATGTTTCAGTTGTCACAAGTTTGGTCACTATTAAAACAAGTGTCCTAAAGGGAAGAATGATAGAAAGAGGAAGTGTAAGCAATATGCTTCAACAACAGACATTCATGATGATGAGCATTCTGTTAAAAGGCATAAATATTCTGTTATTTTTGATTATTTTCTTGTGATATTCTTTAATTCTTATTATATTCTTCTTATCTTCTTTGTTCTTAGTTCATTAAGCAAATATCAAAGCAAATGCACATAGATCATGGATACCAGATGCAGGCCAACAACTAGGGCAAAACCCCACTCTTGGAGAAAACCCAATCAATAATTCTTCCTTCAATAGTAATTCTTGAGACTCTGTTGTGAAACCAGCTCCAAAAATAGAAGAAAAGAGATATCAACGCCTTAGAAATAAGCCACTTCGAGGGGGCAACCTCCAATACATTACATGAATGAGCAATTCTTAGATGATACAAATTACAAAACCTCCTTTCTATATATCGGAGTCCATGGGGCCCAATGTAATCCTAGTGGGGCCACAATGTAATCCTAGCCGACCTAACAATAATAATTTAAGGGCACAATAATAACAATATGGGGGTTACAAGAGTACAATAATAACAATAAGAGGGTTACACTAACAACAATAAGGGATTATACTGGTAATATAGGGACCTAACATGCCCCTCTCCTTCAAAAAAGTGTTGTCCTCAACGCTTGAGTAGCTCTGGGTGCTTCTGTATAAAATTCTCATCCTTCCATGTAGAATCTTCAGTGGGTAAGTTCTTCCACTTGATGAGATACTTTGAAATTGATCGATTTCGTAGCTGTCGAGTTCTTGTTTCCGTGACCGCTTCAGGTTCCAATATGATTTTTCCTTCCTCATCAAGTTCTGGCAATATTGTTTGAACTAGAAGATTTTCACCAATAACCTTCTTTAAGCATGAAATATGGAAAACTGGATGCACTCGTGAAGAAGCAGGAAGCTCCAGTTTGTATGCCATAGTACCAATCTTTTGCAACACCTTGTAAGGGCCATAGTACTTAGAAGATAATTTATTATCCTTCTTAGCTTGCTTGAGGGACATTTGTTCGTATGGTTGTAGCCGTAAAAATACCTAGTCTCTTACATCAAAACTTCTCTCGCTGCGATGTTGATCTGCCTGTTGTTTCATTCGATTTTGTGCCAAATTCAGGTTATAGTTGGAGAACTTCTTGTTGATGCTCGATGTGATCTTCCACTGCTTGAACCTTCGAATTTTCTTTTAAAGATGATGTGATGGATGGTGGATGATATCCATAAAGTGCCATAAATGAGGTCATTTTTGCTGCAGTATGGAAGGAAGTGTTATACCACCATTTAGCGAGAGGTAACCACTTGACCCATTGTGTTTGTTTATAAGATACAAAAGAACGAAGATATCCTTCCAAACATTTATTTACTATCTCATTTTGACCATCGTATTGAGGATGATAAGATGAGCTATGAGCTAATTGAGTACCCAAACAAGAAAATAACTCCATCCAAAAATTTCCAGTAAAAATGGGATCTCTGTCGTTCACAATAACCCTTGGGTTTCCATGTAGCTTTTGAATTGTGTCCATCAATGTAGTAGCAACTGTACTTCCATCTTTATAGAATTGAGTGGTAGGCTTCCTTGTTGCCATAATTTTATATTCAATTTTTCTTGCCAACCTGAATGCCTTCTCCAATGAATCAGGTTCCAAAACGCGAACTTCATGTTGGATGTTATCCTTTAAAGTGCCTATGAAGAGATCAATCCTGTGTTCCTCTGGAATATCAGTTACCCTTATATTCATTTTTTGGAAGTCCTCAATGTGCTGCCCCACTAAACCCTTTTGTTTGAGATTTATCAATTGGCTAAAGAAGGTGTTGCTCTTTGTATCCTCATAATGTTCTATCATTTCCTCCGTAAAAATTGATCAAGTGACAATTTTTTTACGGGAGCAAAGCCATCGATACCATAAAAATGTATTTTATTCTAAATGTAAAGTTGCAATGCGTACCTTTTGTGTGTTTTTCACGTTATGGAGATCAAAATATTGCTCCATCTGTAGTATCCATGTTACAGGATCCTTTCCATCAAAATTCCTCATATCCATTTTGGAATATGGTGGTTCTTCCCGCCAACATTAGAGTTTATGAAATCACGATTAACATTTATTTTGTTCTCATCATGAGTTTCCTCTACTATCTTTTCACCATTAGGAAACATTTTTTGTATCAACTTTGTCAAACCTTCCATGTCTGCTTTTAGATCATTCTTCATGTTTTCCATCTTAGCTTCCATGTCATCCATCTTAGATTCCATGCCAGCTTCCATGCCATCCATCTTAGCTTCCATGCTATTCTTCAAACCATCCATCTTAGATTCCACGTCTTTCTTCAAACCATCCTTCTTAGTTTCCACGCCTTTCTTCAAAACTTCCATGTCATTTTTTGTTGCTCTTTGCGAGAGCGAAATTTGTTGCACTTGCTCTTGTAATTTTGATATGTCATGTTGCCATTCTTCGTCTTTATGAGTCGTAGTAGAGCCTTCTAAAGGCTTAATGGGTGTTGAATTATTTTTAGGGGCCATTTGGGAATCCAGTACTAATATATATTCTACAATATGCCCTTGGAATCAATTCAACTTGATTCTTCAAACAAGACTTATGCAATTCGGAAAAAAAATACACACCTTTTACTTGCTTTTGAGGAGTTCGATATTGAAATTGACTTATCTCTATACTTGCAGATCCTCAATATTTGAAATTCGGCCCTGTAGTAGTCCTCTGAAGCTTCTTTCAAATGCCACAGGTTTGACTTGATTTGGATTCTTCAAGACAAAGTTTTGTCCAATCTTCCACAATGACCTAATTATGAACTGGTTTAGTAGAGTGGAATTGTACGACTTGCCACGTGTCACTGTTTGCTCCTTTGGCTCTGAAATTTATAGATAGGAAACTACCGTCCGTGTAATTCTAGTGACTTTTTACAGAATTCCAATCCAATGCTCAGAGAGAGAGTTATGAAGATTTTCCCACGATCACCTCTTTGAGATGAAGTTCGGGAGCCTGAAAAAGACTTAACTTCCACAGATCATATCTCCGAAAATATTGCGAACCAAACTCTGAAATTTTGCGACGATGTTCCTCAAGATTTCGGCTTCGTGCTCTAAAAATTTCAGCTTCTGAACCTTCGTAGAAAGAAAGTTATAGTGAAAATTCCGCGATGACCTTTTTAAGTGAAATTCAGGAGCCTTTAAAAAGCCCTAACTTCCACAGATCATATCTCTGAAAATATTGCGAACCAAGCTTTGAAATTTTGCGACGATGTTCCTCAGGATTTCGGCTTCGCACTCTAAAAATTTCAGCTTCTGAACCTTCGTAGAAAAAACGTTATAGCGAAAATGCCACAATGACCTGTTTGGAGCAGCAAAACCCTAGTATCCAAACCTCTGATACCAAATGTTGTGAAACCAGCTCCAAAAATAAAAGAAAAGAGATATCAATGCCTTAGAAATAAGCCCCTTCGAGGGGGCAACCTCCAATACATTTCATGAATGAACAATTATTGGATGATACAAATTACAAAACCTCCTTTCTATATATAAGAGTCCATGGTGTCCATGGTAATCCTAGTGGGGCCACAATGTAATCCTAGCCGACCTAACAATAATAATTTAAGGGCACAATAGTAACAATATGGGGGTTACAGGGGTACAATAATAACAATAAGGGGGTTACACTAACAACAATAAGGGACTATACTAGTAATATAGGGACCTAATAGACTCTTGACCTTGACTCAGACTTCCTCCACACCAAGTCAACCTTCCTTTTCATCCTTCCTCAATTTGGCAACAACAACAACAGTAGCAACACTATGCAGCAATTTCTTTGACTTGGAACTTCGACCTTGCTTCTGGAACTTCGATCTTGCTTCTAGGAGTTCGATTTTGACCCAACACAGCTTCTCTAGGCAGCAACATCCAACATAATCGAAGTCAATCCAACTTCGATCTTGAGGGAAAGACTTCGATCTTGGCGATTTTGACCCAACACAACTTCTCTAGGCAGCAACATCCAACCCTATTCTTCTCTTGGAAGCAACAACTGGCAGCGACTGAAGCAATAGAATAATGATAGACTTCGATCTTCCAAACTATAACACGTGAGAGAGAGAGAGAGAGAGTGTAGCACCAAAATTTCGATTTTTTTCAACTCCTTTAGCTTGCCCAAAACCACACTCCAATTGACCTCTTCCTTCACTTCGCACTTTTCCTTGATGCAGTAAATGATATCGAATTTCTGAGTGTGAGAGAGATGTCCCCAAATGAATTCTATCTCCTTGTATCTAAGTCACCGGATACTCCTAAAATGCCATCGAATCCCCGAATCCCCGTGTCGGACACCAACCCATACCGGATTCGGCCCCAATTCAAAGGATATGGCGTATCCGTACGGGGTACGGTCAGGATACGGCGTGTCTGAAAAGGGATATGTCGTATCCCGACCTTACCCCGTCGGATACGCCGTATCCCGTACAGCCGGGTACGGCCGGGCCCGCGGAAAGCAAAATCGCGCTATTTTTTTTATAAAGTGCGGTTTTTCTTCTCTATTTTGTCATCCATTTCATTTGTGAAGTGAGAAAGAGAGCTAGTGTGAGCAAGGAGAAAGGGAGTTCTTTCGAAGAGATTCAAGCATCCGGTAAGTGCATTGTCCCTCTATATTTTGCATTTAGTTTGTTGTTAGTGTTTGCATGTGCATATGTTTTATATATTTAGTTGTTTTTGTTTATTTTTTACAGTATTCAGGCTCAATCAAAGGCAGCAAGACAGGGGCAAAGAAAGGGGAAGAATGTCTCCATTGGAGATGCCCCTCCTGTCCCTCTTTCATCAGGGTCTGCAAGTATTCCATCCATTGGAAGTGGGGCTGCAACAGTAGCTTCAAATGTGCAGGGAAAACAAATTGTTGACCCCAAATACCCATTGTGGAAATATGCAACAAGAGAGGAAGGGGCAACAAAAAAGGGAGGAGGAAATTGTACATGGAAATGCAATTTTTGCAATGGCTATTTCAATGGCACATATTTCCGTGTGAAAGCTCATTTGTTGGGTATTCCAGGTTGTGGTGTTAAATGTTGTACAACAATTGAATCGACAGATAGGAAGAAATTGGAGAAAGAGGCGAGTATTGGTGAGGCAAATGTGGCAGCAAAATCAAAAAAATCCAAGACTGATGACCCCCTTCCATTCTTGAGGAAAAGCAGCAGCAAGTTCCCTTTTGAGACTTCTAGCAGGGGAGAATTAGCAAAGAGAAAGGTAACTGCAGTTGGTCCAATGGACAAGATTTTCCAAAAAGAGAAAAGGGAAGAGCTTGACCTCACCATTGCATTTTTTTTCTATCAGAACTTCATATCCTTTAATGTTGCATGGTCACCTCTATTTATTGAGATGTGTCGAGCTCTTTGTCATGGGGCTCCATCAGGGTATGTGCCTCCCGGGTCAGAGAAGCTCTGAACCACATTGTTGACAAAGGCAAAGAAAGAGGTGGACAAAATGCTTGAGCCTATTAAATCAGCATGGCCAACATCTGGGGTTAGCATTGTTTCTGATGGATGGACAGATCCAGCACGCCACCCACTCATTAACTTCATGGTGTCATCCACGAATGGTGCAATTTTCTTGAAAGCAGTGGATGCACTTGGAGAGTACAAGGATGCACAATATATGGGTGAGTTATTTCTCAAAGTTATTGAAAGTGTAGGTGTGGATTGTTGTGTGCAAATCATTACAGATAATGCACCTGTTTGCAAGGCTGCGGGCATGATTGTAGAAGCAAAATATCCACAAGTATTTTGGACACCTTGCATTGTCCATTCATTGAACTTGGCATTGAAATCTATTGCTTCTGATGTGCTTTCGATTGGAGCCACTATTGAGGATGCACGACATATCCGCAACTTTGTAACAAACCATACAAATGCCCTCACTATCTACAAGGAGTACAGCAATCTATCATTGTTGAAGACTGCAGATACACGGTTTGCCTCTTCATTCATCATGTTGAAGAGGTTGAGGGAGGTCAAGACCGCTCTTGGGTCTATGGTTATTTCAGAGTTTTGGTCTTTTTGGAGAAAGACGGATCAAGCAGCCTCAAAGAAGGTGAAGGACACAGTGTTGGATGATATATGGTGGGAGAAGGTAGATCTAATTATTCAGATCATGGACTCTATCATTTCCTTGCTCCGATTTGTAGATACAGACCAACCCATCCTAGGATAAGTTTATGAGGGATGGGATTCCATGATTGAGTCCGTGAGGACCATTATTTTACAGAGCCAGTGCCCAGAGTATGAGACATCATCTGAGGCCTTCTTCACTGTCATACAGGATATTCTTGTCAGCAGATGGGACAAGAATTGCACACCTTTACATTGTTTGGCTCACTCCTTGAACCCAAAATACTACAGCCATGAGTGGCTGAATGGTGGACCTTCCCGCAGATTCCCTCCTCACATGGATGTTGAAATCTCATAGGGGAGGAAAGATGCATTGAGGAGGATTTTTCAGGATAGGGCATCCCTTGATGAGGTGGAGGATGCCTTTGCAGATTTTTCCACTGGCAGGGGGCGATTTGGAGGCTATGATTTGATTCGAGACAGGGGGGCTAAGAAGCCCCATTCTTGGTGGGCAACTCATGGGGCAACAAGCCCTCCTCTACAACAGTTAGTCATGAGGCTCCTCTTTCAGGTGACTTCATCCTCTTGTTGCGAGAGGAATTGGAGCACATATGGGAATTTGTATAGTGTGAAGAGGAGCAGGCTTGAGCAGTCCAGGGCAGAGACAATGGTGTATGTGCACGCTAACCTTCGTCTCATCTACAGGCAGAGGGAGGATTGGTTGAAGGGAAAGACAAAGATGTGGGATGTCTTTCCTGATGATATGGGTCTGGACAGCAGTGTTGAGTTGGCCAATGCACTTGGATCTCAATGCGCTAGTGCTAGAGCCTGTCACATTTGATGATGGATTAGAGGGGTCATCCTCCACACCAGCAGATGCAGAGATGATAAAGGAGGAGGATGCATCAGAGGCAGAGGAGAGCAGTGGTGAGCATGATGATCAGGATGAGGACAGTGATGCTGATTATGAGGATTGATGACTCTGACTCATTGAGGCTTTAGGCTTGTAGTCTTGTAGACTGTAGTTGCTTTTGTATTTTCTATTTCTATTTGCCATTGGCAGTGTTCTTATGTAACACATTTTGATTCTGATGACTTAATGAAAAAACTACAGTATCTTACTATCTTCAATCTTGTCTTTCCGAGTAAATTTGACGATTGTATCATGTATGGTGTATCAATGTATCATTGTAATTTGTATTATAGTATCAATGATGATGTATGACTCATGAGTATCTAATATCTATGTTTGAATCAATGAATTTTGTATGAATTTGTGCAAAAATAATCTAATTTTTAATATATTAATATATATATATATATATATTTTTAAAATATATATATATTTTTAATAAAATAATATATAACGTAACGTATCCCAAAAGTATCCTGTTCCGAGGTCACCGTACCCGTATCCGATACTTCGAATCCCGGTATCCCTGTATCCCCGTATCAGGTGACTTAGCCTTGTATTTATAGGCTTTTGATGGGTTCGAATTACTGGACTTGACACCGACTTGATCACTTGAAGGCCGACTTGATGTGGAGGCTCCATAAATCATATTTGATTCAATACTTGACCTAATTGCGTGATTCAAAAGCCCAATATGAATCAATTTAAATATGTATTGACGCTATAAACTCAGAATAAAACCTAAAAGTCCACAATGGGGACTTTGACCTAAAATAATATGATGCAAGCATGAAACCCATGCTTTAATAAGTCATTTAATAATAATATAAAATTCTTTTCTTTATTCTTTTGACAAGGACAATAAATATTGAATCAAATACAATTTATGAAGAACAAACCTAGTTACAATCTTCAACACTCCCTCTTAACTAGGGAGGTATTCATACTACAATAGTACAAGGTAGATCTCAACTATGTGAACTATGAAGAATTTTTAGACACTTAAATGTCATGGATTAGATTCCTGACCAGGGAAATCTATCCATTGGTCACCCAACAATTTAGGCACCACAATTCCATGGACTAGATTTCTGATTAAGGAAATCTATCCAAGTGGGACTAAGATGGACTAAAGCTTTCAGCCTCTATAGGTACCATCAGGTTTACTAACCATCAACCCAGGGAACTAGGTGCACATCCACCCTATGCCACCCTCCCTACCAAACATCAAAAAAAAGTGTCGGCCTGATGTTTTTCTAGGCAATGCTTCACTCACAAAGATTTAACATCCCTTGATCCAGTAGATCAAGGATAACCAATCTCTCCAGTCAAACTGATTAGCAACCAACATGCTATAAAAACCTTGGAGAGATTCACCTATACAAACACAACCCCAATCAACAATATACTTTTCAAATACATAATCAAAGCAAACCTTCGGGGTTTCGATGTTGCCCTTCAACTAATTTTAGTGGGATTATCAGTTGAATCTTTGAGAGAAGATTCCTTTCCCTACTTCACATGTAGCAACATGGTATATATTCTCCAATCAAGACTTATGTTGTGTCCTCCCTGTTAACTAGGGAGAGATCTTTTATCCAGGCTACCTCTTAATGTAGGGAGATTGGTTTCTTGCTTCGGTGTTGGAGAATCTTTCGTGGCTTCCTTCTTTATTATCATGTTAACTTCTCTTACAGACTTCTACACCAATATGATGTACCTACACAACTTAGATAACAAGTACAACCAATTCTATAGAAGCTTGAAGTTAGTCATAACAAAATTTTATAGTAGTGGAAGCATTTAGATTTTAAATAATCAACATGTTAAATTTGGCAACTAGGGCCAAACTCCATGTTGCACTGCTCATATGATGGAGATGATATTTTTGGTGGATTCCTCTTTCAGAGAGGTGCACGATTGATCTAAAGATCATCTTGTTTGGATGAGCAGAAGTTGTATTTTGAATTTATTTTTCCACACACATGCAAATTGTCAAGGTTGGCCAGAATTGTAATTTAGGCTCACAAGCCCCAAAAGTTGTGTGACACACCCACAATCGTGGATATCAAAAGGAGAGACATGATGCTCATTTCATCATTCATTCATCTCACACATCTCTCTCTCATCTGATTGATCCACAAAGCCTTAGAGGCTTCTCTCTCCTCCACACGTGTGAAACAGGGCGCTGCAATTTCCGGACATGTTTAGGGATTTTCTGGGTCAACACTCATCTTTTGACTGTGTTTTTGAGGTCAGAAATCCAATTTGGAGAGGTCGCAGCTGGAGGCACAAAATCTGAGGTAAAACGTTGACTTTGACTGCAGCGGACCACATCGTTGACTGTTGTTTTGACCACATACTTTGACTTCTGCATTGGCTAGAAGTGTGGACTGTTTTGGGTTGTGTTTGACTTTGAAGGAAGGCTGAGTCTAATTGATTTTGACCGAGTTTGTTTGGAGGCTGAATTGTTGGTTTGACCAACGAAGACTTTGCTAGCTAGGACATAATGTTGACTTCTGTAAAGGATATTTTCTCTCTCTCTCTGCTGAATAAGAAGAATTACAAGAATATTTGTGTCTCTTGTCTTGGCTAGTCTTCTGTTGATTTATTTATGTTCTATCAGCATTAACTGTCAATGGTTATGTGATTGCAAATCGAATTGCGCTAATAAGAAAGATTGAAGTAAATTTCTCTAAGCATAGAACATACCATGGTTAACTAAAATTAACATGGTATCATAGCTAAGGTGAAGACAAAGCCCAACCAAGAGTGAGAAGAGAAATCACCGAAGTTGAATAGAGAAGGACCAGGGACAATGACTTCCTCACTTTTCAAATCTAATGACAAGTTGAATGATAAGTTTGATTATCATGCTTGGAAAATGTCCTTGGATCTGACATTAGAGGATCAATATGTTATGGATTATGTGCAGGGAAAGATCACCGAGCCTCCATCTAATGCACTGGCTGCCACTAAACAAAGTACAAGAGAAGGGAAAACAATGTGAAGAAGATCATTAGGGATTGTATTCATAAGCACTTGGTTGCTTATATCTCTGAGATGGGCACATCTAAGGAGATGCATGATAAGTTGGTTAGCATGTTCAGGGCAAGCAATGCTAATCAATTCTCTTTTTGAAGAACAAGTTGAAGAACATCAAGATGGACAAGGAAGAGTCCATCCAATCCTACTTCATGAGGATCACCTAAATCAAGAATGATCTCTTAGCTATTGGAGAGGCTATAGTTCACTGATAGATAGCTCAGTCTCATTGCACTTAGAGGGCTTCCACGACCATGGTATGCATTTAATAGTACTATTCTCAATAATAATATAATTCCTGATTTTGATGAATTGTTGACGAGATGTACTCAAGAGGAGACAATGATGATGGAGAGAGACTATCCCTTAAATGGGAATGGAAGTGACCCTACTGCCTTCACCACTCATGCAAAGAAGAGGAATAATGCTGGTCAGAGAAATCAAAATCATGGAAGAGTGAGTCCAAAAGGAAGGAAGGGAAGATGTTACAATTGTAACAAGTTTGGTCACTATGCAAGAGAGTGCCCCAATAAAAGGGACTCTCTCCGAGATGCTGACTACAACAAAAACAACTTCAGGGGGAATGATCAAAGGAACAACAGGTTCAAAGGAAAGAGGAAGGCTCCCTCTGATCGAAATAGAAATGGAAATA
Organism: Pinus albicaulis; assembly: GCA_034641835.2. Taxonomy (NCBI): domain Eukaryota; kingdom Viridiplantae; phylum Streptophyta; class Pinopsida; order Pinales; family Pinaceae; genus Pinus; species Pinus albicaulis. Next base: position 780,205,860 of record CM076575.1, on the reverse strand, counting down.
GTCAATCTTTCTAGAGGTCAAGAAAATCCAAGTATGATGAATCCAATGTTGTTGATAATAAGAGAAATGAATATATTCTTATATCTGTCCTCTCTGATTTGATTGAAAAGGATACTAATTTGGAGATTATCCTTGGAGACAATGCCACCTATCCCGTGAAAGGGACAAGGATTGTGACCCTTCATCTAAATCAAGGTCAAGTCCTTCGTTTGCAAGATGTGTTGTACTTACTTGACTTGAAGAAGAATCTAGTGTCTATCTCGGCAATGGAAGACAAAGGATTCAAGGTGGCATTCATAGATGGAAAGGTACGCATTTGGAAGAGGAACTTCAAAGAAGCGTTCACTCTTGGTTTGACGGCTGATACACTCTATTAGGTTGGAGGAAGTCCGCTGGGAGCCATGACATGCAACACAATTGTTCAATCTGAGCTATGGCACCGAAGGTTTGCACACCTTCATTATAAAGCTCTTCCCGAAGCAAGGAAGGTGGTGACAGGTATGCCTGATTTCAAAGATGATCATGAAGGTGTATGTCAGGGTTGTGCCGAAGGAAAACATACAAGGGGACCATTTCCCTCGAGTGTCACAAAGACATCTGATATTTTACATTTGATTCATTCTAATCTATCTGGTATGCTACCCATAACATCCTTGGGAGGATGCTTATATTATATCACTTTTATAGATGACTTCTCCAGCAAAACTTGGATATACTTTTTGAAGAAAAAGGATGAAGCATTCAAGTGGTTCCGCACGTTCAAGGCCTTGGTTGAAAATCAAACTGGGAAGAAGATCAAAATTTTGAGGACCGATAATGGAACCGAATATGAGTCAAATGAATTCAATAACTATTACAGGGAAGTTGACATTAAGAGAGAGACAACTACTGTGTATACTCTCGAACAAAATGGTGTTGCTAAAAGGAAGAATAGAACCATTTTGGAAGCTACTCGTGCAATGTTTTATGACCAAGGTCTTCCGAAGTTCCTATGGGGAGAAGCTACCAATACCGCTGTCTATGTTCAAAATAGATGCCCACATTCTACATTGGACTCCAAAACTCCCGAAGAAGTCTTCTTTGGTAAGAAGCCTGATGTCTCTCATTTTAGAGTTTTTGGAAGCCTCTTACATTTTCATGTGCCGAAGGAAAAGAGAAGCAAGTTGGATGCTTCTAGAAAGAAGGGAATGTTTGTGGGCTACAGTGAAACCTCGAAGGCATATAGAATTTATGTGCCTGGTCAAAGAGAAGTGGAGATATGTCATGATGTCACCTTCGACGAAGATGCTGTCCTCAGGAAGGTTAGAGATCTTCCTATCTCTAAGGAAGACAAAGAAGAAGATGGAAGGAAGGAAGAACCGAAGGATGAACCAATGCCCGAAGTTGAAGGTTCGATGGATCCTATAGATCCACCTTCTTCAAATAAAAGGAGACCCTCATGGCTTAGAGACACTCTCGAAGATGCTGAGAGACATATTGCTCCAAGGGGAACATTCTGTGAAAGTAAGAAGCCGAATAGGTACCAAGGGTACCTAGCAGCCATGAGGACTATTGTACAATGTGAGCCTAGAACATTTGAAGAAGCCATGAAGCATCAACTTTGGAATATGAGTCGATCATAACAAATGATGTCTGGGATGTGGTCTCTAGACTGAAGGAAAAATCTGTTGTCACCTCGAAATGGCTCTACAAGATCAAGCATGGAGCCGATGGAAGTGCTGAAAAGTTCAAGGCAAGATTTGTTGCCCGAGGCTTCTCGCAGAAAGAAGGAATGGATTCTGATGAAATATTTGCACCTGTTGCCCGCTACACCACCATCCAATCAATCATTGCCCTTGTTGCATCACAAGGATGGAGTCTACATCAGATGGATGTGAAGACTGCCTTCTTACATGGATCAATCAAGGAAGAGGTCTATGTGGAAGAACCTCTGGGGTTCGAAGTTCGAGATAGAGACACACATGTATGCAGGTTGAAGAAAGCCCTCTATTGGTTGAAGCAAGCCCCAGGGCTTGGTATGAGAGGATTGATAGCTACTTGATGAAGCTACGCTTTACTCGAAGTGATGTTGATCCAAACCTTTATTTTAAGGTTGATAATGACAAGCCTCTCATTCTGGTTCTCTATATGGACGATCTCTTCTTGACAGGCGCTGACCCTCTCATTCATCAATGTAAGAGGGAGCTAGCTTTTGAGTTCGAGATGGAGGACCTAGGACTGATGCACTATTTCCTAGGCTTGGAGGTCTGGTAAAAGCCAGGTGAGATTTTTCTTTCTCAAGGACAATATGTTGTGAAGCTGTTGGAAAGATTTGGGATGGTGGACTGTAAGTCCGTGATTACTCCGATGGAACTCAACTTTAAGAAGTTGTGTGGAAGTGCTGCTATGCCCGAGTTGGGAAATTCCACTGCGTATCGTTAACTCGTGCGGGCCTTGATGTTCTTAGTGGACTCACGTCCGGGCATATGTTTTGTAGTGAACACATTGAGTCAATACATGGTCATGCCTCATCACATTCACTGGATTGGTGCCAAGAATATCTTGAGATATCTCCGGGGCACAATCAACCATGGGCTGAGATACACTGTCGAGAGTATGAGGCTCCATGGATATATCGATGCCGATTGGGCAGAAAGTGTGGTGGATCATAAAAGCACATCTGGATGTTGCTTCACCCTAGGTTTTGCTTCGATCTCCTTGATGAGCAGGAAACATAAATTGGTTGCTTTGAGCACCGCAGAGGACAAATACATTGCAGCAAGTATGGCTTGTTGTGAAGCTATTTGGTTGAGAAAGCTCTTCAGTGAGCTGTTGGGGCATGTGATGGATACCACTGTGATCCTTTGTGACAACCAAAGTGGGATTCGTCTTTCTGAGAATCCCATGTTCCACGATCGATCCAAGCATATTGATATTAAGTACCACTTTATCCAGGACATGGTACAACGAGGCGCTGTAAGGCTCCATCACATTGGCACTGATGAGCAGGTCGCAGATATTCTCATGAAGCCCCTTGGGGAAGGTCAAATTCTTAACCTTCTGTGAGAAGCTTGGTATCGTGGACAAACCCTATTGTGAGGGTCCCACTTGAGTTGGACTTTGAGCTCTGGGAGCTCCAGGGGGCTTGGGGATAACTACTTGGAGCTATAAGCAACCACAGGGCTAGGTTCACCTTACCTTGTTGGTGTGCTCTTTCCCCACCATTATGGTATTGAGTTGGCTCACCCTCTCTTTGATCTATGGCCTACATGCATCCTACCCATGTAGTTTGAGACTCATGGGAAGTACCTCTCATCTGGTCAGTGAGTTGGGAAATGAGGATAGAGACCATAGCATTACTGATGGACGCATTGTGTATCATCGTACTCTCTATGTATAGGATGGGATGTGTCCAACAAATTGATCTGGGATCACGTCTAGTTGAGGTTTTTATTTCTAAACTGACTTCGGGTCAGTGGAGAGTGGTAAGGGCTTTGTGACTCACTCTTGATAATATTTTCTTATTATTTCTTCTATAGAAGAGTAGCGCCAACAAAGTAGAGACAACAGGATGACACAGGATTACATGCTGATATATGATAGTACATGATGGTATTGGATGATAGGATTTGCACAGGTGGACAAATGGATGGGCAGGTGGAGTTCTCCCTAGTTGAGAGGACGTGTTAAATTTGGAAACTAGGTCTGAACTCCATGTTGCACTGCTCATATGATGGAGATGATATTTTTGGTGGATTCCTCTTTCGAAGAGGTGCAAGATTGATTTAAGGATCATCTTGTTTGGATGAGCAGAAGTTGTATTTTGAATTTCTTTTTCCACACATGTGCAATTTGTCAAGGTCGGCCAGAATTGTAATGTAGGCTCATCAGCCCCAAAAGTTGTGTGACACACCCAAAGTCGTGGATATATCAAATAAATATATATACATAATGTTTCATTCCTAGGACTTCTCATAGCAAGGATTTTGCTTGTAGACCTAACCAAAACGACCTAACCAAAACTTAGGGTTTCGGTTCATGTCAAGGCAAAACCTTATCAAAACTTCAAAGGTTTGAGATTTCAAACAACATCATTTCAACCGTAATACTTTAAAGCTTTTTGATCATACCAAAATCCCAAACATGACATCATTAATATATCAATTATTATAGCAATTTCTTCATTAACGACCATAAGTAGGTTTAGTGTTTCACATATTATCAACATACCCTTACGTTAGGGTTTTCCAAAGAACCTTTCAGGGTTCCTTTTATGCAATTAATTAGAGGTGTATGAGGTGGGTAGTGTTGAAATTTGGTACCGGAGGACAGGTGGTTCCCTAAAGCTTTGATCTTTGGCCTAGGGAAAAGTGTCCAAAAGAATTTAATTTTTCTCCTAAAGTGACTTTATAATTTTTATAAAGTCAAATCTAATTTTAAAGTGACTTTAAGTGATAAAGTTACTAAAGTCTAATTTTAAAGTGACTTTAATAAAGTCAATATAAAATTAGAAAGGATAAAGTGACTTTGGAAATAAAAGACTAAGTGAGTCTTTATTAAAGTGAGGTGAATTAAAAAATAGAAAGTGAGATTTAAATGAGCATTTAATCTCAGCCCTAGATCTCAATCTATCTCAGCCATTGGATTTAGGGATTCCCCAAAAGTCACTTAGGGTTAGGTTAAAGGAGGAAAAGGAGGAAAAGATCATTTCATTCTTTCATGAGTAGATTGGGAGAAGGAGAGCAAGAGAGCAAGGGAGATTTCTGGGCAGTGAGGAGAAGGAGACAGTAGCTTGGCACCGTCTCAAGAGCGACGTTCGACGAGTCGTACCAATGGAAGTTGCTTGTTCCAAGCGGTTTGGCAGGGGTCCTAGAAGGCCGTACAGCAGCCTTTTGGCACGATTTCCAAGAGGCCGTACAGCAGGATTAGCACAGATTTCGAGGCAGCAAAGGGGCTGTTTTATTTGGCACGAATTTCTAGGCAGGCCGTACAGCAAGTGGCTGTACCTTTGCACGGAAATCGAGGCAGATTCCGTACAGCAAGTTTCTGCTGTCTTTTGGCACGAATTTCGAGGTCCGTAAAACAACGTTTATTGCTGTTTTGGCACAGATTTCGAGGTGGCCATATAGCTGCATTTATTGTAGATTTTTGGGCACGAAAAACGAGGAAATCTGTACAGCATTTATTGCTGTTCTTGTTTTGCTGTTTGCACATTTTCCGAGGCAGTGGTTAAGCACGGAAAACGAGATAAGTTGTAAAGTCTGTTTGCTGATTTTTTTGCTGAATATTTTTCTCACTGTAAAAAGCATTTTCCAGAAATAAGAAGGAGCTTTCGAATTGGTTTTCCCCAAGAGTTGTAGGGGGTTTTTCCAGGGTCATGTTGACCAAAAATATATGTGTCAAAATGTGTGAATGACTGTTTTATGTGTGCTGATATTTATTTCTGCATTTTCCAGCATTCTGTAATTTTTCCAGAATTTGTGTTTTCAACAAAATTTATTTTCCAGCTTGTTAAATGTATGGATATGGGAAAGGGCATTTAACTATTTTGGAGTAATAAGGTGAAACTGAAAACCGGGGTGGGAAATGAGAAATTTCTACATGGTATTAGAGGTTGAGTGCTGAAAGTGCAGTTTGGGACAGAAAGGAGAAAAATACAGCCTGCTGATTTTTCACTCAAAAAATTCCAGCAAGCTGATTTTTTCACAAACAGAATTTTTACCTTTACTACAGCAGTGCTATTTTTCAGTTTTAGGACAGCAGGATGTCTTTGGGACTGAGGGTGGAGGATAGGTTGGATGGGCATTCCAATTACAACATTTGGAAGGAGAGAATGCAGAGTATCTTTGAGGAGGCAGAAGTCTGGGACATTATGGTACATACCACACAGAACCCTGTGAATGTGCCTACTGATGCTACTCAGTTGGCAGCATATAATAAAAAGAACAACAAGGGTAAAAGGCTGATTCTAGACGGAATCAAAGACCATTGCATTCCTCATGTGAGAGGGAAGAGAAATGCTCATGAGATGTGGACGGCATTGTCCAATCTCTACCAGAGTACCAATGAGAACCGGAAGATGGTCCTGAAGGAGAAGATGAAGACCATTAAGATGGGCAATGATAGTGCAGCTGGATATCTCACAAAGATTACTAATGTGAGAGATGAGTTGGCAGCGATTGGAGAAGCCATTCCACCCACTGAGTTGGTGCGGATTGCAGTGAATGGCCTCCCCCGTTCATGGATGAACTTTGCTGATGGGGTTTGTGCACGTGAGACCCTTCCCACATGGGAGAGGTTTTGAGATGATTGCATTCAGACAGAGATCAGGAAAGGTCAGCTTGGGGCAGCCAAGCCAGTTGAGCAGGATGAGGATGTAGCACTGTTGGCAGGACGCAAGAAAGGCAAGGGGAAGAAGCAGGCTTCCACAAGCAATGGTGGGGGCAAAGGCAAAGGTAAAGGTAAACAGGATAACTCACAGAAGGACTATTCCAAAGTGAAGTGTTGGAATTGTCAGAAGATGGGACACTATGCAGTTGTGTGCCCGGAGAAGAAGAAGAAGAAGGGGAAGAACCAGAGCATGGCAGCTTCAGCAGAGGTTGAGGACTTTGCAGATCGCTTTGACCGGGAGTTTGGGTTCATTGCGTGTGAGTCTTCTAGTGCAAGATTACCTGCCACACAGGTTCAGAGGGAGCATGCATTTCCCTCGATTAGCGGAGCATCTTCGAGTATCTGGTATGTGGACAGTGGGGCTTCACGTCACATGACAGGAGTCCGTGAGTACTTCTCAGAGCTTTCAGAGAGTGGCACTGATGTAGAGGTAGTACTCGGTGATGACAGAGTTGTTAGAGCAGTCGGTGTGGGAACATTGACATTTCAGAGGGAGTCCAAACCTCCCTTGAAGGTGTCGGATGTTCTTTATGTGCCAGGGATGAGGAAGAACCTCATATCCGTCTCAGCTTTGGAGGACAGAGGATATGAGATACTATTCAGGGGAGGACAGGTGTTGATGTATCCCAGGGGCACTCCAGCTGATTCAGCTAGAGTGATAGGTGTACGCCATGCAAAGGTGTACAAGTTTGCATTCCAGTCCCTTTTGGCATTGAGCGGTAGCACTGACAGCAGAGCTAGCAGTTCTGAGCTGTGTGAGATTTGGCACCGCAGGATGGGGCACATGTATCATGGAGCCTTGAGGACTTTGCGGGAGATCACTACAGGTGTGCCAGATTTCAGTACTGATCACTTTGATACTTGCAGAGGATGTGCGATGAGCAAGTTTGCCAAATCCCCTTTTCCCAGCAGTGACAGCAGAGCGACTGGGATACTTGATTTGATTCATTCCGATGTGAGCGGTCGGATGTCTCATGTTTCCTTGAGTGGATATGAGTACTATGTGTTATTCATTGATGATCACTCCAGGAGGACCTGGATTTGTTTCTTGAAGACCAAGAGTGAGGTCTTCAAGCGGTTTCAGGAGTTCAGAGCTCTTGTGGAGACACAGACAGGTCGGAAGATCAAGTCCCTGAGGTCGGACAATGGGGGAGAGTACACCCTTGGAGAGTTTGTTGACTGTTGTGCGGAGGCAGGCATTAGGAGGGAGTTCACTGTTCCTTACAACCCCCAGCAGAACGGGGTTGCGGAGAGGAAGAACAGATCCATCGGAGGGGCTGCCAAAGCCATGTTGCATGATCAAGGGTTGCCATTGTTTTTGTGGGCAGAGGCCTGCAACACAGCTGTTTATTTGCAGAACAGGAGTCCGCATCGTGCCTTGGGGCACATGACTCTGGAGGAGGCTTTTTCTGGGAAGAAGCCTGATATTGGTCATCTTCGTATCTTTGGGTGCATCACATACTCCTACATACCCAAAGAGAAGAGGACCAAACTAGAGCCCACCGCAGAGAAGGGTATCTTTGTGGGCTACAGTGAGACCTCCAAGGCCTTTCGAATTTACATTCCTGCGCAGGTGGGAAGGAGAAAGTTGGGCGCCGAGGGCGGGATGTGAAGTTTGAGAGGGCCGTGGGGCCTTTAGGAGGTCCGGGAGTTCGGTGTCCTGGATCGGCCAGGACCCTCGGCGGCCCGATTGGAGTCGGTCGCGAGGATCCGGGTGGGCGAAGATGGGGAGGATCGGAGGCCGTCTGACGATGTCGGTCGCTCGGTCGAGGTGGCCCGCGGTCGAGGAGGGGGTGCTGTGGCGCGAGCGATCACGAAGCGATTCAGCGGGGAGTCAACGATGGAAGGGACAGTTCACACGGTACCTCAGCATCTACAGGTTCAGGTGCAGGCAGGAGGACAACAGACAGATAGTCAGGAGTTCAGGCTCCTGATGTTGAGGAGGAGGAGTTTTATTCTCCGGTGGGAGAAGTGTGCTCAGGGAAGAGGAAGCCCAAGTGGCTTCAGGACACCTTGAGAGATGCCACATCTGTTGCTGAGCCTAAGAGGCCGGTCAGAGAGAGCAGACCACCTGAGAGGTTTTGTAGCTATATGGCAATGGCTACCAGCATCCTTGACTCTGAGCCTTCTAGCTGTGAGGAGGCAGCTAGCCAGCAGGTCTGGAGAGAGGCCATGCAGGAGGAGTATTCTTCTATCATGAAGAATGATGTTTGGGAGGTGGTGCCGAGGCCTGAGGGAAAATCTGTGGTTACTTCTAGATGGCTTTACAAGGTAAAGCATGCTGCAGATGGCAGCATTGAGAAATTCAAAGCGAGGTTTGTGGCTAGAGGGTTCTCCCAGGTAGAGGGAGTTGATTATGAGGAGACCTTCGCTCCCGTGGCTCGATATACTTCGATTCGCTCCATTATATCGATAGCAGCAGAGATGGGTTGGAAGATCCACCGGATGGATGTGAAGACCGCATTTCTCAATGGCTTCATACAGGAGGAGGTGTACATTGAGCAGCCACAGGGCTTTGAGGTGCATGGGAAGGAGTCCCATGTGTACAGACTGAAGAAGGCCCTTTATGGCCTGAAGCAAGCTCCCAGAGCTTGGTACTCCAGGATAGATACTTACTTGCAGAAGATGGGTTTCACAAAGAGTGAGGCAGATCCGAACCTTTACTATATTGTGATAGGTGAGGAGCCTCTCATTCTAGTGTTGTATGTGGATGACTTAGTCATTACAGGTGCAGAGAGACTCATAGAGCACTGCAAGAGAGATCTTGCGGCGGAGTTTGAGATGAAGGACATCGGCTTGATGCATTACTTTTTGGGTTTGGAGGTGTGGCGGGAGGAGGGGCATTTCTTCCTGGGACAGGGGAAGTATATTGTGGACATCCTTGGCAGATTCCACATGGAGGATTGTAGACCCATGTCGACACCGATGATCACCAACTGGAAGAAGCTTCATGCTTCGGATTCCGAGTTGGTGGATCCCACATTGTACAGGCAGTTGATTGGTTCGTTGATGTATTTGGTCAACACTAGACCATATATTTGTTTTGCAGTCAACACGATGAGTCAGTTTATGTGTGAGCCTAGGAAGGTTCACTGGGTGGCTGCAAAACACATTTTGCGGTACTTGCAGGGGACAGTGGATTATGGTCTGGACTACAGGCAGGGGGATGGAGTGAGATTGGAAGGTTACACTGATTCTGATTGGGCAGGTTGTGCTTCTGATAGGAAGAGCACTTCAGGGTGCTGTTTTGGGTTGGGTTCGGCAGTAGTGTCATGGTTCAGCCGAAAGCAGCAGTCAGTAGCATTGAGTTCAGCGGAAGCAGAGTATATGGCAGCCATTCTAGCTAGTTGTGAGGCCATCTGGCTTCGCAAGATGTTGTTTGGCTTATTTGGTCAGCCGTTGAGACCTTCAGTGATTTACTGTGATAATCAGAGTTGCATTAAACTCACGGAGAATCCGGTATTTCATGACAGGTCAAAGCATATCGGGATCAAATATCATTTCATCAGAGACTATGTTCAGAAGGGAGCTGTGAAGCTTGAGTATATTCCCACTGATGAGCAGGTTGCAGATATTCTTACCAAAGCCTTACCACGGGCAAGCATGTCTACTTCAGAGACAAGATGGGTGTGGTGAGGAACACCTTCCTCGGTAAGAGGGAGTGTTGAAATTTGGTTACCGGAGGACAGGTGGTTCCCTAAGGCTTTGATCTTTGGCCTAGGGAAAAGTGTCCAAAAGAATTTAATTTTTTCTCCTAAAGTGACTTTATAATTTTTATAAAGTCAAATCTAATTTTAAAGTGACTTTAAGTGATAAAGTTACTAAAGTCTAATTTTAAAGTGACTTTAATAAAGTCAATATAAAATTAGAAAGGATAAAGTGACTTTGGAAATAAAAGACTAAGTGGGTCTTTATTAAAGTGGGGTGAATTAAAAAATAGAAAGTGAGATTTAAATGAGCATTTAATCTCAGCCCTAGATCTCAATCTATCTCAACCATTGGATTTAGGGATTCCCCAAAAGTCACTTAGGGTTAGGTTAAAGGAGGAAAAGGTCATTCATTCTTTCATGAGCAGATTGGGAGAAGGAGAGCAAGAGAACAAGGGAGATTTATGGGCAGTGAGGAGAAGGAGACAGCAGCTTGGCACACATTCCAAGGCAGCAGTTCAGCAAGTCCGTACAGCAGAGTTTGGCACACATTCCAAGGCAGATTTTGGCACGATTTTCTAGAAGGCCGTACAGCAGCCTTTTGGCACGATTTCCAAGAGGCCGTACAGCAGGTTAGCACAGATTTCGAGGCAACAAAGGGGTTGTTTTATTTGGCACGAATTTCTAGGCAGGCCGTACAGCGAGTGGCTGTACCTTTGCACGGAAATCGAGGCAGATTCTGTACAGCAAGTTTCTGCTGTCTTTTGGCACGAATTTCGAGGTCCGTACAGCAACATTTATTGCTGTTTTGGCACAGATTTCGAGGTGGCCGTACAGCTGCATTTATTGCAGATTTTTGGGCACGAAAAACAAGGAAATCCGTACAACATTTATTGCTGTTCCTGTTTTGCTGTTTGCACATTTTCCGAGGCGGTGGTTAAGCACGGAAAACAAGATAAGTTGTAAAAGTTTACTTGCTGATTTTTTGCTGAATATTTCTCTCACTGTAAAACGCATTTTTCCAGAAATAAGAAGGAGCTTTCGAACTGGTTTTCCCCAAGAGTTGTAGGGGGTTTTTCCAGGGTCACATAGACCAAAAATTACTGTGTTATGATGTGTTGAATGGCTGTTTGTTACTGCTGTTTTTTATTTCTGCATTTTCCAGCATTCTGAAAAATTTCCAGAATTTGAGTTTTCAGCAAAATTTATTTTCCAGTTGTTGAATGTATGGTTATGGGAAAGAGCATTTAACTATTTTGGAGTAATAAGGTGAAAACTGAAAACCGGGGTGGGAAACTATAAATTTCTACAGGTAGATTCATTAGATGGTGAATCATCCCAAACAAGATTCTTTTAAGATTAAGGAGAGCTAGACACAACAATAGTTAGTAATGTAGAATGGATATACCAAAGAGAATAACACTAAGTTGCACGAAACGGGGAAACGAAAATGAGTTTTCGAAACAGGAAGCGATATGAAACATGACCTCCCCAAATTTTGGAAATTGGGAAATGCGATATATATATATTATAATTTAAATTTATATTAGAATTTAGGACATTTAAGAAATGTTATGTGAAATCATAAAACATACATGATAAATTCAAAGCATAAACTATTACAAGTTATAAGACATTTACTAATGAATGATAATAGAGACATAATAAAAATAGCAATATCGAAATATCCAAAACCAACCTTTATTATATATCAAAATCTCAAAATCAGCCTTTATTATATATATGAGGCTGCAATTACAGTAAAGACTATGAACATGTCAAGTCAAGATTTTGTTTGAGTGATGGGTACATTTTTAGTAGGGTCATGATAGAGGAGTTTGACAACCAATGTCACTAACATCAAGGTACATAGAGGGATTGGTGCTCTTGATTAAATACGAGTTCCATACCTAATACATGACAAAATCCGATGGAAACATTGTAATCACCCAAACCTGAAATCCTGATAAGTCTGCTGGATTTTGAATGAGATCTAAAATTCTACTTTCTCCATATGAAATCCAATTAGGTCGGAACCACTCTCAAACATCCCGAGTCATTTCATGGTAATGTTGAAAATTTAAGTAAAAGGATGAAAATGAAGATTAAGGAGAATGCCACTTTTACTAGGGCCATAGGCTTAAAGAGATTAAGGAGATTACCATGAATCGCATATAAATATTAGGGCCATAGGCTTGATCATTAGAAGCGAAGCATCCAAGACACAAATAAAACGAATAAAATAATAATACATTGCACGAATCCCAAAAAAATAAAAATAAAAAATAAAAAAATAACGCTATTTTGGGAGGAAACATGTTTCCGGCCATACTGGCAACGTTTCCCGTACAGGAAACGTACCAGTGCTGCGGGAAACACGTTTCTCGGCCGTACGATATGGGTTTCCACGTTTCCGTTTCGTTTTTTGACTGAAACGAGGGTGGGGAGGACGTTTCCTGCAACTTAGGAATAACAGGACTTCATAATTTAAGACATACGTTGATATTTTGACAAACCTTTTTGATTCCAATGCTTAGTGAGGGCTTCCTTCTTAATCCTTGAGGCCTTCTTCCATATTTCTTGATCATTTAGCAGGTTAATTCCTAGACAAGGAAATAGATGTCGACAGGTGATTAGTATTTAAAATAATCAAAATTTTCAATAAGTACATGAAAACAAACAGATAGGGAATGAGATACTTATCTTGAGGAGTTGTTGTGGGCTCCCTCCAAAGCTTCGAGGGAAACCTAAAAACTTATAAAACAAGAAAAATGTCTTTCCAAAAATGTTAAACCTATAACTAAACATAAAATATACAAATGGAATATCTAAAGCTAGGAGCAAGGGGCTTAGTAATGGAAGTCCCTTATGTCATTCTCTTCGGGCTTTTCTCTCTTGGGAGAGGATACTTCTTTAGCCACATTTGCACGATCTCTATCTCCTTTCTTACTTCTAGGATTGTCGGGACACTCACTTCTATAATGCCTCATTTTGTGACAATGATAACATTCAATCTTGGACATATCAACCTTCTTCAGTGGCCCTTTCTTCTTGAAGTTTCCCTTGTGATGAGCAACATAAGCCTTTGAGACTTCTTCACTGTTGGCTACCATTGAGATTCTTAACTCTTCTTGACTGCTGGCTGTCCATATTTCCTCAAAGGTGGGAGTTTCTTTCCAACTGTTGAGACTTGAAGCAAATGCACCCCAAGTAGGAGGGAGCCCTAGTATGGTTGTGATCACAAGTTCTTTATCTGTCACCATTTCATTAATGGCAAGAAGGTCATTTCTTATTCTTGCTATTTTTACAAAGAAAGTGGATATAATATCCTCCTTGGTCATCTTAGTAGTCCTTAGTTCATTTTTAAAGCTTGCCACTTTTCCAATATTCTTGATGGTAAATAGTTTTGACAAGGCATCATACATTAATTGGGATGATCAATGTTTGCTATGAAGGGGACAAGGTTGTCCTTTATGCCTTCAACCATCAAATTCATAGATACTAATTCCAATTCTCTGAATTTTACGTTATCAGCATCACGTGATTCTTCTATGGGCTTCTTCACTTTTCCCTTTACCAAGTCTAAGACCTTGTTCTTTTCAAGGAGGAGGTCTATCCTCCACACCAAGTCAACCTTCCTTTTGATCCTTACTCAATCTAGCAGCAACAACAGTAGTAGCAACACTATGCAATATTTTCTTCGACTTGCAACTTCGACCTTGCTTCTGGAACTTCGATCTTGCTTCTAGGAGTTCGATTTTGACCCAACACAACTTCTCAATGTGAAAATTCATAAATCAAAATTCCTACTGCATCGACTGATTAAATTTCTTCGACTTGTTAATTTATGAATCAAGTTATTTACGGTGTTACACAACAAATATCGAAATAGAATATACTGCAACCTTCACAACATAAAATAATGCGGAAATAAAATAGTGAGCAGGAAAGATAGAAACACACACAAGTACACCATTATGTTTGGACAAATGTCCCCGGAAAAACCCAATGTGGGAAAACCACTGCAACATCTGAGTTTTTTGTTATTATGTAGTAGTTTTCTGAATACAAATCTTTGGATGCCCAAACTGGCAATCCAATACAGAGAATAAATTGGCAAAGAGGTAGTGAGAAAATATCTCACACTGTCACTAGCGATCAGACACTGATCCGGGTTCTGGATGGCTTGCCTCACACTGCCTCTGCGCACTCATTGTGTCACAGCCTCCAGGAATTGCGTCACCCCTCTAGTTGATCTTTGGTGACTGGAAACTCAGATCTCTGGCCCTCCGGTCTCACGCCACGGCTTCCAGCACTAGATCTCGACTGCTCCCCAACAAAATTGCGGATTCCCTCTGAAGCACTACGCTGCCTCTGCATGACATTGCTTTTTTTTTTTGGACCTCTCGATGCCTCCTCTGCAATGCACTCACATGACCAGGAAAATCTTCCTCTTACCAACTATCCCTGCCCCTCACTGCAAGAAATTCACTTGATCACTCTCCTGAAGCTCAATGCTGCTTCACTTGAGAATTTGATCTCTAGATCTCTTGCTCTCGCTATCTCAATATATCCTCCAAATGCCCATCCAGGTCCTTCTTATAATCTCTCGTTGACATATCAACGACCAAGATTAAAACATAATCAAAGACTAAGATTAACGACGAGTCGATCCTCGTCTTTATCTAGAAGATTCAAATCCGACTTAATTAATCACATTTCCTATGTTTAGACTTAGAAATACATTAAAAATGATTAATTATTTTAATTAAGTCATCTTTGGATGGAATTTCCCAAAATGATTTCTGAGTTTTGGAAAATGCATGTGTCCTAGCCTCTCTACAAAATCTCAAGGCTAGAGCACATCCGATGCTACTAAAATCAACACTCCCTCTTAGAGAGGAATGCGCTCTAGTGCAACCTCCTAAAGCATCAGTCCGACTTCTGCACCATCCCAGCTGCGCTGCTGATGTCTGGTTGTTGCTTCCCACCAACTACTGCGTTGTTCTAACTCTGTGCTGCATCCGTGCTGCTGCTGAACATGGTGAACTGCTGTTAACTACTGCATCTGCACTGCAACTCTATTGCTGCTACCACTGCAACATCCGCAACTCCCTCTCATTTGTTGCTGCTGCAATTGAGAGGTGTCCATCATATTGAAGCCACTTCGCTGCTGCTGACTTTGCACTGTGCCAACTGCATTGCTGCCAACTTTGCACTGCGCTGCTCAGTCTCACACTACCAGCCACTGCATCTGTCACTCGGGCACCTGACTGCACTAATTGTCACTGGTTCATCCTGCTACTACTACTATGGGTTCCCGTAGCAAGGAATTGATCCGAGAGGTGGACTCCTCAAGGATCCTGGCCATCCTGTAGCTCTCTGAGGCTACAAAACCAAATCACCCCTGAAGTTATCTCGGTGATCATGGCAAACTCTTCCTCCAGTCTGGAGGACAACTTGTCGATCTTTGAGGATGCTGCTTGCCGATCCTGCTCCTTGTTGTCCTTCTTCCGGAAAGGACACTGAGAACTGAAGTGGCCCATCTCACCACATCAGAAGCACTTGATCTTCGAAATATCCTTCTTTCACCTGCGCTGCGCTTGCTACCCCTTTGATGCGAGGGCTGCATTCTCCTCTTCCTTCACCTCCTTCGTCCCACTACTGCTGCTGCTGCCACTGATGGTGCTCTTCATCAAATCACGCCTCATCTCTTCTTGTTGGAGATGAACCCACATCCTCTCCCAATCCGACAATCTTTCTCTGCTTTGGACAAAAATTTTCCATTCTCTGAGATGTTTTTCAAGGCTAATCTCACAAACTCCGTAGGCTGAGGCGCTGACCCTACAACTGCTAGCTGATCTCGGACATCCTGAAGTCTTGTAATGAAGGGGTCTATGCGATCCCCCTTTTGCATCCTTGTGCATCTCATCTTCTCTTCCAAGTACATCTTCTGCTGCTTGGAAGATCCCTGATATAACGTGGCCAATGCATCCCACATTTCTTTGACTGTGCCCTTGCCTACTATGTGAGATACAATGTGATCTCTCACTTCGTTGAGGATCAATCTCTTGGCCTTCGCCATCTCCTTCTTGAATGTCTTAAGCTGATCTGCATTTGTGGGCTCAGCTACCACATTATCGATATAAGTTTTAAGATCATGCTCATCTAGAAGGAAGGAGATCCTTGCCTTCCAGATCACATAGTTGGAGGCACCCTCCAACCGATCTTGATTTCTCAACCCAGCTGATGCCATCTCGCCAATCAAATGTCGAACTCTGCCTCTAACCCTCTGCACAACTGTTGACTGGCTCTACGAACTCCTGATTGGAGTAAGCAGATCTGCTCTCGGCTACTGCTGCACTACGTGGGAAATCATAATCTCTTGGTTATAAATTCCCCTGGGACAAAAATTCCTAGTTTATACTCTCTTTCCTCTTCTGATCTGCATTTGTGGGCTCAGCTACCACATTATCGATATAAGTTTTAAGATCATGCTCATCTAGAAGGAAGGAGATCCTTGCCTTCCAGATCACATAGTTGGAGGCACCCTCCTACCGATCCTGATCTCTCAACCCAAATGATGCCATCTCGCCAAGAAAATGTTGAACTCGACCTCTAACCCTAGGCGTAGCTGCTGACTAGCTCTATGCATTCCCAACTCGAGTAAGCAGATCTGCCCTCGACTACTGCTGAACTGCGTTAGAAATCATAATCTCTTCGCTAGAGATTCTCTGAGGACAAAAATTCGCAGTGTGTGCTCTCTTTCCTCTTCTGATGCATTTCTACACTAGTATATTGCTGCAGAAAACTGCGTCCCAGCTGAAATTGTGCTCTGTGCTGAAGCTGTCACGTTGCTCCCTCTGCCTCTGACAAATCTCGATCCAGAAAATTTACTCTCTATCGACTCACTCAGAGAAGTAATTTTCCACAAAAATTAGGCCTCTCGGCCAATGGACTGCGTAGTCTCTTTGGGGTTTCGAAATGCTGCCTATGCAGTGTTTTCGAACTCCCTCTTCCGCCCGCAACTAAGTTCTTCTTTGCTTCACCTATGCTCTGATACCATGTGAAAATTCCTAAATCGGAATTCCTACTGCAGCAACTAATTAAATTTCTTCTACTTGTTAATTTCTGAATCAAGTTATTTATGGTGTTACACGGTAAATATCGAAATAAAAAATACTGCAGCCTTCACAACATAAAATACTGCAGAAATAAAATACTGAGTAGGAAAGATAGAAACACACACAAGTACACTGTTATTTTTGGATAAATGTCCTTGGAAAAATCCAATGTGCGAAAACCAGTGCAATTGTTGAGGGTTTTATTATTATTTTGTAGTTTTCTGAATACAAATCTTCGGATGCCCAAACTGGAAATCCGATATAGAGAATAAATTGGCAAAGAGGTAGTGAGAAAATATCTCATACTGTCACTGGCGATCTGATGCTGATCCAGGCTCTGGATGGCTTGCCCCACACTGCCTTTGCGTAGTTACTGCATCACAACCTCTAGGAGTTGCGTCACCCCTCTAGCTGATCGTTTGTTGACTGGAAACTCAAATCTATTGCCCTCCAATCTCACACCTCGGCTTTCGGCACTAGATCTCAACTGCTACCCAACAAAACTGCGGATTCCCTCTGAAGCATTGCGCTGCCTCTGCGTGGCACTGCATTGCCTCTCCGGACCTCTTGATGCCTCCTCTGCAATGCACTCACCAGATCAGGAAAATCTTCTTTCGACCAACTATCCCTGCCCCTCACTGCAAGAAATTTAGTTGATCACTCTCCTGAAGCTTAGTGCTGCTTCACTTAAGGATTCGATCTCGAAATCTCTTGCTCTCACTATCTCGATATATCCTTGAAATGCCCATCGAGCTCCTTATAATCTCTCGTTGACATATCAACGACCAAGATTAAAACATAATCAAAGGCTAAGATTAACAGGAAGTCGATCCTCGTCTTTATTTAGAAGATTCACATCCAACTTAATTAATACACTTTAATTAATCACATTTTCTAAGTTTAGACTTAGGAATACATTAAAAATGATTAATTATTTTAATTAAGCTATCTCTGGATGGAATTTCCCAAAACGATTTTTGGGTTTTGGAGAATGCATGTGTCTTAGCCTCTCTGCAAAATCTCGAGGCTAGAGCACATCTGATGCTACAAAAATCAACACTCAAGGTAGCAACATCCAATAGAATCAACTTCGACCTATTCTTCTCTTCGCAGGAACAACTGGCAGCAGTTGAAGCAACAGAAAAATGATAGACATCGATCTTCCTAACTATAGCACGTGAGAGAGAGAGAGAGAGTAGCACCAAAATTTCTATTTTTTTCAACTCCTTTAGCTTGCCCAAAACCGCACTTCAATTGACCTCTTCCTTCACTTCACACTTTTCCCTGATGTAGTAAATGATATCGAATTTATGAGTGTGAGAGAGATTTACCCAAATGAATTCGATCTCCCTGTATTTATAGGCTTCTAATGGGTTCGAATTATTGGACTTGAGGCCGACTTGATCACTTGAATGCCGACTTGATGTGGAGGCTCCATAAATCATATTTGACTCAATACTTGACTTAATTGCATGATTCAAAAGCCCCATTATGAGTCAATTTAAATCTGCAATGGCAATATAAACTCAGAATAAAACCTAGAAGTCCACAATGGGTACTTTGACCTAAACTAATATGACCCAAGCATGAAACCCATGCTTTGATAAGTCATTTAATAATAATATAAATTATTTTCTTTATTCTTTTGACAAGTACAATAAATATTGAATAAATATAATTTATGAAGACCGAACCTAGTTACAATCTTCTACACATTCCTAAACAGGTGCAAGAATGATAGTATAGATGATCTTATTATTTAAGACAGTACAAATAGAGAGTTCAAGGCATAGGATTAAGAGGGAGTTGACAATTCCCTACAATCCTTTTTAGTAAGCCTCTTGTCTTTCTATCTTTTGCTTGGTTATAATCATTTTCTTCCATGGCCTCCTAATGAGGTTTGCAGATACATTATGAAGGTTGCCAAGGTTGTGGCAACAGATGGAAACATTGGGAAGAACAAAGCAAAGTTTGTGGCAAGAGAATTCTCCTAGGATCAAGCATAAAACTCAATAAGAGTCATTTATGTTGAAGAGGGAGAAATTGTACAAACATCTAGAACTGTTCTAGATGACCGAAAGAGCTCCTAGTTCTGAGGGCGCAAACAACCAGGTAAGGATGCCATGATGGAGGAATATCAATCCATCATGAAGAATGATGTGTGGGAATTTGTGCTGAGACCTGAAGGGAAGCCAATGGTGACTTCCAAGTGGATTTACAAGATCGAGCATGTAGTGGATGGCAACATTGAGAAGTACAAAGCAAGATTCGTGGCAAGAGGGTTTTCCTAGAAAGAGGGATAGGACAATGAAGAGACATTTGCTCTAGTTGCCAAGTACACTTCTATTAGAAATATTATTTCTATTGCTTCTATTATGTGTTTGAAATTGCATCAGATGGATGTGGGGATCACTTTCCTAAATCGAGTAATTGAAGAAGAAGAGGTGCACATAGAGCTACCTCAGGGCTTTGAGGTACATGAGAGGGAATATCATGGTTGCAGGCTGAAGAAGGATTTGTACAGACTCAAGCAGGTACCTCGGGCATGGTATTCTTGGATTGATGGATACGTTGATGAGTCTTGGTTTCACCAAGAATGATGCTGATCCCAATCTTTACTGCAAGTGAGCTTGTGATCTTGTTGTTATATGTTGATGACTTGTTTCTGACTAGAGTAGAAAATCTCATCGATCAAGTGTAAGAGGGAGTTGACCTCTGACTTCGAGATGAAGGATCTAGGTTTGATGCATTACTACTTGGGATTAGAAGGATGGCAAAAGCCAAGTAAGATCTTCCCTGGTCAAGGGAAGTATATCGTTACGATCCTTCAGAGATTTGGGATGATGGACTGCAAGTCCATGGTCACACTCCCATGATGACCAATCTGAAAAGTTGAGAGGATTTGATTCAGATTTGATGGATCCCACAATGTATAGACAATCAAGAAAAGTGGAAGGACAACTATCCAAGTGGATTTCACAGGATTGAGATTGTCAGACTAGATGCTCAAAGATGGGAGGTCTCTAAGAGAAATATGCCTTCTATGAGTGGACCATGCTAGACAACATATATGCTTTAGTGACTAGGAAGCAACAATGGCAAAGTGAGCAACTAGGATTGCCATAGCAGGATCTGTCTCAGTGTTAGAGTGAGCACCCAGTCTAGGTGACCAAAAAACAGTTGTGGTGATGGATCTAGTAAAGGAAGCTAGTGAGTTTATGGTTGAGCTGAGTCATGTGGCACAACATGTGTTGAGGTACCGACATGGTATAGTTGGATATGGATTAACATATGTCTTACATGATGAAGTACAACTGCAGGGATATACAAATTCATATTGGGCAGAAAGTGTAGAAGACAGGAAGAACACATCAGGATGTTGCTTCGATTTTGGTTCTACTATGATATCTCAGATGGACAGTGTTAGCCACCACCCATGGGTGGTGTATATAGGAGAAATGTTTTCTCCTTGGTGGCCCTCAGCCGACAGCCAACAACCCCTTGCAGCCACTAGATAGTTCAATGTGCCATTATCTCCGCCACCTGAGCCGACCATGTGGTCCCTTGCCCATTTTTTATGATTGCGTATTTGAAGGTGGGCCTTCTGACCTCGAAGCTATGGATTTTCATTGGTATAGTTGAGTAATTTTCCTTACTTTTCATTTGCACTTTTGGGCATGGATTGGTGGGGGGATTCGGCGGAAAGAGTAGGCTAGGTCTATACTCTTGTCTTCGCTGCCCAATTGCGTGGTTAGCCTTGTATCCTAGTCATCTGGAACCTCCTTTACTTACCATTAGCATTAGGGTTGGTCCTACATGGGAAATCTTGATTTGGTTGTGTGGTCCCACTTCTCGACACCATACACATCACTTCCTTCCGCTCATTTTAACCCCATTCATCATTCTTCCCATCTAGGTCCACATGTGTTTGCTGGGTCCACATAGGGTTAGCCTCCCTCTCCCCTTGTCCACACCTTGGTTCAGACCTGGAATGATGTCCTAGAGGTTGATGCAGCTAAAAAGAAAAGAAAAAACCATAGTTTGGCCACTCTTAATAGGAAATCTACCACAAAATGCAGAAGATGGTCGGGACATACAAATTTAGCACTTGGGAAAATGCCAAAGATGAGCTCTACACCTTATTTATGGCCATCACACTAGTTCCTATGGGCCCTAGATGAGCCCCCTCCATTAAGGAAACCATGATTGTCCCAACCCCCTTATTGAGCTTGGAGACATTTATACATGCCAAAGGCCACTATGGAAAGGCATGCCACCATGAAGTGCCCCATTGGTTCCATGACTTGTAAGCTCTTTTACTTGATTATTTTGATGATTTTGTTGTATTGGAGGGCAAGGGGACACATTGGATCTTATGTAGGATTGTAGGCGAGTCTCCATTTGGGGTTTGGTCTTCTTATACGGGGTCTTGGCTGTCCAGAGGGCAACATTGGCACTTATAGGGTGAGCGTTGAGAGCCATGGGCCTCCACCATAGTAGAGAGTACTTCAGGGATCCCTTCAAGGATCCCCAACACCACTCATTAATTGCTTGTGTTCCACCTTGTTGGATGAGGATGATGCACCTGGTTCACCATGCCTAGTCGAATCCACACTTGACAGATGTTCCAGGGCGCAAATGGGGATTTTTCCCGCTGTAGGAGATGAAGGGAGGGCTTGTGTCATCATCCTAGCCCTTACAAATGGTTTATAGACACTTTCGATCCACTTGGAGACCCATGAGGATGTCCTTGTGCCCCCGCATCCACTTGGGAGCACCACAAGGATTTGCTTGGAAAACAAGGGGCCAACCCCTTGTCCACTATGTTTGAGGTCCATTCTCTCATCAGGCCTTCTCAATGGCCCAACGAGTTACTTTATTGATCACTCTACCATCTTGAGAGGCTTATTCTTATGTTATTGAGCTATCTTGGTGGGCTTGTCACCAAGCGATGTTATTATTGCACATTATTTTATTATTTGGGGCTCAATTAGACCAAATTAGGCAAATCGAACTCATTGGAGATTGTATAAATAGATGAGAGGTGATTCATTCTCTCATCATCGTGTGGATTGGGATTCAATAGCTTTTGAGAATTTCACATTCCCTTTTGGAGGACGAGTTTGGATGTTATGGATGAATTTTAATGTTTGGATCTGTCTCTCTTGTCTTGGAGCTTCATACTCTTTTGTACATGTAAGTAATCTTTTCATGCTTATTCTTGTTATTTACATTGTCACATGAATGTTGTTGGGATTTTCGCTATACAAGTTTGAAATTCACTGCTTTCCTATGCGAAATTGTGGAAAATTTGATCTTTTATAGTGTTGCATCATTGCATGGGCCATGTATGAATGGGTGAATGTTCCTAGAGATTATTTTGTTGAAATACATCTTGACAAGTCATCAATTATTGCATATCGAAGTATAAAGATCTCAAGTAGTTGCTCTTATGCCCTAATGCCATGCAAAGTTGCTTGAAGGCCTCCTTGATTGGGTGAACCTCTTCCAAACCAAAAATTATCCTGACTCCATCTCTTCCAAAGGATAAGGCACTGGTCCTTCCAAAAGTGATCACCTTTAACGCTTATTTTTCTCACCTCGCCTTCTCTTTCTAGGCCTAGCCTCCATAGGTAATCTAGGGCATCACTTATCTCACGTTCTAGCCATCAAAAGACGTTGATCTCTCGTCTATTTTTGTGCTAGGGTTTCCTCTAGAGGCCCTCCAAATTTCATGAAATTTCGATGGTAAGATCTCAAGATATTGCATGCCCTAGTATAAATATCGTTTCTTGCCCTATGTTTCCCTTGGCTAGTGACCTCATTTGGATCATTGTATTCTATTCTAAGAAAATTTGTCCATTGATCCTCTTCCCTTCCACAATTAGATCAAGCCCCTCCTCTGTTGATCATTTCCGCATCCTTGACCTAATTCTGGAATCACTTGGTCTCGTGTGGTCTCGTAACAATTCCAATTCCACAAAGATCACATAAAGACCAATTCTCCTTAAGAATTTCTAGGGCTAAGAATCATCTTTACAAGGTACATCCCCAAACCCTAGCCTCGAGAATCCTCTTAGCCCTTCATAGAGAGCCTATCACCTTGCTTTCCAAGTAAGAAAGCCACATAATTGAGTCTCTCCTGTGAGTAGGCCTTGCGAATCACCCTTCATTCTTTCATTGACATTTCCATTATTGTGATTCCTCTTATACTGGGTCTCCTCCCATCGGTGAAAGTCCGTAAGAGCAGGGAGCCTTAGCTGAGGTGACAATGGGCTATCACTCCATTGTTGCCCTTGACCTAGTAGTTTCTCTATAGGATCCTTGCTAATTTGAGCGGTAATAGGCAGGAAGCAAACATCTGTTGCACACAACACTGCAAAGGCTGAGTATATTGCAGCTAGTTTGGTGAGTTGTGAAGCAATATGGCTTCAAAAGTTGTTCGCAGGATTGTTTGATCAATGTCTAGGGACGACTATGATGACAGATCAGAGCACATTGAGATCAAGTACCACATTGAGAATTAAATTTTAATTTACAAAGTTTGTTATGCAAATAGTGAAGTTTGAACACAGAAATTAGAATCAATTCATGCCGCACGGTGAATCTTCAAGAGCTACTTGTGAATCTTCAAGTAGGGATTGCATCTCTGTGGATTGCGTCTATGTGGGAACCTCCAGTCATTGGCACACACACCAGCGAATGCCCCAAACACACTAGGAAATGCTTCTTGTCTCAATAGTCAAACCGAATGGTTGTTGTCTCAAACAGAATGTCGTCGTCAAAGAGTGAAGCGATTTTAGGTTTTACGAGTTATCTATTCACCTTTTGAATTTCCATGATTTTTTTATATTTAAATTTTTATTTCAAAAATCGTTCAACAAAGAACCCTAAAGAACCCAATTTTGGGGTTCCAAGTACCCTAAACATCAAAAGCACCCAAATTTTTTTAACGAAGAACCCGGTTCTTATGGGTTCGTTTCAGAAAAACCCGTACCCGAATCTGGTTCTTGGGTTTGAGAACCTGGGATGGGTTTGAGAACCCCACCCCTGGGTTCGGAACCCATGCAACATAGCAAAAACATCTATTCTTCTGTTCACACGTGCAAGAGAGGAGGAAGTCTTCTAAAGTTTGACCGAGCTCTTTTGGAGTCTGTTTGACGAGTGTTTACCGAGATTCTTCTGATCTGTTTGACTGAGTTCTGGGCAGAGTTTGACTGAGATTTTGTGGGCAGTTTGACCGAATTCTGAGAAGTCTGTTTGACCACAGTTTGACCAAGATTCTGTTCTGTTTTACCGCAGTTTGACTGGGCAGTTTGACCGAGCTTTTGGGCAGCAGGAGGAGGCCGAAAGTCGGCCTGTTTGACTCAGGGTTAACAGAATTTGTGGGCAGCTGCACGAGGCTGAACTTAAGCCTGTTTGACCAAGTTTTGAGCTGAAAAATCAGATTGTACTTTGCTGAACTGAATTATTTCTCCTAGAAAAGATTGCTGGGTTTCTTCCCGAGTTTGGGTTTCCCAGGCGAAAAATTGTGGTGTCTACTGTGCATGTTTTTTCTACTGTGATATTTATTGTTTCCATTGCATCTACTTTTGAATTTTCTGAGTGTAATTGCTTAATGATGTTCTGAAATATGCTAACTTAAGACTGTATATCATTGGAAGTAATTATTAGTGGCAGAAAATTGCGCTCGTCTAAATTAGTATTAGAAAATCAGCAATTTGCACACATGTTTAGGTTGGTATAACTAATGCACCACTGCTTGCCCATTTATCTAAGAGATCCACTTTTGGAGAAGTTTGATAGCTTTAATGGAAGGGAATCCTAATTGATTAGTAGATATCTTTTGACAGAGTGCCCATATTGCTGCCAGATCAATGCCAATAAATGCAGGATTTCAAAATTGGAGTCATAATATAATTTCTGACAAATATTGATTTATCGTGGTTGAGAATCTGTCATTTTAAAACCCTCGTCACATTTTGACCGATCTTTTGAGGAATGCCCCACCTTTGGTGGTTGAGCACTTTGGTTATTTGAGTTGAGTGAGAATGTTAAATTCACATGGTGGAGAATGCCTTGCAGGCTTGAACTATTCATAGAAGAATCCTTAAGGGATCAACAAATGTTTCTCAAATGGTTTGCTTGCTCTCCTTTTTTGAATCTCTAGGAAAACTATCTCTGTGTTGTTTGCCTTTTACACAAGGTCACAAACTTTAGGATCTTCTTTGATTTGAGGAAGGGTGAATACCAAATTCACATGCTTCATAGATATAAATGATCTTACATTAATGTACCCAAGTTGTTGGTGCCACAATTTACAGAAAGAGTTATCTTCAGCTGTGTAGGATTGAGCATTAGATGCTACACATTCTTATAGTCCTTCCTCCCGTATACCTTCAACAAAAAACTTTATTTTGGTTCCTTGTATATCTGATTTTGCACCTGTCACTCTCAAATTCAACTTTCAAGCTTTTTTTAGTTGTTTGACTTATCGACAGTAAACTCTCTTTCCGCCCTGGCATATAGAAACATCATTAAATTTATTTGTTTCTCCACTGGACAATTTTATGGTTATTGTGCCTTTACTTTGCACACTGTGTTTGTAATCACCTCCTAAAGCTACAATCTCTACTTGACATTCATTTTCATCAAGATTATTGAACCATTTTCTCTGGTTTGTCATATGCTTATAACAACTACAATTAATTTTATGGGTATTGTGCCTTTACTTCGCACACTGTGTTTATAATCACCTCCTAAAGCTACAATCTCTACTTGACATTCATTTTCATCAAGATTATTGAACCATTTTCTCTGGTTTGTCATATGCTTATAACAACTACAATAATTGTACCATTATTCTAATGGAATTACATTACCGTCATCATGAACAAGAAATTTTCATCAGGGGCACCGTTATCTTCTGCATATTCCATGTTGCCATTTTCTCTCATCATGTTGTCTTTTCCTGCAAATACAAGATATATGGCCAGACTTACCACAGTGGAAGCAATTGATTATGTTATTTTGATTGCTCTTATTAGTCTCTTGTTTTGGAAATTGAGCAGGTTCTTTATTTCTCCACTGCGTATTTGACAAAACACACTTGTTCTGATTGAACTTGGCTCTCCAGTTTTCTCCAAATGCAGTCTTAGTAGGATGGTCTTCTTTACCATGGGTTTATAACTTTATTGTTCATGATATAACAACATCCTGCTGAGTTCTTCAAACCCAGTTGTTGTGAATATGCTGACAGTGGTCTGTATAGTGATAAACATTTGGTAAGATGAAGGTAAGGCTTTGATGATGACTGTGATAATCACTTTTGCTGTGACACTTTCATCAACAGCGATCAGTTTCTCCTTCAAATCTTTGATATGTGCAGGATAACTAATAATGCACTGAGTCACGCTCAGAGTTCATCTACACTTTCATCCAATTTCTTCAAGTTCTGCCAGGCTTCTTGAGAGGCTTTAGGCTACCTTGCATGTGGAAGTACACTGTCAGACTGACATTGATCAAAAGCAGTGCCTATTGACCTCTTTCGTTAAATTCTGCATGCAGGTTACATCAGCAAGTTTGTTTTTGTTGGAAAATCAATTAGGGAAGCAATTTAATTTGACTTTTTCTTATTTGACAGTTATTTCTGACATTATGTTCTTCTAAGGTACATAATTCTGATAATAAGGAAGGATCCTGAAATGTTTGAGATCATTCACTGTCACTTAGCAATTCAGTTACCAGTAGCATTTCGAGATTGAAGTCTACCTACTCTAGAAGGATTACAGTGACTACATTTGTATTCAATTACAACTACAAGCTACAACAAGGCGTTGATACAGTTAGACAAGTTGCATTGATAGTGAGCAAATAAATTGCTATTCTGTTCATACACTATTTGGAATCTATATATATATTGTTGATTTTTCTATCAAGGGAATTGTAGCCGACGTATTGTGACAAGACAGAGGTGTGTAAAGCTTGTATGCTGGAAGGCTGTCAATGAACATGTGGATAGAAGTTGGTACAACCTAAGTGTTTGTGTAGAAGTTGGGCCTCAGCAGCAACAGAAAAGCAGAAGCAGTTAGGGTCTCATCTCTTGTGCAAAGAAAACCTTATGTAACGGAAATAACAGAATTTTGCAAGGATAGAGCAGTCTTATCATATTCTATGGCAGTAAGGACAGAGCATCTCTATCATCAATGACAAAACATTGTTTTCATATTGAAGGAAGCATTAAGGGCAAGGCAGGGAAGCACTCAAGGTTCCATCAATGAATGTACTTGTTATGGTCTGTAAGTTCAAAATCTTGTAATGTTTTGTACTATTGTACAAAAGTTGAAGAAGTCATTTTGGTACAAGGGTTTGATTAGTAGTGGGACAAAGGTTTCGCCCTAGGGTTAGTCCGGACAAGGGTTTAGGTCCTAAATTGTTGGTCAGTCAAAAAAGAAATCATTTTATATCATTGTAAAGTGGATCATTGTCCCTGGTACGAGATTCAACAAATTTTGTATTCAATTTTGTCCTTTATAGGGTGGTAGGGTGGTGCTAGGGAGGTGGTTGAAGTCACCTTCAGGTGGGTGCCTGAAAACACTTCAGGGTGGTACGGTGGTCTCAAGGAAAGTTGGTGCTTGCTAGGGTGTTGGTGCATCCATTTAGCTGACCGCTGATAAAACCTAGGGCGTTGGGGCGTCCTTCCAGTGGGTGTTGGAGAAGAATGCTTTTCTAGAGTTCTAGGGTGTTGTAGCTTTCTTTTCAGTAGGAGCTAAAGATTTAAAAAACTTATTAGGAAAACGTTTGGTGTTTTTCGACCCGGAGGCGGTTTTCCACCTAAAAATATTTGTGTTCATTGTGTACTGTTTATATACTGTTTTGAATACTGTTGAAGAATAACTAATGCTCTTAAAAGATTAATAAGCTACTAATTGCCAAGAAATACTGATTCACCCCCCTCTCAGTATTTCCAACAATTGGAATCAAAGCAGGTTCCTTCAAATAGTAGTTTAACAACTAGAAGGAGATGATGGAGTGACAGTTGGGAATTCCTGTACTTAATTGAAACAACTATGCATTTTGGGTTGGAGAAATGAAATCATATCTTCAAGCACAAGGCTTTGATGTTTGGAATGCTGTATTGACCGAATACAAGGAGCCATCAACTTGCCCCTCAAAATGCTGATGGACGAAGGCTTTATGAAATCCAAGTTAAAGCTAAAAATGCTCTCCTAACTGGGGTGACAGATCATATATGTGAAAATAATGCATTGCAAAACAACAAAAGAAATTTGGGACAAGCTTCAAAATACATATGAAGTAGACAAGAAAGTAAAGGAGGCCAAGCTCCAAACCCAGGACAATTTTAACAATTGAGAATGGATGAAGAGGAGAACATTTCAGCGTTTTTTTCTTCATGTTGATGAAATAGTGAATGCTCTAGAAGCACTGGGAGAACCTATGGATAACAAGGTAATTGTTTGGAAAGTTCTAAGATCTCTGAAGGTTCAATTCTAAAGTCTCCGTGTTAGAGGAAAAGGATGATTTGGAAAAACTCGCCATGGATCAGTTGCATCAAATACTGACAACAGATGAAATGAGGAAAGAACCAGATGATCCATCCAGTTGAGAAGCAACATTCACAACATCCAAGAAAACCAGGAAAAACAAACAAGAATCAAGACCAAGCTCTAGTTGCTGCGAAGAAGAAGAAGAATACTCAGATGAAGAAATAGGTAACTTTGCGAGAAAGCTGATAAAGGGAACAAGTAAGTTCAAAGATATAAACTTCCATTTATATGTTTCAATTGTGGTGGGGTTGGTCACTTTGCAGTTAAATGTCCTCATAAAGGTGAAGCATTTAGGAAAGGAAAGAATGGTCAAAGAAGATTCAATAAGGAAAGTAAGAAGAAAGGTTTTAAGAAAAGCTTTTTTCTCTAAAAAAGACAACTCTTCATCTAAAGAAGAAAGTGACAGTGATGAAGAAAATAACACAGGGAGAGTGCTATTCATGTCTAAGGACAATAGGAAAGAAGCTCTTGAAGAAGAAGAAGAAGGTGAAGACAATAAGATGACTGAAATCGAATTTCAAAATGAGATGATTAGAATTGTAAGGGAATTCAAGGCTAAAAAGGGAAATGCCAAAAATATTGACGATGAATTGAAGGTAGCAAAAGATCGTGCCAAGAGCCTCTATGAGAAGAATGAAGAATCAAAGGAAGTCATTATCAGTCTTAAGGAGCAATTGGAAGAGGCTAGAAAATTTGAAGATTCTGTTAGAAAAGAACTTAAAGAAAGCAACAATGCTAGGGAAGAATTAGAAGCAAGGATAGTTTGGCTACAAAAGGAAGAAGAGAAAAGAGGCAATGTTTAGCAAAACTTTACAAACAACTCCAGAGCTTTAGATGAGCTCCTCAACAACAAAGGCCATATAGTGACAAGACTGGTCTGGGTTATAGAGAAGCTTTCGAAAAGGGTTCAAGCTGCTCTATGACAAGAAAATTAAATGGATAGAAAACCTATGTTGAAACTGCTAAAGGATTTATCAAGGAAGAAAGCTTTCCAACAAAACCAAAAGTTCAAGATATACAAAATCAACAAGATGGCACTTGAAGAATGGTTCCACGAAGGAGGATTCTTCCTCTCAGGGATCAATCCATCTTTCTTGGTTTTTGTTATTCATGTGGAAAGTTTGGACATAAAGCTGAAAATTGTCAAGCTTATGGTTGAATCAAAAGCAACTTTGGAAGGCCCTTTAGGAATGGTTATCCCAAAATTTCGCAGGAAATTATAGGAAAAGTTACAACAGATTTTATTAGTTAAGCAATGAAGTTGAATACTGTAAACGCAACAATTTTGGACATTTGGCTAAATATTGCAAGTTTATTGCTCCCCCAAGGGAATCACAACAAATTAGAATGATTAAGTCTGGAAGAAGAAAATTGAAAGATGTGCTCTTGCTCTAAAGGCTCAAAGCAAAAATACTGTATGGTACGTTGATAGTGGTTATTCAACACATACGACCGAACACAAGAACAAATTTATATCCTTGAATGAAGGAAACGATGCAACAATGTCTTTTGGAAATGACAGATTTGCAAATGTTATAGGAAAAAGTACTGTCAAGCTTGGAAGCAAGGATGTTATAGCACAAGGTGTGCCTCTCATTGAAAATATGAATCACATTCTGTTGAGCGTGAGTCAAATTTGTGATCAAGGACATATGATGCTTTTTGATTCAAGAAATGTGAAGTAAGAAGAGAGGAATCTGTCCAACTGGTGGCTACTACAACTAGGACACCAAATGACATATACACTTTGGATGAAATAGTTAAAGGTTGTTTCTTGGCAAAAGAAGATGAGAGTTGGCTCTGGCACAAACATATGGGACAATTAAACTTTGACAATCTCGCCAGGATCAATAAAAAGGAAGCTGTGAGAGAAATGCTGCTGATTTCGAAACCAACCAACATTACATGTAAACATTGCAGGCATGGAAAACAGACAAGAGTTAAATTCAAGATGAAAGAACATTCCACATCAAAACCATTGGAATTGATACATGCTGATCTATGTGGACCAATGCAAACTAAAGGACTAGATGGTGAGTTGTATTTCATGTTAATGATTAATGATTATACCAAGATGACAACAGTTGGGATTTCAAAGGAAAAGTCTGAAGCTTTTGAATGCTTCAAAATCTTCAAGGAAATGGTGAAAATGAAATTGACTTGAAGATCAAATATTTGCGATCAGATAATGGTGGAGAATTCACATCCAAAGTATTTCAACATTTCTGTGAAGAACATGGAATAAAAAGACAATTCTCAATAGCTAGGATCCCACAACAAAATGGAGTTGTCGAAAGGAAGAATAGAGTTGTAGAAGAAATGGCCAGAACCATGTTGAATGATTCAAAATTGGATAACAAATTATGGGTTCAGGAAGTTGATACAACTGTATACATATTGAACAGAGGATTTCTTAGGAGCAATTGTGATAAGACCCAATATGAACTATGGAGAGGAAGACCAACAAATGTTAAACATTTTCGAGTATTTGGAAGCAAATGCTACATCAAAAAGGAAGACCAAAAAACAAGAAAGTGTGATTCTTGAGTAGATGAAGGCATCTTTTGTTGGCTATTGATGCAAAAGGAAAACATATAGATGTTACGATCAGAGGCTCGATTGGATAGTGGAAAGCATCAATGTAACATTTGATGAAGATCATGGTCCAAAGATTGAACAAGGAAGTTCATCTTTAAGCAAACTAGAGACACGATTGACAAAACTAGAAAAAGTCAAAGAGGAAGCCCCAGAGCAAGCACAATCAAATGAAGAAACAACTACCAACTAGGATGAGACAAGAGATGAATGCCAAGCACCTTCAAAGACTCCCAAAGAATGGTATTAAAAGAATCATCCTTTAATTCAAATCATTGGGGATCTCAATGAAGGCATAGGAACCAGAAGAAATAGACAACTTCGTGCGCCACACCAAGCCCATCTTGCTCTATTGGCCACATTTGAGCTGAACAACTTTAAAAAAACAAGTCATGATGAATATTGGGTAGCTTCTATAAATGAAGAGTTGTATCAAATTGAGAAGAATGATACTTAGGAATTGGTTCTGCGACCTAAGGATAAAAATGTCATTGGTACAAAATGGGTTTTCAGGAACAAACTGAATGAGGATGGACGGGTTACCAAGAACAAAGTAAGGTTGGTCTGCAAAGGGTATGCACAGGTTGAAAGAATCGATTTCGAAGAGACATTTTCTCTCGTTGCTAGAATGGAAGCTATTAGGATGTTCTTCGCTTATGCATGTTCGAGGAAAATCAAAGTATATCAAATGGACGTGAAATCAACCTTTCCAAATGGAGAGTTAGAAGAAGATGTATACATCGAACAACCTAAAGGATTTTTGTTCCTTGACAAGAAAGATTATGTTGGCAGGTTAAAGAAGGCATTATATGGTCTCAAATAGGCTCCTAGGGCTTGGTATGCTCGTCTTGATAAGTACTTGCAGAAACAAGGATTCAAGAGAGGAAGTGTCGATAGCAACCTTTAAGTAAGGGTTGAACATGATAGCTTGACCATTATTGAAGTATATGTGGATGATATAATCTTTGGGAGTGATGATGACAAGTTAAGCAAGAAGTTTGCAACAAATATGTAGAATGAGTTTGAGATCTCATTACTTGGTGAGTTTGAATTTTTCTTGGGACTTCAAATATCGCAGGAAGACAAGGGAATATTCATTTGTCAAGTGAAATATATCAAGGAAATGTTGAAGAGGTTTCAGATGGAAGATTGTAAGCTAGTCAACACCCCAATGGTGACAGGTTGCAAGTTGAGCATAGATGACTCATCGAAGGATGCAAATCAAAGGATGTATAAATCTATGATTGATAGTCTCTTGTATTTAACAACTTCCAAGCCAGATGTGATGTAGGCAGTTGGACAGGTAGCATGATTCCAAGCAGCACCAAAAGCACTAGTGGATCAACTTTCTATCTAGGTGGCTGTCTTGTTTCATGGTTGAGCAAGAAGCAATCTTCAATCTCCTTATCCATAGTGGAAGAAAAATACATAGCAACAAAAACTTGTTGTACACAGGTCATCTAGATGAAACAAACCTTGCAGGATCTTCAAGTGAAGTTTGATGAGCCCATTTCAATATTTCATGATAACGCCAACGCCATAAGTATCTCCAAGGATCCTATGATGCATTAAAAAATGAAACACATTCTGATCAAGTACCATTTTGTTAAATAACAAGTTGCAAAGAAGAAGATTAAAGTTGAATATATTGGGAAAAAAGATGAAATCACTGACGTCTTTACCAAACCTTTACTGCATGAGACATTTGAGTATCTTTTCCAAAAACTTGGAATTCTCCCAAGTTCCCATTAGACTATTCTTTTATCTCGTCTAGTTGATAGGGGGAGTAGAGGCAGGTTTTAGGTAGGTTATCAAGGGGAGTCACCCTTTGCTATTGATGTCAAAGGGGAAGAGAAAGCGTTAGGAAGGTTAGAAGAAACATGATGTCAGGGAGAGTCGTGATTGTAGGGGGAGTAAATATGTTTCCATCAATGCCAAAGGGGAAGATTGTTGATTGGTGGTTGTCAATGATGTCAACCCAAGCAACACCAAGAGATGCCTCGTTTTTGTTGACCAATATGACATGGCAACTCATTGATTCTTGCATCCATACTACTCTAGATGGATTCTCTTCGTCAAGATGTTTCCAGTGGTATGTAGCAGGCCACGTAGTTCTTCACGGTTTGAGAGAGATTCACGTTTGAAGTTGGAGACCCCTGTTAGTGGGCTAAAACCCCAAGGGGTGGTGACATGGCACACATTTATTGGGTCTTAGTTATTAATGATCAAGCATAAGGATTATCTATCATGTCTTATGGAGCAATAACTTTGTGGAAGGGAATTACATTTATTTTTCACCCATAAGAGGGGTCCTTCATCATTAAATTGTCTATTCTATTCATCACAAGGGAAACCACCCTCTTGCTTGGGCTACAAGGCATAGACATATAACATTTTAGCTCCTAAAGGCCATCCAATGTTCATTTTATGAAGCCCCTCCACATTGTATAAAAGGAGATCCAATCTATTCTCCTAATGTAGTCACTTCTCATGCAATATCTTTAGAGATCACTCTGAAATTATTTTAACTCCCTGAGGTAAAAATACATAGATCAAGAGAGAGGGAAAGGTTTGGTCATTTGTTCTTTGGTTGGAGACCTTCGGTTCTGTGATATAGGTTCAGAAAACAAGGGTTTTGCATTGTTTTTTTATTTTATTTTGGATTTGGGATTCGTATGGGCATTTAATCATTGCAGGCAGAAGATTTCCAATCTGGGCATGACAAAGGCTTGATTACAGACCAACGAAGTGAAAGGAGCATATCTCAGAATCTCTGCCCTTATTCTATAGCAAGTAAACGAGTCATTACAAGTCCTTGACCTTCATTACAGTATCTTGGAAGTCATCAAAACAAGTGCATTCAGAACCTCAACATCTAGCTCAAGAACTCAACATCAATTTTGAGAACAGTTTGCAGCCTTATTCAAAATTCATGTGTGCGGTCCTGTAGCATTTAATGTTTGGGAAACCATTTTGCAGAAACAACGAAGTTTCAAGAAGCTTTACTTTGCATAGAATTTTTGGGAAGCATTTTAAAGCTTTGTTCCTTCTTATGAAATTAAGATTTGAACATGAAATATCTACCTCTGCGGCTTGAAGGCTAGACCTCTCGTCTTCCAAGCAAGTGTCTTATCTGTGAAAAAGCCTAGGTATGTAACTTCATGAGGTAAAATCGCTCAAACTTAATGGCCAAAGTATGCATTCCAGATTTCCATTTTCTTGAAGACTTAGAGAGGATGATACCTCAAGCACTGCGACTCCATGAGGCAATAGCTGTCTTTTAACCAAGAAGAATCCGATCACAAATTAAGGTTTGTCTCCAATCTAGTCTGAGGTCACATTGCATTAATAAAGTCTCCATCTTTGCGGCTATCTGTGACATCCTAAGTATATTTTGAGTATCCATCTTTGAAGACTGTGGTTCCTAAGGTACAAAATTCTGATCATAAGGAAGGTTCCTGAAACATTTAAGATCATTCACTGTGACTTACTTAGCAATTCGGTATCATTACAAGATTGAAGTCTACCTACTCTGGAAGGATTACAGTGACTACATTTGCATTCAATTACAAGCTACAACAAGGTGTTGATACATTCAGACAAGTTGCATCGATAGTGAGCATAAATAACAAAATTTTGCAAGGATAGAATAGTCTTATCATATTCTATAGCAGTAAGAATAGAGCATCTATATCATCAAGGACAAAGCATTGTTTCCATATTGAAGGAAGCAATAAGGGCAAGGCAGGAAAGCACTCTAGGTTCCATCATCTACAATCTGCATCATCAAAAGCATGTGTGCAATAGTTCAAATCACTTTATTTGTTATGGTCCGTAAGTTCAAAGTCTTGTAAATTTTGGTAAAGGGTTTGTACAATTGTACAAAAATTGAAGAAGTCATTTTGGTACAAGGGAATGGTTAGTAGTGGGACAAAGGCTTTGGTCCTAGGGTTTAGGTCATAAAATGTTGGTCAATCAAAAGAAAAATCTTTGTATATCATTGTAAAGTGGATCATTGTCCCCGGTACGGGAGTCCACAAATTTTGTATTCAACTTTCTCCTATATAGGGTGGTAGGGTGGTGCTAAGGAGGTGGTTGAAGTCACCTTCGGGTGGGTGCCTTAAAACACTTCAGGGTGGTAGGGTGGTGCTAGGGTAGGTTGGTGCAGCCATTCAACTGACTGCTGATAAAACCTAGGGCATTGGTACATTCGTCCAGTGCGTGCTGGAGAAGAATGCTTGTCTAGAGTTCTAGGGCGATGTAACCTTCTTTTTAGTTGGATCTAAAGATTTAAAAAACTTATTATAAAAACATTTGATGGTTTTTGGTTGGGGGTTTTCCACCTAAAAATCTTTGTGTTCATTGTGTATCGTTTATTTACTGTTTTGAATACTGTTGAAGAATAACTAATGATCTAAAAAGATTAATAAGTTACTAATTGTTGAAATACTGATTCACCCCCACCTAGTATTTCCAATAGATCACAACCATACAAAAATGAACACAAGATAGAGGCTCCAAGCCAGGGCAAAAGGTCTCCAAGGGGAAAACCTTTAAAAAAATTCTCTTCTTATAGAATCAATTCAAAGGAGACTTCTAAGACCAAAACCTAGACCGGGGCTACCACCAAGAACCAAGCCAACCTCCAATCATCCTTCCCCATCACAAGACAGGAGCAACGAAAAAATATTCTTCAAAAGCAAGGCTCTTATAGCCTTTCGGTTCCCCAAGAAGAATCTGCCACTATCCCTGTAACCTTCAGACCTGAGGTATGCCTAGAAACCCTAGATTTCTCTTATGTGTGAGTTGAAGTAGGCAGATTTCAGATATACGAACCCTTTTAGGGTTTCTTCCTTTCTTCGCTAGCCTTATCCTTGCTCTTCTAAGACTTTCACTCTCCTTTCTAATTGCAGATCGAATCCAAGAGATGTATGTATGATGTGTGTCTAATGAGGTCAAAGTTGCACATTCTTATAGCTTTCCAAGAGGGTCGAATAGCCCTCTTTAGGCTGACTTCTCCTTGGTTGGACGACTTGGTCTTGGGAACCTTCTAAACACTTCTAAATTCAAAATAATTTTCCTTTTCTTGATACAAGTGCTCGAAATGGTCTTTTACAATGAGACAATGACTCTTTGACTCATGAATACCCTAGAAGCATTCAATGGATGTTTGACCTAATGACAAAGTGACTTGAGCATGAAACCCATGCTTTACAAAAATCATTTTCTTTCTTCTTTTGATAGATACATAAGAATTACATAATGACATGAGTCAAATGACAATTATGAAGATTGAAACTAGTTACATTTTCCAACACTCTCTCTTAACTAGGGAGGTATTCATAATTGTCCAACTGGTACAAGGATAATACTCCCTTTGAAATGTTCTCATAAGAAGAGTCGCATTAATAAGTCATTTGTAAGCATCAACATTATGATCAACCAACACTGTCTTTGAGGCCTAACTAGACAAGCTCTACTTCATTCAAGAGCATTATGCTGGGAGGCTTTACATTGATACCTCACTACCTATACAAGACACATACCCCATCCGAATGTCCACAAAATATGTCCTTTTTAGGACTATTCTTATCTTAGATTTCCAATCCTGAATCGTCAAAGAATATCGATCCTCTTCGTCCACTCTTGTCTTGGACACTTGTCCTATCCTCAAAAAGCGTCGGTCCCTTTCCTTTCTTGGATGTTCTATCCTCACGGAAGTCACAAATGCTTATCCAATCCTCCACCATTTTTTCTTCAAGGCCTTCACTTAGACTTACGATTGTTAGTCCTAGTCAAGTGCATGACACATGAAGAAAAGAATGCACATGTGATGTCCAACATCACTCCCTCTCAACCAGAGAGGGTATCTCTATTCTCCTTTTAAGTTGAGAATAAATCCTTTCTCCTATTCATGGAGACTCCTTTACACCCTCTCAAATCTAGAGGAGATTCCTGACTTCCTTTTCTACTTGAGAATAAATCCTTTCTCCTATTCATGTATGCATATGATAGCTACATATGCGTACATCACATGCCTTGCACTAGTATACTTATTAAATAATTAGGAAATATGTTTAAATGAATGATAAAGGGGTTAAATACCTAAATTATTAAGAAGGGAGATATTACCTAAAATTCGATACTCTCAAAATATACATATTAAATATTTCATAATTATAAGGTTATTAAATAAAATTAACACTTTCAATCCTGCTAATGTAAATATTGATCACCATAGCATTAAAGTTATAAGTCAATTATTATTGATAAATATTCGTTTTATTTAAATATTATAATTAAAATTTTAAAAGTAAGAATATCTAGAATCTGTTGGAGGTGTTTTGGACTGTGGTTATTCCCGCTACTGCAGTTACCAAACCTCCCTTTACCTCCCAGCCTACCTGGGGTAGACCTGTACGGTCTCCAAATTCAGAAGACAAATCTTCTGGCTCCCGTGCCTAAAATTCCAAGAACAATTAGGCTCAGTGTCTCTCTCTGTGGCTTCGTTGGAAGTTTCTCTCCTGTTTCCGTCCTCCTCATCTTTGTGCATTACCCTTCTGCTTATACTTTCCCATACCACCGTCTCCATCTTCCCCCAGGTTTTCTGTCTCCTTTACCTTCCAACACGTGGAGGAGTAACTTGGTCATCTGCCTTCCCACGACTCTTAAAAGGCAGTCTCATTATATTGAGTACAAAGGAACTTTTGTAATGTATCCGGAGATTTCATATTTATAATGTTTCTTATTTCATAGTTTGATTTAATTTTGTACTTTAATTTAAATGTTTTAATTTAATTCATACTCATAATGTCTTTTTTTTTAAAATTTAATTCGTATTTCATAGTTTTATTTAATTTTATACTTCAATTAAAATGTTTTAATGTAATTCATATTTATTTATTTATTTCTAATAAATTTAATAAATCTAATTAATTTATAAATTTAATTTAGTTTTAATTTATATTTCAGTATCTTTATTATATATGTGTTTTTGATTTAAAGCATATATATAGGTATATAAGAGTGGTAAACATATCAAGGTCCTACTTGATATATTTATTATATTCTGGTGAGTTAGAAATTTATTTTGATAATCGATTCATCAACCTAAACTTAGACATTTTCCATATTAGCCAGTATGTATACTAGTACAATACATGCGGTTCATGCATATGTAGCTATTATATGCATGCTAATATTCCAATGTTCCATGTGATGTGATGGGTCATTACATTATACCCTTCCTTCAGAAAAACTTCGTCCCGAAGTTAGGTTTTATGTAGTATATCAGTAGTTATTTAGTGATTAGTATAATTATGTAGGATTTGTGTTTTGAACATTTATCCTTTTGTAATCTTAATAGTCATACCCTGCCCTAGTTGAGCTCCCAAACTATTCTATAATCATCCTATCCTTCCTAATTTCTTCCACTCCCATCTTATCTGTCCTCTACTGGAATATGCCATGGCGTCAATTATACTGACCTAACCATTCATAGACCATAAGGATGAGAGCATCGACTATATCGACCTGATTTCCTAGTAGGCATCTGACAATCATCATCACATGTCTAGGGGAGTGTGACTCGTATAGTCCTCCCATGACTCTAGCTTTTGGGGGATAAACAGTGGGTAATACCTCCACCCCTCTTAGTAGGACCAGGGTCAACACCCTATCATGGAATCTCACTGAGACTCAATTGTTGAAATTTTGTCATCACGTGGTTAGTTTGTGTAATATTCCCAATTAGCCTTGCTAATTGGAATATTTCATTTTTGCTTTATTTTGCCGCTTTAGCTAGAAATAATAAATAAAGTGAGAAATAAGAGGGGTCACCTCACTTTAGTCCCCTCACTTTATAAATAAAGTGTTCTTTTCCTAGTAGATTGACGTTATAACTTAGAGAGGGGGCCTTGGGGGTCCACATGAGTATGATGGGGGAGGCATCAGGCTGACCCAAGGTAAACTGCGCAGGTCAAAGGAGAGTAAGGACACAGTTAAGTTTTGGAGGGAGTTTGGCATTATAAAAGGAGAGGATCTCACCTCATTTGGAGCATGCATATTTTGATATTGATATTGAGAGCTAGACTTTTGTCTGCTTCAGCACGCCGGTTGTTTAGTCGGTCTGCAGCACTGTTTAGTGCACGAGTGTCTCCGGTCGGAGATCTCACCCTTAGCCTCGAGGGACTTCGAGTGCCTGCCCTGGTAAGGTTATTTCTGGTTTCACCCTTAGCTTCGGGGGACTTCGAGTGCCCGCCCTAGTAAGGTTAATTTCTGAGTTCTATCTTCCAGTTTCAGTAGCAGTTTCAGGTGGAGAGTCGGAGAGGAAGAAGCCCTCTAGTGGTTGCGCAGATCTAGCAGGAAAAACGCAGTTTCAGCAGCAGGAAGGACGCAGATCAGTTTGGAGTGAGGACGCTGTTCCAGTAGGAAGAGGAAGGACGCAGATCTGAAGGCACAATGATAGATCCGGCCTTGGAGATTGTAGATCTGAGCAGATATTTGCAGATCTGGTTCTGTAGGTTGCAGATCTGGAGGGGTAGCACTAGATCCAGCTTGGGAGATTGCAGATCTGAGGAGATATTGGCAGATCCAGCCTAGATCTGAAGAGATAACATCGGATCCAGCCTTTGAGGTTGCAGATCTGAGGAGATATTGGCAGATCTAGCATAGATCTGAAGAGCTAGCAGCAGATCTAGCCTTGTGGGACGCAGATCTGGAGAGATAGTAGCAGATCCAGCCTTGTATGACTCAGATCCAACAGATCTGGGCAGAGAGGACGCAGATCCAGTCAGGGAGGACGCAGATCTGATGAGTAGGGTCTTTATGTGGGGTTCTGGCAGCATTTTTCAGTGTTTTCAGCCTTGAGGAGTTGGTCATCTCATCTGGAGGATTTGTGGGTAGATCCAGCCCTTTTGCCAGCATATTTCTTGAGCTTCTGAGCTGTTCCTGAAGGCACAGCGTTTTTGTAGGAGGAGGGTTTCTGGGGGCGATTTTCGGAGGTGGTCCATTTGCTTCATGGTTTCTGGGTTTTGTCCGGAGCAGCGAGTATAGGTGATCTGTAGATTTTTAGCTCGTTCCGGCAAGGGGATCAACCCCTAGCTTCAGTTCACTCCAGCAGCAGCAGTTTACGGCAGTTTCTTCCAGTAGCTGGGATGCAGTTTCTGTAGTAGCCATTTCCTATTTTCTGAGAGGATTCTTCACTTGCCTTGAGCAAGGATAGGTGCCCTCATTCCGATTTTCTTGTACTCCTCTCTATGTACTTTCAGATTAATAAAATGGCTCAGTTTTCTGGCATTCTATGTGTAATTGTTCCATGATCTGGTTCAGCATTGTATTTTCTATATCTGTCTGGCATATTTCTGTTTATTACTGGTTATTTCCCTTTGGGGATATTACAGTTTGGTAACGATGGGATATTACAGTTTGGTAACGATGTTATTTGCAATGTAAACACTTGTCCACATATTATAACATATGCATCAATATATTCAAAACATTTGTATTTAAATAACATTTTTTGTGTATTTCACATATGTTGTTATCTACGATATTGATCTTTGCATTTACCATAATTATTATTATATTAAGTTTTGTATTATCTTTGTTGGGCTGTCATGAAATCGATGGTTTTTCTTATAATAAAGGCAGTTTTTGTCTGGGCTGCTGTTTGAAGTAGAATACGACTGACATCTGCTTCAGAAACACGACACGTCCAAGTGTATTGGCTTATTGGCTGCATGTTATAGCAACAAAGTGCCTTTTCATGCAACAAAGTGATGCGTTCTAGAGATATAATACTATAATGTTAATCAATTTAATATGAGGGCTTAAACTATTAGATTTTTTGCATCATAATTAATTTTATAAAGCACATTCAAAATCCTTCATAATAGTCTTGAATATATCTTGCGCAGGGTTGGCGATTCACGACCATTTGTATACCGTAGTTTTTCTTTGCGTAAATAAATCATGCATAACCTAAAGTAATAAATTATAGCGTGTACGGATCAATTTATTTCGTTCAACTGTTTCTTTGATAAAATTATTTCTCAACCCCAAGACAATCATTCTACTCGACAATTATGCGAGCATAACATTGGCCGGCTTCTCGTCTTCTGTAAATTCTTCCTTTTGGATATGGTGAGAGGTTAAGGCACCTGCAAAAAAAAACAAATCCATGATTAAGTAAGATGGTTAACATCATCTCAACAACGTATCTTATGAACACGTCACTTGATGTTAATATTGTCGTAATCGAGCTATTCTAAGTTTTGGAAGTCTTTGGAATTTTTTTTTTGGGGTTCAAGTTATATGTTGTATTTTTTTTACATATGGTTAGTGTGAGTTGTAAATTCGTACGAGTATATTTATCAATCTAATTATAATATTTTTTATACTTCTCCTATTGTTATGTGTGGGATATTAATGGGTAGTTGATTAAATAGCAAATCTAAAAAGTCTAAATTTATTACTTGTAGAGGAGTTTTATTTTGTGGGCTTTTTAATTTTCTAAAGTGATGAAATAATATTATATAACACTATGGTAACATGGAACAACCCTCTGTACATGGGCAATTAACGACATTCCTATGACCAAATGGGAGGTAATTTCCATGGACTTTATCGTCGGGCTACCTCTTACCCCACAAAGGCATAATGCCATTTTGGTTGTAGTAGATAAATTAATAAAAAGCGCACATTTTATTCTCGTAAGAGATACTTACGAAGTTGTTGACGTAGCCTGAGTATTTGTAAATGAAATTATAAGATTTCATGGAGTAGCTAAGAAAATTATATCAGATAGAGATTCACGATTTACTTCAAGATTCCGGACTTGCATGCAGTCAACCTTAGGAACTCAACTAAATTTAAGTACAACTTATCATCCTGATACTGATGGACAAACAGAAAGGATGAACCAAGTACTAGAGGATATGCTGAGGATGTAAGTTATGGACCAACAAACACAGTGGGAAAAGTACTTGCCGTTAGTTGAATTTGCATACAATAAAAATTACCATAGTTCAATCGGGATGCCTCCATTTGAAGCATTGCACGACAAACCTTGCAGAACATCGTTAAGTTTGGACATGTTAGAAGATCAGGTGATAGTGGGGGTGTTGAAGAATGTAACTAGGTTCGATCTTCATAATTGTACAAGTCAAAAAATGAAATATATTTGCCAAAAGAAAACAAAAGAATTTTTATTATTAATTGAATTGACTTGTTAAAGCATGGGTTTCATGCTTGGGTCAATTATCATAGGTCAAGCCTCTATTGTAGGCTTTAGGATTTTTATTTGAGTCAAATATCAATTTTGTTTGGTCAAAGTCTTCCTCCATCAAGTCTCCTTGCAGGTCGACCTCCAAAATTATTGCTCTACAAGTCGACTTCACTAATTGGACTCATGTCGACTCATTACAAAGGGAAACAACTATATATAGGCGTGTAAGCTTCGGTCAAATTGTAGAGACAACAATTCAGTGTAAATTTCAGAGATACAATTCACAGAAATCTCAGAGACACAAGTTCGGACATTGCAGAGATGAGTTTGGCATTTTTCAGAGATACAAATTCAGAATACCTCAGAGACATGAATTCAGAGAGAAGAACTCAGATCAATTTCTGTGATTGAGTTCGGTTAGGAGAAGGTTCAATCTATTGCAGAGAAGCATTTTCGGTTAACTACATGCAATGAAGAGACATATTCAGTGGAATATGATGGGAAGAAGTTCGATATAGTTCAGTGGAAGGAAGTCAGAAGAGAAGGTTATATGACTACAGGGCTCACACAAAACCGAACTCTGGAATCTTTACTAGGCCATTATCACAAAAGTTGAAGATTGGGTCACCATCACATGAACCGAGAGATAACTGAATACAAGACTGTGTTACTACTACTACAACACCGAAGATAGAGAAATCATTATGAGAATGAGACATAACATTGTTACAAGAATATGCTATCGTATCTACTGCAGAATGATGTCATTACATAAAGGACCGAAGCATGATTGAGGCATAACACTGAAACTTGTCAAGGAAAATGCATTGAGTATAGATTGAAGAATAAACACACTTGATCGAGGGAGTCTTGGTCTAGTTTGTCAGGGTCTTGGTTGTATCATCTTGTTTTGAATCTACTGAAGGAAGAATTCTTGATCGGGTTTTCTCCTAGAGTGGGGTTTTGCACTGGCTGCGTGCCTATATCTTGTGTCCTCTTCTATTTGTTGTTTATCATTAGTCTTGATGATAAGGAAAAGATAAATTGTGATATTCCCACTTAGCATTTTGCTAAGTGAAATATCCAATTTTGTCATTTTTGCCATCATATCGATTTGTACTTAGGAAATGTGGGTAGATGGGGTCCAACATGGTTGTTTTGGACATTAGAGCACCCAAACATTACAACTTGGGTGAAATATTGTGACTTTAGTGGAGCGTGGGGGCCACTTAGTGCTAATTGCGACCCACAAGGGAACTAAGCTCTCATTGGAGCGGATTTGGTGTGGGAAGTACGAGCTGGGCCAACATGGGTATTTTGGATGTAAAGGAACAAAAGAGGATAGAGACACTCACTTGGTCATTCATTCATCATTTTCAGAATTTGTCTTTTGACATAACACGCTTGAGCAAGTGTTGTTCAACACACGAGTGTTTCCAAGCGGAGATCCCAACCCTTGCTTCGATGGACTTCGAGTGCCAGCCCAAGGAGGGAGTTCTACCTGAGTTCTAATCGTTCCAGCAGCAGTGAGGCCATACCACAAAGCAGAGGCAACTACAACAGCACAGGGGCTGCGCAATGCTTGGTGGAGTCACACAAGGAGTTAGTGGAGTGAGGGGAGTTTGAGGTGGAGATTTGGTGGGAAGGCTTGGGAAGCCTTGTAACAAGGATTGCTGACATTTTCGGAGCTTTTGGCAGCAGATTTCATAGGAGGAGAATTTTGCCCAACATTAGAGCCACCTAACCATAAGAGGGTCAATTTTTTGGGG
The DNA here is from genome assembly GCA_034641835.2 of Pinus albicaulis. NCBI lineage: Eukaryota > Viridiplantae > Streptophyta > Pinopsida > Pinales > Pinaceae > Pinus > Pinus albicaulis. The sequence goes on along the minus strand of CM076575.1, from coordinate 780,161,562 downwards.
TCAAGCTTTGGCCAAACCCTTCGTGGGTTTTGCTGGGTATTGTGTGGGGAGGCTGGGAGTAATTTCCCAGAATTTTTTGAGCAGTGGAGAGGGCCCTAGCAGCAACACTTTTTTGGGCAATTCCAGCGCAAAGCTAGGAGCAGCGCAGTGAGTGAGCAGAGGAGGGTGACTTGTACTTTATTTTGGGCTTTGCTAGATTGCCTAGAGCAAGCCTAGGTGCACACATTCCAACACCTTATTTGTACACCCTTATTCAGTAATAAAATGGCTCAACAATTCGATTTTGGTGTTAAACTGTGCATCTGAGTTTATATTTATGTTTATGTGATTTTATGTCTATGACTCTATGCATGATGACTATTTATTGTAAAATTTCCTTAGGGATATTACATAAATCGAAAGAAAGAATAATAATAATGAAACATCACAAGATAATGTCATAATAAGAGAAATCAATTAACTCGCCACCCTATTGGATTTCTCAACATGTTATCAGAGCTATGGTAAAAGAAGGTTGAAAATCACCTTATTAGCAAGAAGGTTTTGGAATTGGAGCAAAGTCACTGTCTAAGATCGAATTAATTGTCAAGAATGATGAACAAAGATCTAAAGCCTCCTTAGTTAAAATATATAATTCGAAGGGACCTTCACTACAGGCAGGAGTTCATCATTTAAGAGCTGAACAAGAGTCTTCAACATAAGGGTATCATCACAATGATATTAATTATCACCAACATGCTACAAGAACAATAACAATCCTCCTACACTTGCAGCGTAGTTTGAAGTCCAAATTCCTTCTATAAGGTGATCCAAGTCTCTTAAAAAATTATGAGCACTATTGTGAGCTTAATCTGAGATCTAAAGCATACATTTGAGGATTGTGAAAGGGATCCGAAGTCTGACCTGTGGAGAAGAAATAAAAGCCTTACTCTTTGAGGATATGAATTTTTAATCCGAGCCTATTCTCACAGTGACCAACACAAGGAACCAGCTCAAAGAAATCAAGTAAGTATTTTCATTGTTCCTTACTTAACAAGATGCATATAGTCTAATGGGCTATCAAATCAAATGTATGTAAACACAAGGTACGTATTGTTGAGAATTGGGAGGGGCGGAGATTAATTCAAATTCTCTCCTTGATAATTACTTGTGAACTTACTTGATTTACATATGTCTTCTCTTCTTAGCTTATTTAGTCTTTCATCAAGTCAATTACCAAAATACAAGAGACACAAATTTAGGCTCTTCAAGCCAGGGCAAAACCTCTCCCTCTTGGAGAGGAAAACCCACAAGAAATTCTTCTTATAATTTTTCAAATGACAAGTACTGTTGTATCTTAAGAAACAATCCCTTGGCTGTGGTAAGGAATCAGTGCCCAAGACATTTATATATATATATGTCATAGAAATATAATGTCAAATGGTCTTTTCTTAATCACCTTCAGAGATTTTTTATTAAACCCTCAAGAATCAAATGCAATAAATGTTTCACAATGCCATTATCTACTGATATTAAATGGAATGGTAAGAAGAACATGAAGGAAAGAAGCCCAAACTGATATGCTGATAAACAGTATCTATCACTTTAAACTTCAGAAGAATTTTAAGACAGAGGAATAGTTAAAATGAAGGAGCGCCCATTAAGGATTTTTAACTCTTATTCACATATGTAAAAAGAGACCTGCAACTTCATTACTTCATTTTATTCAGAGATAGGAAATACAGAATGTAAATTGGAAAACATATCAATATCGACAAATGCTAGAATCTTGATCTTCATTCATTAATCATTTGAAAACTGAGTACAAAATTGGCAGTAGTCTGAAGGTCCCAAACTCGGAACCTTTCCCTCTCAATTCTTTCACTTTAAATACAATGCAATGCAGTTTGTAACTGCTGAAACTACTCCTAACTGCTCAAAATACCTGAAACTTTTCAAATTACCTATTACATATCATCGAAATGTCTTATTACAATTACATCCTCTTAAAAGAGATAAAATAAAACTTAAATCCTAATCTATCTTCTGAATATGTATTGGTCCCGCTTGTGCTATATTCTCTTGACTTGCTAACTTGTCTTTATTTGAAGTTGACGGATCTTTACGTAGAACAATCATCCAGGCTCTGCATTTTCTTCCAAACCTCAATGTTTGTCTTAGGTGAATTAATCAGCTTGTGATATTCCAATCTAAAGGCAGTGATCCTATTGAATGTTGGCCTCTCTGTAAACATGGTTTTCACTAACCATAGCAATTGAAAATGCCTTTGAAGGAAATTAATCACTGTTGCTCCTTTTAGTATCTGAGTCTTTTCACGAGTGTTGTCAACTTTTCTTTTTGCCAATACTAGTAGTGGTTCATAGGAATCCCATGATAAAAGATTGCCTCCAAGACCCCAGCATGATGGCAAACCTACCTGGCTCTTTTGTCATATAAATTGTCGAACTTGCTGACTACTTCCTTGATCTCTGTCAACCTTTTCTCTGTAGTCTTCCTGCAATCATTCTTAACAATCAATTTGTTAATTTCTATAGCATATAAAATCTTGTCTTTAATCTCATTCTCCTCCAGCTCTTAGTCAGTCTTGGAATCAATGAAATCAATAAATCTCTTTGCTCAGATAGCTCTGCTAATTGTCTTCTGCTTGTCTGCCATAACCTACTCCTCGAAATCTCTGATAATGCTTCTTTCTTCTGATACAATAGTCAGAAAACCCCAAATTGTTTTCATCTCCTCAATAATATCCTTCCAGATAATATCTTTAGCTTGTATCAGAGATATATTTCCCTTCAATTTTGCCTTCAGACTTTTGATCTCAGCATCAGCTGTTTGGCAATCTGCCCTGTATTTATTGATCTCCCCATCTTTAGCTTGCATAATCTTTGTTACTGTTTCCAGATCATTTTGTGCCCTCTTGAGATCTCTCTCTGCCATCTTCAGTTCAGTATTCAATTGAGCTATCTGTGATGCTGGATCCTCATTGCCAGATGGAAAAATAATAGTGCAGGAATGAGAATCAATATGATTCCGTAATGACAACACAGTTTCCTTCAACTTTGTAATTTCTTCTTGTTTCTGCAAAAGCTACTGAAGAAGGTCCTCTTTCTCATTTTCCACTTTTGCTACTTCTGCTGCCATAGAATGCTCCCCCGTGGGAAACTTCAACACAGAAATTTTTGATTCTGCACTTTGTAACAACTTCTGCACAACAGATCTGTCGTTTGGATCTACTCCAATTTTTACAATTATCTTCTTAAGTTCCTCATTCTGTGTATTCAAAGCCCTGGAGTTGGCTTTTTCCAATTTCAGTTGCTTGATGACCTTCCCTAACATGTTCTCAGCTTTAAGAGCCATTGCATTAGTTTTGGTCAAATCATTTACTATTAGTTGACTTGTTTGCATATGTAAATTTACTTTATCAAGCAGAGGAATCTTTCTTACATCAACAGTTAGATTTATAGTATTGAAATTGTTGGAAGACCCTATAGTCGTATCAGAGGGATGAGAAAGAGCAATTTTAAACTGATCTTTTTCAAGATTCATGGCAGTCAACAATCTTGTTTGATCTGGAGTTATTTGATACTCAGCCTGTGTCTCGATGCTAGCCTTCATCTTCTGATTTCTTTCAGCAATTTGAGCAAATACTTGTTTAATCAAGGGTGCTTGCTCCTGAGCATCTTCATGTCTTTTTGGTGAGGCTGGGACATTTTGTTCATCTCCCAATTGTAGTGTGAAACCAGGTTGAGTACCTGCTAAGTCTTCATTGAGCTTTGTTCTCTTTTCAGTTCTCTGTTCTTCATCTTCTGAATCAATCACTGCTTCAACAATCTTGTTTGATCCAGAGTTATTTGATACTCAGCCTGTGTCTCCATGCTAGCCTTCATCTTCTGATTTCTTTCAGCAATCTGAGCAAATACTTGTTTAATCAAGGGTACTTGCTCCTGAGCATCTTCATGTCTTTTTGGTGAGGCTGGGACATTTTGCTCATCTCCCAATTGTAGTGTGAAACCAGGTTGAGCACCTGCTAAGTCTTCATTGAGCTTTGTTCTCTTTTCAGTTCTTTGTTCTTCATCTTCTGAATCAATCACTGCTTCTTTACTCCTCTTGTTAGATTTCTCAGATATGACAGGGGTTTGAATATTTGATCCAACAAAACCTGCAAAACCTTTATTTTTCTGCTTTCATGAATAAATGTTGAATATCCATTTTCAATTTTCCTATTAGAAATCACTTTATGGGGGTCATAAGCGCACTTATCTCCTAACAACAAATGCATTCCATCTAACATCATAGTGACTTCATCAGCTGCCTGTCTCATATTGACTATAAATGGACCCATAGACATATGTAGCTTAAACATATGACCCTTCTTCATAGGCACAAAATGTACTTGGTCAACATTTAAATTGTGCCTAAAGAACTCCAAAGCAAATAATCTCATAGGCACAAATACAGGAAGTCTATATGGTTCTACCCCAACCCCATAAAGTCTAATTTCTGAATGATCTTCAAAAACGTACCAATCACCAAACTTACAATTCGTTCCCAGCTGCAAGAACTCTTGATCCTTTGGCAGGAAGCATGGGGGAGGAACCCCATTCAGAATTTTATATGCAGTAGACATAAAATGGTTTACAAAATCAAACAAACCCTCCTCATTCTCCTCTTTTCTTACTATGTCAGTCCAAAACACTACTGACTGCCTCTTTTTATTTATATCCATGATATTTAACCCCAGATGCAAGAATTCTTCTACATTTTGATATAAAAAGAGATAAATAATAAGAGAGGAGAACCTGAATGACCCAGTTAGTGATAAGCTCATGAGCTGAGTATTGACAACTTCTTGCCAATATGAAGGAATATCCAGCAGTACCCCTGGCTTCATCATCAAAGAAAACATTCCCAGAACTGATTTGTCAATTGTGCTGTCATCTTCTTTTTCCAATATTTTGAAATGCACCTCAACACCGGTCAGACTTCTTCGTCAAAAACCTCCATGGAGAATTCTTTGCTGTCAGGTACAAACTGCTTCATATCTGGCTTCAGAAAAAAGACAAATTGATTGAATTCTTGACCTGCAAGATTATCATAACGTGCTATCAATGAATCATCAGTAAATTAGACATAGGATTTTGACTCAGGGTAACACAGAGCTTGACGAATTAATAGGATTGAGACTTGCAAAACATTTTCTCCTTGACAATTCATTACAAAACACTTGCCCGGGTACATGACAGACACTAGCCAATACACAAACTCAGGAAAAAGGTGCGTTCTTGGAATGCATGCGGACAATACACCTGCTTTGACCATAGCGGTGAAAATTGGAGAGGCTTTGTCATTTAGATAGACCTGTTGATAGAACTGAAGGTGATCTAAAGAACAAATAGTATCATGAATATCCCTCTCAGTGTTCATGAGAGGAATATGATTGGATGAACCTGACAGAGACTGACGCTTGGCCATAATTCTGATTAGGGGTGGCGAAAAATGACAAGGTGGCGGACAACAAAGGAAGACGCGGGCGCAGACAAATTGACAAATACACAGAAGCAACAATAACCTTGTGAGGATTGGGACAAATTTTAAATAGGTGGCACAGGGCTCATGACTTAAATGCTGAGTTGACGCGCCAAAAGACCGTTAATGGTACCATGACATGTCTGCTAGCTGTCGCCAGTTGCTTACGTCATTGCAGAAGCCTCGAAGGTACGGAGAACTTATCAGGGTCATGCCTCCGCAGTAAATCTTAACTGTAGATCTTGATCGGCCTTGCAGTCAACTGAGTCAACTGTGGAGGCATCCTCCTTGTTAACCAACGCGCTAAATGTGCCCGCCATTGCCACTTTTATTTCCTGCCAGACGAATCATCAGATCCCGCTCATCAACTTGCTCGTTTGTTAACTGAGCATTGGGACCAACTTTCATGAAAATTTTAAGGTATTAAACTTTAAACTTATACAAAAAAATATTACATTTTTTATGCTAAAGTATGTGAAACTTTGTACTTTAACATACATTTTCATAATTTTCTTTTTTTTTGTATTTTTGAAAAAATTAAAATAAAGGATATTGCAAATGAGCCACAACAAGTACCATGACCAAGACTCAGACCCTTGACCTATGTATGCCTCCAAGACCTTGTCATTGCTTCTTTGTTGATCTCCAACACTGATCCTTCTTTTCTTTTTTAACCTGCATTGACTTGCACCAACACTAGAGAACTCGGTCTCTATTCCTTATTCTTTACTTCGCATATCCTTGAAGCCTTATTCCCTTGAGGGATATTACTTTCTCGAACTTCAATTCAAAGTTTATTTATGCATAGATCACAGACTTTATTCCACTTTTGATTTTAGGTACATGTCACCGTATCCATCTCAAGTTAGACCGCATTCTTCTTTTGACTGTCCGCAGCTTCTTCACACTGATCTGCAATCATTGCTTCAGAGTAATCCACAAAAAACTTCTCCAAATAGATCCGCACCTTATGTCAGCACTTAACACACTTGAATGCTGCTTTAACTTCTTATTTAATCTAGACTTCATCGCATTGTAATATCTCAAAGACATCCGCAATTCCCTTTCCTTAAATGAGCCGCAACTTCCTTATATATAGTCCCTTTTCTCTATTTTTAGGCTGACCCTACAACAAGCTTATAGGCCGACTTCATCACTGCATATAGGCCGACTTGGAGAGCACATTTTCCAGCGTTAATGATGTGAATATGAGGGTTGTCTTGAGCCATTCCTTCACAGTTTCATGACAAGGTCTTGAAGGCATATTTTGATGACTAGACTCTTCATATACTTGACTCTTAATTTACCTTTATAATCAGAAGAAAAACCCTAATAGACATCAAGAAGAAGTCTATTGACCTATAATAAAAATCTTGCTCATGAAACCCATGAAGCAAGCATAAAAAAAAATACATTTTATTATCTTTGTCTTCTTCTTTACATAAATACATAATTACATAGTCAATATGAAGATCGATCCTAGTTACACTTTTCAACACTCCCTCTTAACTAGGGAGGTATTCATATAGGTACATGGTCACTTTCAAACTAAAGAATCTCATAAGAAGAATCAGATTGGTAATCACATTTGTATAGCATCATATCAACCAACATTGTCCTAGTGCAAGGCCTTGACTAACAACCCCATCTCTCAACGAGACAATGGGCTACAATGCTGGCGAGACACATGACTTATAGACACCATAGTCATTGTCTCTCCAAGGTACATACTCAACCTAGGTGTTCCCAGAGTATGGCCTTCTTGGACTATTCTTCTCTTGGGTACCCAACCCTCAAAGAACATTGGTCCCTGACTACTCTTATCTTGAATGGCCTATCAAATTCTCAAAAAGTATCGAATGCCAGATGATTACCCAATCCTCCATTCTGTCTTCCCAAGTGAAGACCAGAATGATGTGTCTATCCAATCTCTCCACATGGCCTTCACTGAGACTTACGACTGTTAGTCCTGGTCTAGTGCATGACACATGTATTAGAGAATCATATACGTCACTCTCTCTTATCTCATGAAGGACATACTTAAAGTTTCTTCCAAGCTAGAAACTTATCATCAGGCTTCCTCTCAACCAGGGACTTGTAGAAGCAATGGTGAGACACCTAGCTGCTCATGAAGAATTCCTCCCCTCGATGTCATGATATTGAGGAATCTTCAACCTTTGGCTCCATAGGGCATAGATCATCCATCACTTTCATCTTTGAGTCATGTTAGCTATCATAAAGTGATTCATTAGGCTTCCTTATCTAGACCACCTCTATGCCATGCTTTTCTTCGAACCATCTCCCAGGGATTTTACATCCTTCCACATGATTGGCAGCCCTGCATAAACTCATCCAGATAAACATATACATATGAAATTTTAAATTAAAAGTTACCTCAGTGATGATCTTTCACCATGACATCTTCCTGTAGACATCGTTATCCTTTATTCAGATTGACACATCTCCTAAAGATATGTCTTGTCAAAGGTCTTCTTCTTTACCAGACTTCTATCAGAGTCTATATATCCTCCCAGGAGATCTCCTAGTCACATCTTCTTGGCTTCCGGATGATAATCGCCTCTTTACATGGTTGCACTTCATGATCTCTTCAATTCTTTCTACGCACAACTTCATACCCAGGAATTGCTAGTATCCAGCTTCTTGTTTTTATACAACTACCTCATATTCCATATGAGGACATATTTATTTTCATCTATTAGTGGAAACCTGTGCACCGTGAGAGATCGTCCTCCATAGATCATACTTTTAAAGATAGAAGTCCATTACCTGCAACCATATGACATGACTTCACAACATCCATTGTCAGCATATAAATATATATATACCTCATACCTTTTTCCTTTGAGTCATCTTGTAGCAATTTTACCAGAATGAATGTAGGAATTTACAGGGTAAGTTCCTTAGATAAAAAACCAAAGGTCACCGCTCACAAACAGATCACAAATCAGTACACCAGTATTATCACGTGGTTAAAACCCTCGAAGAGGGAAACAGTCCACGGCCTGAGCCAACACGACTACTTCAGGCAATTTATTAATATAAAAAGAAAGATTACATGTGTTTCTCTCATAAACGAATACTGGACAAATGACCCTCCATGCTCTTTAAATGGAGATCATGGAACAATCGGGTGTTAAGCCATGGATCAAGTGTCGTTAATACCGAGGAGAGAGTGAACCGTCGGATCACTACAAATCGTGACTGTCGGATTATAAGTTACAAATGTACATAGTAAAAAAACACACTTTACCTACTCTACACTAGACTAAGTTATTCTTAACTATTTCCTATGTGTCGGAATATCCTAACATCCCCCCTTAAGAACAACTTGGGATAGGATTGAAGGATTTACAAAGGTGACTCAAAAGGAGCCTATTTCCTATGTGTCGAAATATCCTAACATCTCCCCTTGAGAACAAATTGGGATAGGGTTGAAGGATTTACAAAGGTGACACAATAGAAGAAGGAAGGAGGCATTAGAGCCTATCCCCCCTTAATGTTAACTTTCCTGAACTCTAAGCATGGATCGAAGTTTGGTAAACTTCGCTTCTGTGAGAGCCTTTGTAAAGATATCAGCTACTTGATCGTGGGTTGGACAGTACTGCACTTCAAGAACACGGTCATGAATGAGCTTTCTGATGAAGTGTATATGGAGCTAAATGTGTTTCATACGCTGATGCTGAACTGGATCTTTACATAGCTGAATGACACTCCGATTATCACACCAAAGTGTAGTTGGATGCTGCTGATGAAGACCAAATTTAGATAGGATTTGACGAAGCCACATGGCTTCCTTGCTGGCTTCAACTGCACCACGATACTCTGCTTCTGCTGAAGAAAGAGAGATGGCACTTTGTTTCTTACAAGACCATGTAATAGGTCCTAAACCAAGTGTGAATACATATCCTGTAGTAGACTTTCGATCATCAGGGTCACGAACCCAATCAGAATCAGTGAAACCAATCAACAATGGAGATGCTCCTACACTATAACGAATCTCGAACTGAACTGTACCTTGAATATATCGAAGTATTCTTTTAGCTGCTTTCCAATGACTTTCATGAGGTTGGTGCATAAACTGAGCGACAAGACCAACGACAAAGAAAAGGTCAGGATGGGTATGGGTTAGATACAAAAGTTTACCAACAAGTTGACGATATAAGGTAGCATCAACTTCAGGGGTAGTACAAGTGACTGAAAGCTTGACTCCAGACTGAAAGGGAGAAGGGGCTGGCTTACAATATTCCATGTGAAAGTGGTGTAGAAGATCACAGGCATACTTGGACTGAGAGAAGGTAATACCTTCTTTGGATTACAAGACTTGAAGACCAAGGAAATAATGCAAGTGTCCTAAGTCTGTCATTTCAAACTTCTTTTTGAGGCTAGACTTCACATGGTTTATATGGTTGGGATCACTACCAGTAAGGATAAGATCATCAACGTAAAGAACAAGGATGGTGAAGGACTTTTCCACTTTCTTGGTGTAGACAGTGTTGTCAGAATGATACCTAGAAAAGCCATTATCTAATAGAAATCTATCCATTTTGGCATACCAAGCCCGAGGAGCTTGTTTGAGACCATAGAGAGACTTCCTAAGGCGACAAACAAGGGTAGAGTCGTTTTAGATAAAGCCAGGGGGTTGTTCCATGTAGATTTCTTCATGCAAATCTCCATGTAAGAAGGCGGATTTAACATCCATCTGATGGACCTCCCATTTAAAGGAGGCAACAAGGGAAAGAACAAGGCGGATATAATTCATTTTGGCAACAGGGGAGAAGGTTTCAAAATAGTCAATGCCTTCAACTTGTGAAAATCCTTTAGCAACAAGACGAGCTTTATGTCTATCCACTTTTCCATCTTGTCCAAACTTTGTTTTGTAAACCCATCTGCATCTGACAAGTTTTCTTCCTTTTGGAAGAGGAACAAGATCCCATGTATCGTTCGCCAATAAGGAACAATATTCTTCATTCATAGCTTCATCCCAATCTGGATGACCGGAAGCTTCTTCAAAGGTGTCTCGATCAGGATTTTCTAGAACTTGAGCCAATAAGGAAGAGGCTCTTTCGAACTGAGAATGTGTACGTCGCCGATCTGTAGGGTCACCTTTAAGAGAACTTGCTACATGCCGGGTAGAGCGGACCCATCTTGGAAGCTGCGGAGCTGAAGGAACATCTTCAAGAGGTGGAGGAGGATTGTCATCCTCGCTGTCATCATCTGAACTAGAAGGAATGCTGTCAAAAATAGAAGAGATAGAGAGAGGTGGCACATATGCCAAATCAGGCTCGCAGGCCAAAGGTGGCACACTCGCTGAACTAAGCTCGCAGACCGATATATTTTTATCAAATTTTACATCTCTTCTAATGATTATATTTTTGGATTTTGGTTGAAGAAATCTATATCCTTTAACATCTTCAAAATATCCAACAAAAATGCATTTTTCACTCTTAGGTTCTAAGGCTTTATGTTTCGCATCTAGAATATGGGCCCAAGCATCACTTCCAAAAACACGAAAGTGACTTACATCTAGTTTGATTGAGCTCCAAGCTTCTTCTGGAGTTATATTCTTTAAAACCTTAGTAGAAGTGCGATTTACTATGTAATTTGCACAGTTAGTTGCTTCTTCCCAAAAATTGAGACCAAGTCCTTTAGATTGAAGCATACAATTAGCCATTTCTTTTAAGGTGCGATTCTTCCTTTCAACTCTACCATTTTATTGTGACGTATATGGAACAGTATGTTGCAATTGAATGCCATGCTCAGTGCAAAAGTTGATAAGTATTTTGTTAACATATTCTCCTCCATTGTCTGATCTTCACTTAAGAATTTTATGTCCAGATTGTTTCTCAACAAAGGCCTTAATGGCCAAGAACATGTTAAAAAATTCACTCTTGAGTTTTAAGAAGTATACCCAAGTGTGTCTAGAAAAATCATCAATGAAAGTTAAGAAGTACTTGCAACCAGAGAAAGAAACAATAGGAAGTGGACCACATAAATCACTGTGCACAAGCTGCAAAGGGGCTGAAGCGTGCCAAGAGGCACGTTTGTCAAAACTATCTCGATGATGTTTTCCGAGTACACATCTGGAGCAAACACCATCTCGACAAGATACCATAGGAAGACCTGTCACCATATTTTCTGTATATAGAGTTTGAAGAGAGTGATAGTTTAAGTGACCAAATCGCTCATGCCAAAGTTTGCTCACTTCATCATTATGAGCAACAAAAACAGAGGGAAGACATGATGACTGAAAGTTGTCAAACTTATACAACCTTGTGGAATCATCAACAATTCCAGTAGCTAAAATATGTCTAGGATCTTTGAGGTCCTTGATTACAACATCGTGAGGTGAGAATTCTACTATTTTCCCTTCACCTGAATGAGTTATCTAATAAATAGATAGAAGGTTGCATGACAAGGTAGGAACACATTGTACATCATTAAACTGGCCATTATCTAGATGAATGGTTCCAGATCCTACAACACTAAAAGATCTATCATCACCAACATAAATATGTTTGGTGTTAGAATCATTTAAAGAAGAAAACATGGCTTTATTTTTGGCCATGTGGTAAGAAGCTCCAGAATCAATGAGCCACTCATGAGAATGAGAAGAAGAAGATACATTTAATGCATAACCAGATGATTGACAACCACAAGCAGATAGTGCTATTTTTGAAGATGAAGTTGAAGAGGTCTCCAAATTGATGTGGTGCTTCTTCATTGCTGCTTCCAAGGCTTCCATCTTTTTAAAACATTTGGACTCTACGTGGCCATCACGATTACAAAAGTTGCAATGTCTATTTGTTTTCTTCCCTTTGTTTTTTGTTGCCTTATTAGTTTGGTGAGTTGCTTTTTCAGTTTGTGGCTGAAATTTCTTAGGACCCTTGTTTGGTTTAGGACTATACTTTTTAGGATACCGCTTCTTGGGATTCTTTTGATAGGGTTGCTATTGGGCTGCTAAGGCTTTCTTAGAAGCGTTTTCAGAAGTGATAAGACCAAGGTGTAAGAGTTTTTCTTGTTCTCTTATCAAAGAATCACAAAAGGCTTCAAAAGAGGGGTTCTTGTAGGCGCTTCCTGAAGAAATGATGGCTTCTCTAGTGGAATGGAAGGTGGAAACAAATACAGAGTATGCAGGGCCAAGCTTAGCAAGAATAGAATAGATGAGGCTACCATCTTCCTTTTTGACCTTACAATCTTCTAAAAGAAGTCTAAGGGTCTTGAATTTGGACAAAAAGTCTTCAATAGAGGAGGAATTATTAGGGTCCAAAGCAGGGTTGCGGGGAAGCTTCCCCCCCCCCTTGTTCCCGCTCCCGAAACGCGCTCCGTGCGGGATCGTTTTGGGAGCGTTCGGAAACGTGTTCCCAAAAACGCTTCCTGAGGGGAGCGTTTTTTAAACGCCAGAAGCGGTTGGGGAACGAACGCTCCCCGAACGCTCCCCGAAACAAAAAATGCTTCCCACCGGGTGGAAATTTTTTTCAATGAAAAAAACAATTTGTTTATAGGGGGGGGGGGGTTCATTTAGCTACTCTTTCCCTACGCGGACCCACGCACGGCCATAAATGGGTTTTAGGGCTGATGTGGAGGTAAGGGAAGCATTGACATTTCATTCATTTTCATCCTTTTACTTAAATTTTTAACATTACCATAAAATGACTCGGGATGTTTAAGAGTGGTTTCGACCTCATTGGATTTCATATGGAGAAACTAGAATTTTAGGTTTAACTCAAAATTCAGCAGACTTAATGTTTTTCAGGGTTTCATGGTTTGGGAATTTGCAATGTTTCCATTTGATTCTATCATGTGTAAGGGTATGATATTGGCATTTGATCAAGAGCATGAAGTCCTTTAAGAACCTTGATGTACCCTTCAATCAAAGGAAAAAAACTGGTTAGGCATGCTAATCTTTTTCTACCGGATTTTAAGGTTGAGGAGATGAACCCTTCACTCAAACCAAAATCACTGGTTAGGCATGTTAAACTTTTTCAATTTCTATCATGTTATTAGGTTGAGCAATCCAAGTCTAAAGAATTTGAGCTAGATGATGTTTATGTATCTCTTGTTGATGATCCCATTTCTAGTAGCGATGAATCAATGATGAGTTTCATGAGAGACCATGTTGCTCAGTGATTTGTAGTTTTGATGTCTATTTTTGCTACTACTACTACTACTATAGTTGTAGAGGAGTTTTAGGAGTCCTCAAACTTTGAGCCATATTATTTATGTAGCTCATGTTGATGATCCCTTGTCTAGTAGTGGTGATAATTTTGATCATGATGAGGAGTGATTATGTTGTTGATCACTAATATGTAGTCTTGTATTAGACCAATGGCCTCATAGCTTGTGGCATTGTTTTTGGACTTTATGGGCCATTTGGAGCCTCATTTCTTATGTATTCTTCGATGATATGTATTGCACTCGGTGCCATTTTGATATATTCACCTTTGCATGGTATATAAATGAGCAAACTTTGCATATTTTGTCTCTATTGGCTTGGAATCATGGTTGCAAATCTTAAAAATAGTTTTTTTATTAAAAAAAATTATTTAATGTATTTTTTTAAAAATCGGTTCATTGAGATCTGACCGCTCCCGGTTAGACCAGTTCCGGTTAGAAACCCGGTTCATTAGGTCCACCGGTCCAGTCACCAGTTCCGGTTCCGGTTTTAATAACTATGCTCACACAGATCCAGAGGTACAAGAGGGGTACATGAAGGCATTAGACAAGTTGGTACCTGACAGGGAGGAGTGTGCTAGATTGCGCCTTGAATTAGGCAAATACTTCAGTTGCACTGCTAACTTTGGTTCTTTCCATGCAATGGAAGACAGGGACAAATTTGATTCTCTCACGTGGTGGGAAGCATATGGCGGCATGGGACTTTTGCCAAAGTTGGCTAAAAAAGTTCTCTCACAGGTTGTGAACACTTCTTTTGGAGAGAGGTGTTGGAGCACCTACAGCTTCATACACAATGTGAGAAGAAACAGGCTGAATGAAAACCAAGCTGAAAGCTTGGTTTATGTGCATTACAACTTGAGGTTGTTGAGCCATTACTGTGATCGAGAAAATGAGGATCAATCATACAGAGTCTGGGACAACAACCCAGAGGATGATAATTTGGAGGACGACACGGTACATATGGAAGAATTGGAAGCAAAATTTTTTAGGGATGATGACGAAGCATCAGCAGCAACGCCACACACAGGGCCAGTCCCACCATCTACTGGTAGCAGTGCGGGTGCGGGTGCCAGTGCCAGTGCCAGTTCTCGATATCACACTATTGTTCCTTTGCAGATCCAGCCTCCACTTTCTAGTCATGGTCGTGGTACTCCTGAGAGTACTAGAAGACCACCATTTCCTCGTGGCTCACACAAATTAGACATTTCTCGTGGGCATGGCAAGGGGCCAGCCAGTATATAAAATAGATTTGTTGTTTACTAGTCTTTTCTATTTGTTGTTGATAGTTGAATAGTTGAAACTTGACTCTTTCATATATTTAATGACAATTTAAGTTTGAAGTTTGAATTTGAAAGGTGAAACTTTGAAGTTGGCATTTATAAGTTTACAAGTCATTATGAATTATGAATATGATGCTTCATGAAAGTTATATGGTGATCAATGAATCAATGATGATAAATGTTATATAATATCAATAATGATAAATGTTATATATTGAATTTTAAAATCAATGAATCAATGATGATAATTGGTATATATCAATGATGATAAATGTTATATATTGAAATTTGAAATCAATGAATCAATGACGATAAATGTTATATATCAATGATGATAAATGTATATTGAATTTTGAAATCAATGAATCAATGATGATAAATGTTAGATATTGAAATTTAAAATCAATGATGATAAATGTTATATATTGAATTTTGAAAGCTTGAAACCTTCAGATTGATGATTTGCGAGACTCAAGAGTCAATATGTTGTATGCTTCCAACTTGTGGGCGTGGTTGATGAAGATTATAACTTCTAGATGATTGATGTTATGTGATTCAATCTATGTTTTTATGTTTTTTATGTCTAATTCATCATTCTACATGTTTTTGTTGACATATATGCATCAAAATATAATATATATATATATATATATATATATATATATATATATATATATATATATATAAACTCTCCCGGAAACGCTCCGGACCGGAAACTTCTAAAAATGGCGCTCTCGCTCCCGCTCTCGCTCCGCGTTTTCACTCCCGCTCCCAAGTAACCTTGGTCCAAAGTAAGCAATTCATTTTCAAGTTGGTGGGCCCTGATTTGATTTTGAATGCCAAAAACAGTGTTTTGCTTTTTCAGAGCTTCATCAGGGGTGTCAATTTCAAGGATATGAAATCGAAGATCTTGAGCAATGGACATTCCTATCAACCCTCTTGCTTGATCTTGTTTATTTTCCCATTTAGCGACTTTTCTCCATCGTTAGGTTTAGTTTCTTGTCCTGTGGTTATTCTATAAAGCCCTTTACTTGTAAGTAAATCTACCATGTGAGGTAGCCATTGGAAATAATTGGTGCTGTTAAGAATAACCGGGCAAACACTTTCCATTTTTTAAAAATTGAAGCTGAAAAGGGCTGAAACTAGCTGCTCCAATGGAAAGATCTCGAAAAATTAGGCTGATTCCAAAAAAAAAAGGGCTCGAAATATGGCTTCCAAATGAAGAACTTATGCTTTTTTAAAAAACTGAGTTGTAGATGCCGAATAGTTACGGGAACGGTTTGAAATTTGATGATGAAGTTCACCTTTAAAAAACAAAATCCTGCCCCGTTAACAAAAACCTTTTTACAAAAGAAGCTTGAGAAAGAGACTTGAACCCAAGACCTCTATTCTCATAAACTAACTTCTCACTAAGTGAGATAGTAAAATGATTCTGTAATTGTTTGAAAGGAGGAAGGTTTTTTTTTCTTTTTTCTTTTATAAATGTTTAGTCTCTGGTGTGCGTTCTTTTTCCTGCACAAAAAACACAAAATCCGAGCAAAAAAAAAAAAAGGCAAGCCTTATGGCAGAATGTTAGATTTTCGGTTAGCCTTACCGGCAACTATCTATTTTTTTACTATTTCTGATTTCTCGAGATCGCACAAAAATGCGGGTAAAGAGCATACGTAGCAAAAAAAATCCCTTTTTTTTTGTTTCTGATATGCCAAGATCACACACAGCGCAGAGCAAAGAGCATACACAGAGAAGAGGGTATAGTTCCGGCAAATAAATAAAACCTAAAAACCGAAATAAACAGAGGGAACCGAAATAAGTAGAACTATTAACAAATATAACTGTAAAACAGATACTTTATAAGTTTATACCTCTAGATCTAAACTGACATAACTTGGGCAACTGGAAACCTTTTCTCTTGAAATGAAAGGGGTTCCTCACTGCAACAAACGCTCTAGACACAACAGAGTAGCTCTCCAGGCTCGAAAATGTTCAGAAATAGTAGATCTAGAAAACGACAGTCGCATGCAGTGAAATCGGTTTCGGATTTGGAGCAACAACGGATGCGACCCTCAAAATAGCTCTGATACCATATAAGAATTTACAGGGTAAGTTCCTTAGATCAAAAACCAAAGGTTGCCGCTCACAAACAGATCAAAAATCAGTACACCAATATTATCACGTGGTTAAAACCCTCGAAGAGGGAAACAGTCCACAGCCTAAGCCAACGCAGCCACTTCAGGCAATTTATTAATATAAAAAGAAAGATTACATGTGTTTGTCTCATAAACGGTTACCGGACAAATGACCCTCCATGCTCTTTAAATGGAGATCGTGGACCAATCGGGTGTTAAGCCACAGATCATGTGTCGTTAATACCGAGGAGAGAGTGAACTGTCAGATCACTACAAATCGTGACCGTCAGATTATAAGTTACAAATGTACATAGTAAAGAAACACACTTTACCTTCTCTACACTAGACTAAGTTATTCTTAACTATCTCCTATGTGTTAGAATATCCTAACAATGAAGAACTTCGTTCCATTGACCTGCTTCATCAATATGTCATCACATCCTAATTCCATAATTTTGTAGTATAGAATTCTCGATGAAACCTTTCTGCTTTCTTTCTAATCAGTGAATCCATAAAAACTCCATTAGAAAAAGTGAACACTTGTTTCCATGATGACCCTTGATCTTGATGATTACCTTCCATCAATGTTGTTTATCAATGAGGTTTTCCAGGAGCTGTTTCACGAAGAGCTCCTACCATGCTTCTATAATGATGCTATTAATATATTGTAAATTTTCGTAGATGTTCTATGCTTGATGCAACTTTACTTTTATACCTGATATCAAACAACAATCACATCAACAAGAAAGTAAAACGTTGATAGAACATACCAATAGATTGACGGAAAACAAGCCAAAAATACACTTAACTTGATGAAAAAAAAATATTTGTTGTGGTGCATTACGACGGTCAACAGGATGCTTCAACCAGCAAAGTCTCCTCACGGTCAGCCAACTAGAATGTGTCAGACAACCCTTTCGGACAACTCTACAACGGTCAACCCAAAGTCAACAAAAATCAACGCTGTCTAGTCAATGGTCAACGCAAAACAACAGCATGAAAAATTCAACACATTCAAGTCAAAGTCAACATCCAGCCTCGATTTTTGTGCCAAAAGATGTGGACTGCAGAGATCGAGGTTTTAGGAGAGTTTCGGGTCAAGTTGACCAAAGTCAATGCTGGTCAAATCTGCGCTGAAAACTTAGACCAGATTCGAAACCCTAGTTACTGCTTTTTCCCACGTGTGAGTGAAGATGAGCCTCCAAGATGATGATCGAACCAATCAGATGCAGAGAGAGAATGTGTGATGATTGATGGTGAAAATGACCTTCAACGTTGACCTATATATATCCATCAGTGAGGGTGTGTGACACATCTGTTGGGGCTTCAAGCCTACATTACAATTCTGGCCGACCTTGCACATAAGTGGAATTAAGTCAAAATAAATGTTCTGCTCATCGGATCAAGATGATCTTTAGATCGACCTTGCACCTCTTTGAAAGAGGAATCCAATAAAAGTATTGGCATCTTCATCTGAGCATCACAACATGGAGTTTGGATCTGGTTGTCCAAAATTAACACTCCCTCTCAACTTGGGAGAACTCCATCCACCTGTGCCATCCAAACATTGTGTGTCATCCCGTCGTAAATTGCTTTGTTGACTTCTTTATTTCAGAACAGAAAGGTGATTCACAAAGACATCACTCCTGGCTGACAAAATTAGCTCAGAGGTCCGAAACCTCTATAGGACTCAAAGGAGTCACATACCAACCCAAAGTTGGTTTAACTGACCTGAAGTTAGTTGGAGGTCCAAAACCTCACTAGACTTGATCCCATATCAAGTGGTTGGACACGTGCCATCCTAGACATGGAGAGTACGACAATCTCCGATGCGTCCATCGGTCTTTGCTACTGGTCTCTAGCTTTCCCACCTCATTGGCCAAATGAGAGGTACTTCCCATGAGTCCGGGACTCCATGGGTAGGATGCATAAGTTGCACAGATCAAAGAGAGCTGAACCAACTCAATATTATAACGGTGGGGCAGAAGCACACCAACAAGGTTCGACAAGCCTAGCCTTGTGGTTGCTTATAGCTCCAAGAAGCTATCCCCAAAGTCCCCTGGAGCTCCCAGAGCTCATCGTCCAATACGACCCTCATAATAGGATCGTTCCACAATTCCAAGATTCTCAAGGAAGGTTAGGAACTTGACCTTCCCCAAGGGCTTTGTGAGAATATCTACGACCTGCTCATCAGTTCCTATATGATCGAGCCTTATGGCGCCTCGCTGTACCATATCCCGAATAAAGTGGTACCTGATATCAATATGCTTGGATCGATCGCGGAACACTGGATTCTCTGACAAACGAATCCCACTCTGGTTATCACAAAGGATAACAATGGTATCTAGCACATGCCCGAACAACTCACTGAAGAGCTTTCGCGACCAAACTGCTTCACAATAGGCCATACTTGCTGCAATGTATATGGACTCAGTGGTTCTCAAAGCCATCGACTTCTGCTTCCTTCTCATCCAAGATATCAAAGCAGACCCAAGTGGGAAGTAGCATCCAGATGTGCTCTTGCGATCCACCACACTGCCAGCCCAATCGGCATCAGTATGTCCATGGAGTCTCAAACTCCCGACTGTGTATCTCAGCCCATGGTTTATGGTATCTATTCGGCTTCTTACTTTCTCGGAATGTCCCCCTTGGGACCATATGTCTCTCGGCATCTTCGAGAGTATCCTGGAGCCATGAGGGTCTTTGCTTCATTGAAGGAGGTGGATCAATGGGGTCCATCGATCCTTCAACATTGGGCATCGTCTCATCCTTCAGTTCTTCTTGATTCTCAAACCTTACTTCATGATCTTCCTCAGAGCTTGGAAGATTTATCACGTTCCTGAGGGTAGCATCTTCATCAAAGGAAACATCGTGGCAAATCTCCACTTCTCTTTGACCAGGCACATAGACTCTATAAGCCTTAGAAGTTTCACTGTAGCCCACAAACATTCCCTTCTTCCCAGAAGCATCCAGCTTGCTCCTCTTCTCTTTTAGCACATGAAAATAAATGGGACAACCAAAAACTCTAAAATGAGAGACGTCAAGTTTCTTACCAGAGAAAACCTCTTCGGGGTTTTTGGAGTCTAGAGCAGAATTCGAGCATCGATTTTGTATGTACACATTAGTGTTCGCAGCTTCTCCCCACAGAAACTTCGAAAAACCTTGGTCACATAGCATGGCACGGGTAGCTTCCAAAATGGTCCTGTTCTTCCTTTCAACAATGCCATTTTGCTCAGGAGTATATACGGTTGTGGTTTCCCTCTTGATGCCATCTTCTCTGCAAAAGTTATTGAACTCGTTCGTCTCATATTTAGTGCCATTATCGGTCCTCAAAATCTTGATCTTCTTCCCTTTTTGATTTTCCACCAAGGCTTTGAAAGTATGAAACCACATGAAAGCCTCATCCTTCTTCTTTAAGAAGTATATCTAGGTCTTGCGAGAAAAGTCATCTATAAATGTCATATAATAAGAACATCCTCCCAAGGATGTCACAAATAACATACTAGACAAATCAGAATGTATCAATTGCAAGACATCAAATGTCTTTGTGACACTTGAGGGGAAAGGTCCCCTTGTATGCTTTCCTTCGGCACAACCCTAACATACATCTTCATGATCATTTTTGAATTCGGGTATCCCTGTCACCACCTTCCTTGCTTTGGGAAGGGCTTTTTAATGGTGTCCAAACCTCCGGTGCCATAGTTTGGTTTGACGGATAGTATCACATGTCATAGCCCCCAGTGGACTTCCTCCAACCTGGTAGAGTGTATCAACTCTAAACCCAATCGTGATAGCTTCCTTGAAACTCTTCTTCTAGATGCGTACCTTCCCATCGACGAATGCCACATTGAAACCTTTGTCTTCCATGGTTGAAATAGACACAAGGTTCTTCTTCAAATCAGGTACATATAGTACATCTTGCAAGTGAAGGACTTGACCTTGAGATAGATGGAGGGTCACAGTCCCAGTCCCTTTCACGGGATAGGTGGCATTATCTCCAAGGATAATTTTCTGATTAGTATCCTTCTCAACCAGGTCTGAAAGTGCTTCCTTAAACCTAGTGAGGTGCCTTGAGGCACCACGATCAATCAACCAAACATCCATAGTGTCGGGCGGAGATGCAGCAGAGAGGGCAGATACAAGAATGAATTCATTTCTCTTATCATCAACAACATTTGATTCCTCATACTTGGAATTTCTTGACCTTTTGAAAGGTTGCCCATTTCCATTGCGACCAGAGGGAGCCTTCCTCTTTCCTTTGAACCTATTGTTCCTTTGATTGCCATTCTTGTTGTTGTTGTTGTCATCATCCCCGGTAGAATCCTTCTTATTAGGGCATTCTCTAGCATAGTGGCCGGTCTTGTTACATGTGTAACATCTTCCTTTCTTTCCTTGGGCCCCTGCTCTTCCATGGTTCCTCAGACCACCATTGTTCTTCTTCTTAGCACGAGCGGTGAAGGCAAAATTACCTTCATTTTCATATTCCATCATTCTTGTCAACTCTTGAGTGCATCTGGACAATGCTTCGTCAAAAACAGGAATTACATTGTTATTGAGAATGGTAGTAGTGAATACATGCCATTCAGAGGAGACACCTCCAAGTGCAGTGAGAACCATTTGTCGATCAACTATTGTCTCCCCAGTGGCCAGAAGATTATTCCTGATTTCGGTCAACTTCAGAAAATAAGATTGAACGGATTCATCCCTGCCTTTCTTAAGATTCTTCAATTGGTTCTTAAAGAAAAGGACTTGATTTGCATTGTTGACCCTGAACATATTGACCAACTTATCATACATCTCCTTGGATGTGCGCAACTTAGAGATGTAGGCAAGCAGACTCTTATGGATAGAATCCCGGATGATGAAATTTGCTTTGATTTCTCCCTTCTTATACTTTGACTTGGTGGCAGGAGGTGCAGATGATGGAGGCTCTTGGATTTTACCCTGCACATAGTCCATGACATATTGGTCTTCCAACATTAAATCCAAGGACATCTTCCAGGCATGAAAGTCAGCCTTGCCAGTCAACTTGTCATCAGCTTTGAATCCATTATAATTTGAGGTACCCATGGGTCCTTGACAAATGTTCCTTCTTCGGTGATTTCTCTCAATACAAACTTGGGCTTTGTCTTCACCTTGGCTCTGATACCATGTAAATTTTCGTAGATGTTTTATGCTTGATGCAACTTTACTTTTATACCCAATATCAAACAACAATCACATAAACAAGAAAGTAAAATGCTATTAAAACATACCAATAGATTGACGAAAGACAAGCCAAAAATACACTTAACTTGATCAGCAAAATATATGTGTTGTGGTGCGTTACGACAGTCAACAAGATGCTTCAACCAACAAAGTCTCCTCACGGTCAGCCAACTAGAATGTGTCACACAACCCTCTCGGACAGCTCTACAACAGTCAACCCAAAGTTAACAAAAATCAACGCTATCTAGTCAGCGGTCAACGCAAAACAACAGCAGCAAAAAGTCAACGCATCCAAGTCAAAGTCAACGTCCAACCTCGATTTTTGTGCCAAAAAATGCGGATTGCAGAGATCGAGGTTTTGGGAGAGTTTCGGGTCAAGTTGACCAAGCATTGACCAAAGTCAACATTGGTAGAATCCGCGCTGAAACCCTAGACCAGATCCGAAACCCTAGCTGCTACTTTTTCCCCCCTGTGAGTGAGGATCAGCCTCCAAGATGATGATCGAACCAATCAGATGCAGAGAGAGAATGTGTGATGATTGATGGTGAAAATGACCTTCAACGTTGACCTATATATATCCATCAGTGAGGGTGTGTGACACATCAGTTGGGGCTTCAAACCTACATTACAATTCTGGCCGACCTTGCACATAAGTGGAATTAAGTCAAAATAAATGTTCTGCTCATCGGATCAAGATGATCTTTAGGTCGATCTTGCACCTCTCTGAAAGAGGAATTCAATAAAAATATTGGCATCTTCATCTGAGCATCACAACATGGATTTTGGACCTAGTTGTCCAAAATTATCATATATATTGCTTCCTGTCATACTATTTTACAACGAATAGAAATCACTTAAATAGGAAGATGATCTCAATCATAATAAAGATCTCCCACTTCTTTCTTAGATTTCTTTATATTAGGTTCTTCCCTTATATCTTTGACTTGGGCTTCTTCCTTTTTCCCTTTGTTCTTTCTAAAGTTAGGACAATCCCTTTTATAATGCCCAAGTCCATTACATCCAAAGCATCATACTTTGTCCATATTCCTTCTTTTATTCTGAGGACCAAATTTTCTGAATCTTCCTTTCTTCTAGGACATGGCAACAAAGGCTTGATTCCCTTCACTTGATCCTATATCAGCTTTAGCTTTTAATCTTGTTTCCTCTATTTTACATAGATATCATAAATCGTGGAATGGTGTTGCTTCTTTCTTCCCATATAAGATTGAAGTGAAGTTTCCCCATTCTTCCGGTAGAGCATTCAACACCACGGTAGTCATCTCAGTATGAGACATTGTTAGATCCCTATATTACTAGTATAGTCCCTTATTGTTGTTAATGTAACCCCCTTATTGTTATTGTACCCCTGTAACCTCCATATTGTTATTATTGTGCCCTTAAATTATTATTGTTAGGTCGGCTAGGATTACATTGTGGCCCCACTAGGATTACATTGTGGCCTCATAGACTCCTATATATAGAAAGGAGGTTTTGTAATTTGAATCATTCAAGAATTGTTCATTCATGTAATGTATTGGAGGTTGCCCCCTCGAAGTGGCTTATTTCTAAGGCGTTGATATCTCTTTTCTTCTATTTTTGGAGCTGGTTTCACAACATTTGGTATCAGAGCTTTGGATTCTAGGGTTTTCACTGCTCCAAACTAGTCATCGTGGCATTTTCGCTATACCTTTTTTTAACGAAGGTTCAGAAGCTGAAATTTTTAGAGTGTGAAGCCGAATTCCTGAGGAACAACGTCGCAAAATTTCAGAGCTTGGTTCGCAATATTTTCGGAGATACGATTTGTGGAAGTTAGGGCTTTTTGCAGGCTCCTGAATTTAACCTAAATAGGTCATTGCGACATTTTCGCTATAACTTTTTTTCTACGAAGATTCAGAAGCTGAAATTTTTGGAGAGCGAAGCCGAAATCCG
The DNA here is from genome assembly GCA_034641835.2 of Pinus albicaulis. Lineage (NCBI taxonomy): Eukaryota > Viridiplantae > Streptophyta > Pinopsida > Pinales > Pinaceae > Pinus > Pinus albicaulis. The sequence continues at coordinate 780,137,303 of CM076575.1, read as the reverse complement.
AGGAACATCGTCGCAAAATTTCAGAGCTTGGTTTGCAATATTTTCGGAGATATGATCTGTGGAAGTTAGGTATTTTTCAGGCTCCCGAATTTCATCTCAAAGAGGTTATCGTGGGAAAATCTTCATAACTCTCTCTCTGAGCATCGGATTGGAACGCTGTAAAAAGTGGCCGCAAGTACACAGACTGTAGTTTCCTGTCTATCAATTTCAGATCCAAAGGAGGAAACAGGAAGACATGGCAAGTCGTACAAGTTCACTCTACTGAACCAGTCCATAATTTGGTCATTGTGGGAGATTGGACATATCTTTGCCTTGAAGAGTCCAAATCAGGTCAGACCTGTGACATCTGAAAGAAGCTTCAGAGAGCTACGACAAGGCCGAATTTCAGATATTGAGGACCCACAATTATATAGATAATTCAATTTCAATATAGAGCTCCTCAAAAGCAAGTAAAAGGTGTGTATTTTTTTCCCGAATTGCATAAGTCTTGTTTGAAGAATCAAGTTGAATTGATTCCAAGGGCATATTGTAGAATATATATCAGTATTAGATTCTAAAATGGCCCCTAAAAATAATTCAACACCCATTAAGCCTTTATAAGGCTCTAATATGACTCATGAAGACGAAGAATGGCAACATGACATATCAAAATTACAAGAGTAAGTGCAACAAATTTTGCTCTCACAAAGAGCAACAAAAAATGACATGGAAGTTTTGAAGAAAGGTGTGGAAACTAAGATGGATGGTTTGAAGAAAGATGTAGAATCTAAGATAGATGGCATGGAATCTGGCATGCAATCTAAGATGGATGACATGGAAGCTAAGATCGATGAAAAATGGAAAACATGAAGAATGATATAAAAGCAGACATGGAAGGTTTGACAAAGTTGATACAAGAAATGTTTCCTAATGGTGAAAAGATAGTAGAGGAACCATGATGAGAAATTGGAAATAAATGTTAATCGTGATTTCATAAAATCTAATGTTGGCGGGAAGAACCACCATATTCCAAAATAATATGAGTGGGGGAAGTTTGATGGAAAGGATCCCGTAACATGGATATTTACAGTGGAGCAATATTTTGATCTCCATAATGCAAAACACACAAAAGGCACGCATTGCAACTTTACATTTAGAACAAAATACATTCGTATGGTATTATGGCTTTGCTCCCGTAAAAAATTAATACTGGTGGTGTTTTACGTAGGAAATGGGATCAATGGGATAGCACATTATGAGAATACAAAGAGCAACACTTTCTTTAGCCAATTGATATATCTCAAACAAAAGGGTTTAGTGGGGGAGCACATTGAGGACTTCCAAAAATTGAATACAAGGGTAACTGATATTCTAGAGGAACATAGGATTGATCTCTTCATAGGTACTTTAAAGGATAACATTCAACATGAAGTTCGCGTTTTGGAACCTGATTCATTGGAGAAGGCATTCAGGTTGGCAAGAAAAATTGAATGTAAAATTATGGCGACAAGGAAACCTACCACTCACTTCGATAAAGAGAGAAGTGTTGCTACTCCTAGATTTCCACAACCTACAAGGTTGACACCACAACATTTGGAAGAAAAAAGAGCAAAAGGGCTTTGCTACAGTTGTGATAGCAAATACACTAAAGATCATAAGTGTGCTGAGAAGAAATTATTTTACATAGATTGTGAAGAGGAAGAAGAAAATGAACAAGAAGAGGATATACACCAGGAAACAACCCAAGAAAATGAAGAAATGCGTCCGACCATATCGTGTAATGCATTGGCCGGAATTTCCACTCCTCAAACTCTCAAGATAGAAGGACATATCAAGAAGAAAAAGGTAATAGTGTTGATTGATTCTAGTAGTACCCATAATTTTATTCATTGTAAGGTAGCCAAGCAATTGAATTGTTTCTTATACCCAGCACCAGAATGTCAAGTGATGGTTGCAAATGGAGGAACTATAAATTGCTCTGGAAAATGCCATAATATCAAGCTAACCATGGGGGAATATGTATTGAATAGTCCAATGCTTTCCATTCCTATGGGAGGTGCTGATGTTGTACTAGAAGTACAATGGTTACAATCTTTGAGGACGGTAGCTTTTAATTTTCAAGAACTTTTCTTGAATTTTTTTCAGAAGGAAAGGAAGTCGAATTACGGGGTATTGCAGGGAAGCCGAGAAAGATAATAAGCTCTAATGTCATGACAAAGCTTCTAAAGAAAGAACAACGAGGCATAATTGCACAATTATGCTCACTAAAAGTTCCAACATCAAAATCATCTATTTCTGCAGATCTCCAACAAGTCTTGGACAATCATTCCAAGGTGTTTGAAACTCCCAAAGGACTCCCACCTATTCCTGATCATGATCATGCTATTCATTTGATTCCAGGAAGTGTTCCTCCAAACATCAGGCCTTATAGATATCCTTATGTCCAAAAGAGCGAAATTGAACGTATGATTGCAGAAATGTTAGAGGCGGGTATAAATCAACCTAGTCAAAGTTCTTTCTCTGCTCCTGTAGTATTGGTACACAAGAAGGATGGATCATGGTGAATGTGTCTAAATTATAGGGAGCTCAATAAGCTCACCATTAAAGACAAATTTCCCATTCCTATGATTGATGAATTATTGGATGAATTACATGGAGCAATTTATTTTACCAAGTTGGATCTTCGTTCAGGATATCATCAAATTAGAATGAAGACTAAAGATATTCCAAAAACAATATTTCGAACTCATGAGGGTCATTATGAATTTTTGGTCATGCCTTTTGGCCTTACCAATGCACCTTCTACATTTCAAGGGTTGATGAATTCCATTTTCAAACCCTTCCTTAGAAAATTTGTGCTAGTATTTTTTGATGATATACTAATCTACAGCAGGTCTTTGAAGGATCATGTTCAACATGTTGACAAGGTGCTCAAACTATTGCAGGAGAAACAATTATATGCAAAAACATCCAAATGTTTCTTTGGAGTACAAGAGGTGGAATATCTGGGTCATATTGTATCTCACGAGGGTGTTAAAATAGACCCTAACAAAATTAAAGCTATTAAGGAATGGAAAGTCCCCACAACCATAAAACAGTTGCGAGGATTTCTCGGGTTAACAGGGTATTATCGAAAGTTTGTTAAGAATTATGGGAGAATAGCAGCACCTCTAACAACATTATTGAAGAAAGATGCATTTTCATGGACTCCTGAAGCAACTAAGGCCTTTGAATATCTTAAAGAGGCAATGTGCCTAGCACCAGTCTTAGCTATGCCAGACTTCACAAAAACCTTTATTGTGGAATGTGATGCCTCAGGAAATGGAATTGATGCTGTTTTAATGCAAGAAGGAAGACCCATTGCTTTTGAATGTCGTCTATTCAAAGGAAAGTATTTACAGAAACCTATTTATGAGAAGGAAATGTTAGCAATTCTGCATACACTAAAGAAATGGAGAACTTACCTAATGGGAAGACACTTCAAGGTAAAAATTGATCATGATAGTCTTAAACTCTTTTTGGAACAAAGACTATCTTTAGAAGAGCAGCAAAAATGGGTCACAAAGATGTTGGGTTATGACTTTGAAATAATCTACAAAAAAGGGAAGCTAAATGTTGTTGTAGATGCACTCTCAAAAAAAAATGAAGAGGTGGAAGCATTGATTTGTGCCATTTCTATTATCCAACCAGATTGGATAACCGAAGCAAGACATGAATGCAAGAAGGACGAAGAAGTATGGACACTCATTCAAAAGTTACAGCAAGATCCTAGTACATCTGATACATTTAGTTGGAAAAATGATTCCTTATGGTACAAAGATCGCTTATATCTTTGTAAGAATTCCCAACTAGAACAAAAGATTCTTTTGGAATTGCACACTTCTCCTTTAGGAGGACACTCAGGATTTTTAAAAACTTACCACAGGGTGAAGAAAGAATTTTTTTGGGATGGCCTTAAATCTGATATTCGAAAGTTTGTGGCGGAATGTTTGGTTTGCCAAAAGAATAAAGTGGAAACAATTAAGACCCCAGGACTTCTACAACCTTTATCCATTCCAGGTCAACGTTGGGAGGAGATTTCAATGGATTTTATCACAGGTTTACCTATGTCCGAAGGAAAGAGTGTCATCATGGTGGTAGTTGATAGACTTACCAAGTATGCACACTTTTGTGCATTATCTCATCCATTTAAAGCAAGTACAGTTGCTACTACATTTATGGACACAATTCAAAAGCTACATGGAAACTCAAGGGTTATTGTGAGCGACAGAGATCCCATTTTTACTGGAAATTTTTGGACGGAGTTATTTTCTTGTTTGGGTACTCAATTAGCTCATAGCTCATCTTATCATCCTCAATCTGATGGTCAAACTGAGATAGTAAATAAATGTTTGGAAGGATATCTTCGTTGTTTTGTATCCGATAAACAAACACAATGGGTCAAGTGGTTACCTCTTGCTGAATGGTGGTATAACACTTCCTTCCATACTGCAGCAAAAATGACCCCATTTATGGCACTTTATGGATATCATCCACCACCCATCACATCATCTTTAAGGGAAAATTCGAAGGTTCAAGCAGTGGAAGATCACATCGAGCATCAGCAAGAAGTTCTCCAACTCTTAAAGGATAACCCGAATTTGGCACAAAATCGAATGAAACAACAGACATATCAACATCGTAGCGAGAGAAGTTTTGATGTAGGAGATTGGGTATTTTTACGGCTACAACCATACAAACAAATGTCCCTCAAGCAAGCTAAGAAGGATAATAAATTATCGCCAAAGTACTATGGTCTTTACAAGGTGTTGCAAAAGATTGGTACTATGGCATACAAATTGGAGCTTCCTGCTTCTTCGCGAGTACATCCAGTTTTCCATGTTTCATGCTTAAAGAAGGTTATAGTAGAAAATCTTCCAGTTCAAACAATATTGCCAGAACTTGATGAGGAAGGAAAAATCATATTGGAACCAGAAGCGGTCATGGAAACAAGAACTCGACAACTACGGAATCGATCAATTTCAGAGTATCTCATCAAGTGTAAGAACTTACCCACTGAAGATTCTACATGGGAGGATGAGAATTTTATACAGAAGCACCCAGAGCTACTCAAGCATTGAGGACAACACTTTTTTGAAGGAGAGGGGCATGTTAGGTCCCTATCTTACTAGTATAGTCCCTTATTGTTGTTAGTGTAACCTCATTATTGTTATTATTGTACTCTTGTAACCCCCATATTGTTATTATTGTGCCCTTAAATTATTATTGTTAGATCGGCTAGGATTACATTGTGGCCCCACTAACATTACATTGTGGCCCCTTGGACTCCTATATATAGAAAGGAGGTTTTGTAATTTTAATCATCCAAGAATTGTTCATTCATGTAATGTATTAGAGGTTGCCCCCTCGAAGTGGCTTATTTCTAAGGTGTTGATATCTCTTTTCTTCTATTTTTGGAGCTGGTTTCACAACAGACATTACTTCTCCCAATTCTTGCAATCGGTCTCTTATTTCAGAAATCTTCATAAAGTATGAGGTGATTCTTTCTTCTCTTGACAATTTCATTTTGTATAGTTCTTGACTCAGAGAGATTGCTTCTCCTGCTATTCACAGAAAATAGCTCCACTAGTTTCTCATATATTTCTTTTGCAGACTTCAGTTTTAATACATAGGGAATGAGTGAGTCCTTAATGGATTCTGTGAGAATCCTGTGGGCTCTGATTTCTCCTTTCATGTACTTAGCATGAGCTAGAGAATCTTCCTTTGAGGGTTGAATTGTAGATCCTTCGATGTAGCCTATAACTTCGTCTTCAATTAGATTCAAATCTGTCTTTTTCTTCCATGCACTAAAGTTTGATGATCCAACCAATTTGTTGCTTTCTTTACAATAAGTCATCTTGACAGATTTAAATAAGGTCATAAATACTTACATGAGTAGAGTGACTAGCAACTTCCTTGATGATGATGAAGATGAAGTCAGGAGCTTCTTCTAAGATTGAAATCTCCAATGTAGGTGTTCTTGGATCCTTGATGATAAAGGACATCTCCAAAAGATGATGTTTCTTCCAACATTGTCTTGAATATGAATCTTTGATGGAAAATATTATTTTCTTGATGAGTTGATCCTTTGAATGAGATTGAAGATCTTTCTTGAAATAGCTTGAGAATCTTCCTTGCAAGCTGATTTGACTTTTCAAGCAAACTTTGACCTTGACTTTGATTTTTGCTTTCTTGAGTGCCTCCTTGCTAAGTAGCCCTTGTCTTTTAGCACCTTAACTTTGATACCATGTTGAGAATTTGGAGGGGTTGAGATTAATTCAAATCCTCTCCTTGATAATTACTTGTGAACTTACTTGATTTACTTATGTCTTCTCTTCTTAGCTTATTTAGTTTTTCATAAAGTCAATTATCAAAATACAAGAGACACAAATTTAGGCTCTTCGAGCCAATGTAAAACCTCTCCCTCTTGGAGAGGAAAACCCACTAGAAATTCTTCTTATAAATTTTCAAATGACAAGTACCATGACCAAGACTCAGACCCTTGACCTATGTATGCCTCCAAGACCTTGTCATTGCTCTTTTGTTGACCTCCAATGCTGATCCTTATTTTCTAAACCAACCTGCACTGACCTGCACCAACACTAGAGAACTCAGTCTCTATTCCTTATTCTTTACTTCGCATATCCTTGAAGCCTTATTCCCTTGAGGTATATTACTTTCTTTCTGCAATTAGGAAGGTAAATCACAGATTTACATTCCTCCTTTTCTCGCACTTCAATTCAGAGTTTATTTACAACATCACCATAGACTACGCATTATCTTTAGTCCTTTGCATTACATTACAGAGTGTCATCCGAATGCTTCTTCACTTCAGACTAGTTACAGTCCTTGTTATGCATAGATGAGAGTCTTTATTCCGCTTTTTTTATTCCAGGTACATGTCACCTTATCCATCTCAAGTTAGACTGCATTATTCTTTAGACTGTCCGCAACTTCTTTAGATTGATCCACAATCACTGCTTCAGAGTAATCCACAGAAAACTTCTCCAAACAAATCTGCACCTTAACTCAGCACTTAACATACTTGAACGTTGCTTTAAATTCGTATTTAATCCAGATTTCATTGCACTGTAATATCTCAGAGACATCCGCAATTCCCTGTCCTTAAATGAGCCACAACTTCCTTATATATGGTGCCTTTTCTCTATTTTTAGGCCGACCCTACAACAAGCTTGTAGGTCGACTTCATCACTGCATATAGGCCGACTTGGAGAGCACATTTTCCAGCGTTAATGAGGTGAATATGAAGGTTGTCTTGAGCCATTCCTTCACAGTTTCATGACAAGGTCTTGAAGGCATATTTTGATGACTAGACTCTTCATATACTTGACTCTTAATTTACCTTTATAACCAGAAGACAAACCCTAATAGACATCAAGAAGAAGTCTATTGACCTATAATAAAAATCTTGCTCATGAAAGCCATGAAGCAAGCATAACAAAAAATACATTTTATTATCTTTGTCTTCTTCTTTACATAAATACATAATTACATAGTCAATATGAACACTGATCCTAGTTACACTTTTCAACACGTATATTCATGAGCTTTTAGATTTTCAATATATCTAATCTTAAATTGTTCATATAATCCTTGTTAAAGATTTCCATCCCTAGATAACATATGAAAATCTCATATTAAAACCTTAATCCTTATCTTCTAGGGTTTACAAGTAATCTAGGATGTCAAGCAAAGTCCTAGTGTTGATTGGAAGGAATAACTTGATCTTCGATATCATAGGATTCCATAGAAAATCTTGATTGAGAAATTAAAATCGTATCACATGTTTTGCTTGAAAGTATTTATTACAAGTACAAAATACCATGGCTTAGTAAAAGGAGAATGTGAAAATTCCAAAATCGGAATCCTATTGTAGCAATTGGAAATTATTCTCCTAATTGTTAATTTTATTTAACAATTTATTTGGAGTTTCTACAACAAATACTGAATAAATCACATCACAATCTACACAAATAACGCTGCAGAAGAATAAATGTTGGAAGAAATGCTAGCACGCACATAAAACGAACACAATTATTTTTGGATTAAAGTCCCTAGAAAAACCCAACTTGGGAAAACCGGTGCAGCAGATGAGGGTTTTATTTTATTATGCAGCAGTGAAATTTGAGTACATCTATGGATGCCTGACTGGCAATCCAAACAACAAGAGGGCAAAATACTGAAGGGAATTACCTTCCTTCCACAACCAATTTTTGGTACGACTTGTCTACCAAAACTCAACCTCCTGGAGCTCTACATCAGCCTCTGCGTTGCTTTGCATAGCTGGCTATACGACTTGCCTCAGATTGGGCTTTGATGAAGTCGTTCTACCTTTGGATGCTGAGGAAATCATCTCTCCGACCCTCTGGGACTTTTTCCCGGCCTCTGGAGCTGAGAACGATTTTTCCTTTCTCCAAATTGAATTGCCTGACTGAAGCAATTGTGATGTCCTTCAATGCTGCCTCTCTGGGATAACTCGACCCTCTTGCTGCTGCCTCTCCGGGTTTGGAAAATCTTTCCTCCAGATCACTATCCCTGCCCCTCACATTGCTTCAATCTCGCTGACTCTCTCTCCGACAACTGACTGCTACTACTCTGGAAATCGATCTGCTAATGAAATCGAACTCTCTAAGTGATTTCTCCATTACCACATTGATCTTCTCTTATAATCCTCTATGGAGCACCAACCACCAAGATTTAAACATAATTGATGGCTAGGATCATCTTTGGATCGATCTGTGTGAGTTTCTAGATCATTCTCGCCTTATCTCAATAAATACTGATTAATTAACCATATTCCCTAAGTTTAGACTTAGGAAATATTTAGAAATCGGTTATTAATCTAATTGAAACACTTCTAGGCGGAATTTCCAGAAATGATTTCTGTGTTTTGGAGATCTCATGTATTCTATCCTCTCCACAAATTTTCGTGGCAAGAACACATCCGATGCTACAAAAAATAATAGAGAACACTTCGAATCCTTACAAGGTTGGTCAAGGAACATCCCCAGGTATGTCTTAGACTACACACTTTATAAATTTTTCTTAATATAAAAGGTACGTTCATCATATTTTGAACTTTACATTACTAACACTGTTATGTCTAGCTTGCTTGAATCATAAAGATTCTTGACTGTGTGATTCATCTCTAGATAAATCTACCCTCATATCTTTGATCATTCTTGTAGAACCCTTTAGGGTTCTCTATAAAAGCCCTAACTTAAAGGTATGTTGATGATAATGTGTGAAACCCTAGGCTACTTAGAGTTATTGATGGAGTTTATGTTTTGATGATGTCATGTTTGGGGTTTTGGTATGGTTATGAAAACCCTAACTTGTTAGGGTTGAATGATGTTGTCTCAAATCCCAAACCTTTGAGGTTTTGGTAAAATACGGTTTGCTAGGTTATGAAACCCTAGATATTTAGGGTTTGGTAGAGCAAGACCCTATGTCCTAGGAATGAATCCCTAGGTATATGTTTAATCGTTTGATCAAGTTTGTTATATGTCCGACTTTAATGTGTTTGTGTCATTGGGTTGTCTAACATATGTTGTTATCCTAGATATATGTGTTGACCTAATTATTGATGGTCATAAGTCTTAGGGTCTGGAACTAAGCCCTTGTTAAAGTTTGATATTCTAGGATGATATTGTTTTGGAAAATCTAGCGTTTACATCAAACCCTAGTAGAAGCTAGTCATGTTGAGCTGTGATTGATTTTTGATTAAGCTCATGTATGAAATCTAGGATTTGCACTAAATCATAGTAGGAAGTCTAACATATAAATTTTTGAAAGTTGTTAGATGCATTGTACTTGAGAAATTGCAATATGAAAAGTTTGTCATAAGGAAACATTGACACCCTTGATATAATTAGATTGATATCTTGTTTGAGCTGTGTTGTCGCATACAATGTCTAGGCACCGCGACAACAACTCAAATCGGGGGCTGTCACCCTGATCCCCAATCTCTCTATCTAAGCTGTCTCCTTGCAAGCTAAGGGAGGTAGGCCCTAACGAAATGAAGAAGCAGAACTGGTTGGAAACCAACCAATTCAGGAGACACAGTTAGACGACCAAGTACTTGTTAAGATTAACGAGATTTTACAGATCCAATTAGATTTGAAATTTAAAACTAGTGCCTTGTGGAGTCAAAATATCCCGTTATGAAATTAAAATCAAGTATTTGATAGGTAACTGCTGCTATGAAAAATCAATCCACCACAATGATATTCGATAAAACACCCTCACAATTATGCATTAACAATGTTTGATAAAGACATGTAATTTATCATCATTTGAAATATTCTGAAAGTTGACTAGAACAATTAATCACCAATTTCAAGCAATTTAAAACCACAATTTAAGATAGTTCAACGATCATCAACCATAGCTAAGCATGAGAATACTTCGGACCAATAATTTAAACTTCGAAATGAAAACATTATCATGAGAGAACCATCGAATTTAAATGTCAGACATTTCCGAATTAAAATGATATTCTAAAAAAATTCCAATTCAAAAAAAATCTATAGTCAAACTTTAGATAGAAAGAACTTTAAAGCTCACCTTGACTATGTAAAAATTTTTAAATTTTTTGAGAAATTTTCCAAAGTTAGAAAAAAAAAAATTTAAAATTTTTGGTCTTTTTTAAATTTTTAAATTTTCTTGTCTAAAGTTAATAAATCTAAAATTCTAAAAATACTAAATCTAGAACTTAACTCTAGAACTCTAAGAAAAATAAAATCTAAAAAATGAAAGAGCTAACTAAAAACACTAAATCTAAAACTTAACTCTAGAAATCTAAAAAAACAAAAAAAAATTCTAAAAAATGAAAGAGTTGAAACGTGTTAGTATTTTCTTTTCTTAATTTTTATTTTTTTAAAAGTTTTTTTAAAACCCAAAGATTAAAACTTAAGGAAAGCTAAACTATTTCAAAGCTAAAAAAAATTAAATTAAATTGAACATAAATGTTAACTAAACACACTCAGCAAAATCGAAGATTTAAAACTAAAACTATAGCCCAAAATTTTGAAAAACAATAAAATCGAAAATTTAAACTAAACCTAAAGTTAAAAAATCTAAAATCTAAAGTATGAAATCAAAATATAAAAATTTGGATTTGCGTAATTGTTTTGCTTGTGCAGGTGTACAGACAACGTACGGACGACAGGGAGGATGGCTGAGTGCGGATGTACGGACGACATACGTACAGTGTGAAGGACTGCTGCAACAGAGATGGGAACGTACGAACATCTTGAAGGAGTAGGGTTAGGGAAAACCTACAGGGAAATGCCAAAGAGGCAGCGTACAAACAGAAGCAGCGTACAGATAAGGACGGGAAAATACGCAGAGGAGAAATGGATGAGAGCTAAGGATGCGGAAAAGATCTGGGGCAGAGTGAACAAGGAAAATTGCAGATTATGGCAGCTAGTAAGGAGAAAGATGCACGTGGTAAATATTATCTCATGCAGAACTAGTGCATAGGAAACTTTTTCTTCACCTAGCAATAAATTTTTACCAGTATAACTCAGATTTGAAAAATATTGATTTAAATGCACTTGCGATTTACACTTTTGAGGCAAAATAACACTCAGATATGTAGGTAGAAATGATCCTGAGGCCAAATCTTACCCTCTAGGGCCTAGATCTGGCTCAGATCTAAAATTTTCCTGAGAATCTCCCTGTAAAACCTGCACCAGACCAGAAACAAGAGACCCAAAAACCCAGAAAATATGCACAGAAAATAAACCCTTAAACCCTGGTAAATATTTGCAGAATTTACAGTGCTATTTTACAGATAAAGAAACCTCATGGCCAGATTTAAAATGGTTTTGCACAATTAATAAAAAAGTGAAATTAAGAGAGACACAAGCCCAAGAAGACCCTGTAAAAACAAAATTCCGTAAGATAACTTTGGGAATTAGGAAACAATGAGTTTTTTCAGATTTTCTGAATCTGAGAGTCGACTGATCTAACTGAAGACTTCCCCAAACGTTCAAATCTTGAATAATGATCTCTGCACACTTAAATCTGAATCTTAGATTGATAGAGATTTAAAAAATAACCATGAGACCCTTTAGAAAACAGATAACTGATATTTCCGTCAAATCAAAATGCAATTTTAGAAACCCAGAAAACTACACAAGATACATGTATGCAGATCAATTCTTAAAGGCCATCAACCATCAAATGCGAATAGAAGTAGCAGAGTTTAAAGACAATATCACCACATAGATCTGGAAAAGGAACACCAAAGTTTGTAACCACAAAGTCTTTATGCTCTATTCACCAAAAATATTACAAGAGTTTCCAAGAATAAGTGCACGATTCAAAGATCGGGTGCAAATGACAAACAAAGACCTCTAATTTATAAGATAAAATCTCCAACGGCTAGTTCAGTTGATCCTTGTCAAAATAATCTCGACTATCGAAAAGATTTAATTATCTTTTAATCTAGATTGTCAAAATTATAATTTTGAGGAAATTCGAATTTATCATTTAATTCCATTTTAATTAACTCAAAAATAATATTTTTGAGTTAATTATTTCAAAATTTTGACTTTGACTTAACCACCAAGGCCCAAGGGTCAAAAATTTCTGAAAATTCTCAATATTCCCTTGGCTTGGAACCTTTAAATTTTTTTTTTTTAAGGACCAATGGATTTTGCCCTTGAAGAATTTTAAATCACCTAGGACTTAAAATTAATTAAATTTCTGGCTTAGGATTTTTTTAATTAATTTGGCCAAAAATTTAATTAATTGACTGAGAGGGGATTCAATTATTTTTCCAACCCTCTTTACATAAGATAAATATATTTAGACACATAAAGGGGGAATATCCATTCGTTTAGACCCTCAAATAGCTACCCAATTTTGCGACTCAAAACATGATCTAGTAGACCAAGCAACTTGTAATAAAATAATCTAGCCAATTAGCTAGGATTATTCCTAAACTACTTTTACAAAGACTCGATAGAAAACACTAGGACTCACTTAGCATCTTGATGACAAAATCCACCCTAGCTTTGGGGTGAGGCTGGAGGGAAAAACTCTGCCGATCACTTGTGTCGAGAAACACAAGTGAATCAGTGAGACAAAAAACCTCCTAGGATAGAAATCATCACAAAATACTAGGCTTACCTAGGTTGTTACATACATGGTGGTCTCACTGAGATCATTTACATCATAAAGATGTAGAATGGGTTTACATCATTTATAACACTGTCAACTAGCGATGAAATCTAAATGGCGTGAACACCTCGAACATGATGAGTCCCATTTGCAAAAATGGGGGTGTACTGCTATGGGGTCGCTGACACAGAGTGGTCAACATCTGGCTCTACTTGGGGACACGTTGCTTCATTGAAGGAATGTGAGAATCCAGAATTCGCATCCAAGCAACACACAAAATTACAAAAGTAGCGTCCATCCAAAGATCATCATATAACATTAAGCACATGAAAAATAAAAGCTCTTCTATCATTTATTATTCTACTTAACATGAAAGGTAAATCTAATCTAACTACAAAGTGAAATGCTGAAAGGACAAGGAGTAAGGTTAGAAATACAATACAAAGGATGCGCAATGGCATCAGATGTCATCTCTGAAGAACAACTTGAGCATTTGGCCATTTGCAGGTAAGTGAAGTGGTTCGCCTTCCAACGTGCTCAAGTGGAATGAGTTTGGTCCAACAATGCCTTTGATAATATAAGGTCCCAGCCACAAACTGTCAAATTTCTTATGTTTTCCGGGCTTTTCATTCTTTTGATTCCAGAGTAATACCTTGTCTCCAACCTGCAAAGATCTAGATCGAAATGATTTATCAAAGCTTTTCTTAATGTTAGATTGATTCTTACAGATATTATGTAAAGGTTTCCTACGAGTTTCATCCAACTCCACAATTTGATCAATTCTACTTTGAACAACATCTTTATCGGTGGAAAAATGTTGAAGGAGTTGGTAAGCTGGTAATTTAAGGTGCACAGGCAAAGTTACATCCAAGCCATAAAGTAATTCAAAAGGACTTTTACCAGTAGCTCTCTTTTTAGTAATTCTATCTGCCCACAAAGCACACTTGATTTTGTTGTCCCAAGATCGCTTATTATCTCCTACTATCTTCTTGATAATGGTTATAAGATTTTTATTACTTGACTCAGCTAGGCCATTACCCTGAGGATAGTAGTTAGATGAATGAGATAATGTAATGCCATACTTAAAACAAAAAGATGAAAATTCAAAAGAACTAAAAGCCTTGGCATTGTCAGTAGTGATCTTGGCAGGGACACCAAATCTAGTAATGATTTGATTTTCAATAAAGTCCATGATGACCTTTTCATTGGCATTCTTAGCAGGAATGGCTTCAACCCATTTTGTAAAATAATCAGTTGCAGTTAAGATCCAAGAGTAGCCATTGCTAGAATTTTCATGGAATTTCTCGATGAAATCCAGACCCCAATGTTGAAAAGGTGCCTGAACAACCACAGGTTGTAAGGGCAGGGCAACTAGCTTCTGCTTCCCAGTGAATAGTTGACAGGCTTGGTAACTTCTGACAAATTTATGCACATCTGAAAAATCGAAGGCCAATAATAACCAGCTCTCAGAATTTTGTGGGCGGTAGTTCTAGCAGCATAATGGCCACCACAAAATCCTGAATGAAACTCAGAAATTAATTTCTTGGACTCAACCCCATCAACACACCTAAGTATTATTCCCTCAGGATTTCTCCATCCAAGGCCATCCTTCATGAGGCAATACTTAGTGGCTGTTAATCTAAGAGCCCTTCTTCTATGAGCAACTAAATGGTTAGGACATGTAAGATTTAACAAATAATAAATAATGTCCTTATACCATTCATGCTCTCCTAACCTTTGCAGCTCAGGCGAAGAAGCATCATTAAGACAAATCAAACCAAGCGTTTTCTCATTACCTTCGGTCATCATTTCAGCCAAGCCTTGACCTTTGGCTTACTTGGTGGGCCTAATCTCTAAATCATACTCTTGAATTTTAGTAACCCACCTAGCACGAGTCTCTAAGCAATCAGTTTGAGTTAATATATCTTTAATCACAGAATGCGGGACGAAAGCAATGATTTTAGAATAACCCACATAAGTCCTAAAATGCTTAAGAGACTTAACCAAGGCATAGGCTTGCTTTTCCATAGTAGTATAATTTAATTCAGAATTTTGAAGCGCTCTATTCATGAAAGCAATAGGTTGTTCGTGACCTTCCTTATTCTTTTGTAATAAGACAGTAGCAATGGTATCTTCAGAAGCGAAAGAGAAAATCATGAAATCCTTTGAATAATCAGGACTTGCCAAAACAGGAGCTTTGGAAATAGCACCCTTAATTCCTTGAAAAGCCCTTTTGCCATCTTCTTTACACAAAAAATTTACATCTTTTTTCAGAAGACTTTAAATAGGCTTAGCTATTTCTGCATAATTTGGAATAAATCTTCTAAGAAAATTAGTTTTTCCTAGAAAAGACTGAAGGGATTTAAGATTATGAGGGAGAGGAATCTTTTCGATTGCCTCAACTCTTCAGGATCAATCTTGATCCCATTTTTGGAGATGATGTGACCAAGTAATTTCCCTTCAGTTACTCCAAAAACAGATTTAGTTGGATTCAAGGAAATCCCAAATTCTCTACTCTTATCAAAAACTTGCTTAAGATGACCTGTGTGACTAATACTATCTTTAGAAAAAACAGTAAGATCATCCTAATAAATTTCAATAATTTTACCAATTAAACCTTTAAAAGCATAATCCATAGCCCTTTGAAAAATATCCCCAACATTAGTCAACCCAAAAGGCATTCTAATGTATTTGAAAGTACCCCATGGTGTGGTGAATGTAGTTTTGTGACGATCTTCTTTTTTAACCCAAACTTGATTGTATCCAGAAAAACCATCTAGCAATGACATCATTCCTGAACTCGTTACTCTTTGCAACATAGTCTCCATGTTGGGCAAAGGGTAATTATCCTTCTTACATGCTAGATTGAGGTTTCTGAAACCGACACAAAGTCTAATGGTACTATTCTTCTTCTTAACAATCACCAGGTTGGAACACCATGTTGAATGTTTAGTTTGAGCAATGATTCCAGTTGCGAGCATTTTCGAAAGCTCTTTCTGGACCAAAGGGGCTAACTTAGGATTTATTTGCCTAAGTTTTTGACGAAAAGGTTTAGCATTCTCATCTTTCAAAGGGATAATGTGTTGCATGACATCTTCCCTATATCCTTTTAACTCATCATACGAAAATGCTAAAACATCCCTATATTCATGAAGTAAATTGGTCAACTTTTTCCTTTCTTCTTCATTAGTACCTTTAGCAATTTTGACAATCTTAGGGTCCTCAGACGTACCAATATTTACTTCAATGAATTCACCCGGATCCATTTTATTTTCCTCTTTCATCTTTGTGGCATCATGCCAATCAAAGTGCTGCTCTAAAGCAACAATATTCCCAGGAGTAGGATTTATAATATCATCATGATCATCAGATCCATCCTCCCTAGAACTTATCCGAAAATTTTCAAACTCATCCAAATTATTAAGAAAATGAATGACTTGCTTTTTATCATTAAAAACTTTCCAATGCTCTGAATTATCTGGGACTGAAGGTCTGAAAACAATTTCCATTTTTATCTTATCCTTAATTAATTCATTAGATAATTGTAAGGTAGAAGCGGCCACAACAAGCTCATCCACAAGGCTATTCTTTTCTCTTGGGATAGCCTCAAGGTTAATGGCATCAAAGTATTCCTTAACATCCCATACAACATTTCGATAATTCCTTAACCTTTGATTTTTACATGTAAATTTATTCTTAACTTGCATGATAACCCAATCAGAGTCTCCCTTGATACTAACCAACTTAATTCTTAAAGCTTTTGCCAACTCAAAACCCAACAACAAGGCTTCATAATCAACCGCATTGTTGGTTGCATCGAACTCAAGTCTATAGGCAAACTTAAAAATATGACCAAGGGGAGACTTTAATACAATTCCAGCACCCTTACGATACCTAGATGCTGCACCATCAAAATGCAAGTACCAAACTTGATCCCTTAGGTCCTCAAACTTCTCATAAACCTTGTCATCTAAAGGAACTATGAAATTAGACATAATAGCATAATTCCCCATGTCAGGTTGTTCCTTAATTATTTCATTATAAGGTCTCTTAGGATCTTCCAGATGGAATCTTCTTTCAGGCTCTCTATTTAGCTTCACAAACCCTTCACCTCTAGGGGAAGGAATCATAGCATAAGACCAGTTCATCTGAATACTTCCTCCTAGATCAGAGGCCCACTTTCTAGATAACAACATACCCCAAGCATCCGGAACATCAACTACAACTATGTCCATAACAATCATTATGTCAGGGTAAACCGATAAATGAACTTGTTAATCCTTGATTAACCCATGAACTTCAATTTTCTTAGAATCCATGGCACATATGTTGTAGTATGGCCTAGAAACTCTTAAATTAAGCTGTTCCATGACCCTCTTGGTCTAGCATACAATTATTCAATTTATAACCATTAACCATCAAAGCAACAAAAAATGGTTGATGTTCCTTGTTATCTGACTCCATTTTTTGCAGATATATAGGGGCATCTTGATAAGAAACTTCAGGAGTCTTATCATGAGTAACATTAACATGCGAAGCTCCTAAAACATCTAAAAACTTAGCCCTCTGAGTGGGAAGCTAACATCTCAGTGACAGGCACCAAGATCTTAGCATTATTCAACCATGCGCCCAAATCAATATTCAAACCAGGACTAGTATTAAAAATTCGAGGTGGAGTTTGATTAATACCTTGCTCTTTATCCCTTCTTTGATAAGTTAATTCTTTGTCCTTAGAAATTTCCAAAACTTGATCAGGAGAAGGCTTTTCACCAAATAATTCAATCATCAAATCCCTCTCATGATCAAAATTATTGATAATATGCGAAGATGTAAAAGGCCTAACATCTTGACTATTTTCTTTAACTTCCATCCAATCTTCCATAGACAAAGAAAACTCCTTACCAACAACATTTATCTCATTACCTGCCCCAAACATTCCACTATTCATGATTCTTTTAACAGTGGGAAAAGTAACCTACTCATGAAGAGCATCACAAGCTCTACAATAAGGTGGAGCTTCATCAACCATATTAGTAGATTCAAGTGGATTAGGAGGCCTCTGCTCACTAGGCTGGCCTTTTTTCTGCCAAGTATTATTACACCGATTATTATTATTATGATTCCTAGGTTGGGAATTTTGCGTTTGAACCCTTTCCATTTGGACCAACCTAGATTGCAAAGTGCTTATTTCTTTAGCATGGTCAGAGATTAATTTCGCTTGCTTAAGCTCCATGCTTTCAAGCTTTTGCATTAACTTTTTCATAGGGTCGTCATCATCTTCTAGAAGCTCTTTACCTTTAGGCCCTTTCAATTTAGTCGAAGCCCTATCAAAACCAGGAATTTCAGACTTCCCTGATGCCCTTTTGTCCTTTTCAAGTTCTTCAGCTAGAGATTGGCAAGCCTTATAACCAACAGTTTTAGCACGCCTTAGCTCATATGAAGTATCAAGATTAAAAGCATCAATGTAAAAATTCAGAAGAGATCCATCGGGAGGCTTATGAGTTTGAGATATTTCCCTAAGGATACCATTAAATCTCCTGTTAAATTTTTCAATCGTTTCATTCTCTTTCTTTTTTATGGTACTGATATCTTTTACTAAATGCCTATCTTCCCTTTTATCACCAAACTTATCCTTAAAGGCAACTATAAATGATTCAAAGGTGTTGAATGAATTATCAGGTTTTTCAGTAAACCTTTCCATAGCATTTTGCTCAAAAGTAAGAATAAAGAGCTTCATCTTTACATCATCTAAATTGTGATTTAAAACCACAAATTTATTCCACCAACTAGCGAAAGCAAACAAATGATCTTTGACACTAACCGCATTATTTCTCTGAAAACTAGGTAACCTTTCCATGCCATGTTCAGGGTAATCATTGGGATAACCTCGAATGTTAGTAAAGTTACACAGGGCAAAAATATCCATGATACCTTGCTGAACAGGATCACAAAACAAAGAATGGATATCAGAGAGAGCTTCCTGGCCGAGATTAACAAGAAGTGTACGAGAAGAGAACTTGTGTAATCGGACTCTTAGAACCCTTTCAGGATCTGGAGTAGGATTAACCAAGCTACTTGGATTTATTCTAGTACTAATTCCTATAGAAAATGAAGCCAATGGAGTCGCCACTAGGATAGGAAGCTAACTCAAATACCTGAGTTGAAAGATGAATAAAGAGATGAATGTCGTGAAGCCAAAGTCCAATAAATTGGTCCCCAGCAACGACGCCAAAAAATGTTGTCGCACAGAATGTCTAGGCACCGCAACAACGGCTCAGATTGGTGGCTGTCACCCTGATCCCCAATCTCTCTATCTAAGCTGTCTCCTTGCAAGCTAAGGGAGGTAGGCCTTAATGAAAATGAAGAAGGAGAATTGGTTGGAAACCAACCAATTCAGGAGACACAATTAGATGACCAAGTACTTGTTAAGATTAACGAGATTTTACAGATCCAATTAGATTTGAAATTTAAAACCAGTGCCTTGTGGAGTCAAAATATCCCGTTATGAAATTAAAATCAAGTATTTGATAGGTAACCGCTGCTATGAAAAATCAATCCACCACAATGATATTTGATAAAACACCTTCACAATTATGCATTAATAATGTTTGATAAAGACATGTAATTTATCATCACTTGAAATATTCTCAAAGTTGACTAAAGCAATTAATCACCAATTTCAAGCAATTTAAAACCACAATTAAAGATAGTTCAACGATCATCAACCATAGCTAAGCATGAGAATAGTTCGAACCAACAATATAAACTTCGAAATGAAAATACTATCATGAGAAAACCATCGAATTTAAATGTTAGACATTTTCGAATTAAAATGATATTCTAAAAAAATTCCAATTCAAAAAAAATCTACAGTCAAACTTTAGATAGAAAGAACTTTAAAGCTCACCTTGACTATGTAAATTTTTTTAAATATTTTGAGAAACTTTCCAAAGATTAAAATAAATAAATAAATAAATAAAACTTTTGGTCTTTTTTAAATTTTTAAATTTTCTTGTCTAAAGTTAATAACTCTAAAATTCTAAAAATACTAAATCTAAAACTTAACTCTAGAAATCTAAAAAAAATAAAATCTAAAAAATGAAAGAGTCAAAGTTCTAAAAACACTAAATCTAAAACTTAACTCTAGAAATCTTTAAAAAAAAAATCTAAAAAATGAAAGAGTTGAAAAGTGTTAGTAATTTTTTTTTAATTTTTTTTTTTTTTTTTTTAAGTCTTTTTAAAACCCAAAGATTAAAACTTAAGGAAAGCTAAACTATATCAAAGCTAAACAAAAAAATTAAATTGAACGTAAATGTTAACTAAACACACTCAGCAAAATCGAAGATTTAAAATTAAAACTATAGCCCAAAATTTTGAGAAAAAATAAAATCTAAAATTAAAACTAAAGCTAAAGTTAAAAAATCTAAAATCTAAAGTCTGAAATCAAAAAATAAAAATTCGGATTTGCGTAATTGTTTTGCTTGTGTAGGTTTACGGACAACAGGGAGGATGGCTGAGTGTGGATGTACGAATGACGTACAGACAGTGTGAAGGACTGCTGCAGCAGAGATGGGAATGTATGGACAGCGTGAAGGAGCAGGCTTAGGGAAAACTGACAAGGAAATGCCAAAGAGGCAATGTACAGACAGAAGTAGCGTACAGATAAGGACAGGAAAATACGCAGAGGAGAAATGGATGAGAGCTGAGGATGCGACAAAGATCTGGCACAGAGTGAACAAGGAAAATCGCAGATTATGGCAGCCAGTGAGGAGAAAGATGCATGCAGTAATGATTATCTCAGGCAGAACTAGTGCACAGGAAACTTTTTCTTCACCTAGCAATAAATTTTTACCAGTATAACTCAGATTTGAAAAATATTGATTTAAATGCACCTGCGATTTACACTTTTGACGCAAAATAACAATCAGATCTGCAAGCAGAAATGATCCTGAGGCCAGATCTTACCCTCCAGGGCCTATATCTGGCTTAGATCTTAAATTTTCCTGAGAATCTCCCTGTAAAACCTGCACAAGACCAGAAACAAGAGCCCCAAAAACCCAGAAAATATGCACAGAAAATAAACCCTTATACCTTGGTAAATATTTGCAGAATTTAGAGTGCTATTTTACAGATAAAGAATCCTCATGGTCAGATTTAAAATCATTTTGCACAATTAATAAAAAAGTGAAATTAAGAGAGGCACAAGCCTAAGAAGACCCTGTAAAAACAAAATTTCATAAGGTAACTTTGGGAGTTAGGAAACAATGAGCTTTTTCAGATTTTTTGAAATCTGAGAGTCGGCTGATTTAACTGAAGACTTCCCCAAACACTCAAATCTTGAATAATGATCTCTGCACACATAGATCTGAATCTTAGATTGATAGAGATTTAAAAAATAACCATGAGACTCTTTAGAAAAACAGATAACTGATATTTCCGTCAAATCAAAATGCAATTTTAGAAACCCAGAAAACTGCACAAGATACCTGTATGCAGATCAATCCATAAAGGCCATCAACCGTCAAATGCGAATAGAAGTAGCAGAGTTTAAAGACAATATCACCACATAGATCTGGAAAAGGAACACCAAAGTTTGTAACCCCAAAGTCTTTATGCTCTATTCACCAAAAATATTACAAGAGTTTCCAAGAACAAGTGCACGATTCAAAGATCGGGTGCAAATGACAAATAAAGACCTCTAGTTTATAAGATAATATCTTCAACAGCTAATTCAGTTGATCCTTGTCAAAATAATCTCGACCGTCGAAAAGATTTAATTATCTTTTAATCTGGACCGTCGAAATTATAATTTTGAGGAATTCGAATTTATCATTTAATTCCATTTTAATAAACTCAAAAATAATATTTTTGAGTTAATTACCTTAAAATTTTGACTTTGACTTAACCACCAAGTCCTAAGGGTTCAAAATTTCTTGAAATTCTCAACATTCCCCTGGTCTGGGATCTTTAAAAATTTATTTTTCAAGGACCCACGAATTTTGCCTTTGAAGAATTTTAAATCACCTAGGACTTAAAATTAATTAAATTTCTGGCTTAGAATTTTTTTAATTAATTTGGCCAAAAATTTAATTAATTGACTGAGAGGGGATTCAATTATTTTTCCAACCCTCTTTACATAAGATAAATACAATTAGACACATAAAGAGGGAATACCCATTCGTATAAACCCTCAAATAGCTACCCAATTCTGCGACTCAAAACATGATCTAGTAGACCAAACAATTTGTAATAAAATAATCTAACCAATTAGCTAGGATTATTCCCAAACTACTTTTACAAAGATTCGATAGAAAACCCTAGGACTCACTTAGCATCTTGATGACAAAATCCACCCTAGCTTTGGGGTGAGGCTGGAGGGGAAAACTCTGCCGATCACTTGTGTCGAGAAACACAAGTGAATCAGTGAGACAAAAAACCTCCTAGGATAGAAATCATCACCAAAATACTAGGCTCACCTAGGTTGCTACATACATGGTGGTCTTACATAAATCATTTACATCATAAACATGCAGAATAGGTTTACATCATTTATAAAACTATCGACTGTCGATGAAATCTGAATGGTGTGAACACCTCGAACAGGATGAGTCCCATTTGCAAAAATGGGGGTGTACTACTATGGGGTCGTTGACATAGAGTGGTCAACAAGCTGTTGATATGATTTAGGGTTTGTAACAAAACTTGGGCAAGAAATATTGAAGTAGAGTCTCTTGTTGATTATGTTTATGAAGTCTAATGCTTCCAATATTATATGATTTGGCTAACTTCATGC
This sequence comes from Pinus albicaulis, assembly GCA_034641835.2. Taxonomy (NCBI): domain Eukaryota; kingdom Viridiplantae; phylum Streptophyta; class Pinopsida; order Pinales; family Pinaceae; genus Pinus; species Pinus albicaulis. The sequence goes on along the minus strand of CM076575.1, from coordinate 780,114,340 downwards.
TTCTATAGATTTGGTGGTACTTGCTATCTAAGTTGTGCAGGTACGTAATCTTCAGATGGTGAAGATGTCCGTAAGTACAATTGACATGATAAGCATGATAAAGGAAGATATATGAATAATGATGGTTTGGATGACTCTGATAAGAAGGATGGAAGTCATGAAATATTCTCCAGTGTCATTAAAATTGATCCCCCCAAGTTAAGAGGGAGCCTGGATAGAAGAAATCTCCCTTGTTAAGAGGGAGGGCATATTATGGTCATGATGAATACCTTGAAAGAAGAAATTGGAGAATGTATTTATAGATGCTGCTGAAAGAAAGAAGGTAGGATCTGGCTGGAGAATATGTTGCTGCATGTGAAGTAGGAAAAAAAGCTATATGGTTGAGGAATCTTGTGTCAAGATTCATTTGAAAGTCCTACTGTGATAAATTGAGAAGCAACATCAAGTTTTCTGAAAGACCTTGAAGATTTGTATTTGCTTATGTACATTTGAAAGTGTATTAATAATTGGGGTTGTGTTTGTACAGGTAAATCTCTCGGAGGTTTGATAGCATGGCTTACATGCTGATTACCAACCAATTTGATCGGGAGAGATTTGTTGTCCTTGATATGTTAGGATCAAGGAGGAATTTCTATTGATTGAATAATCAAGGAGTATTGAGGCTTTGTGAGTGAAGCATTGCTAGGGAGGACATCAAACCGACACTATATGTTGATGTCTAGATCTCGAAGTAGGGAGGTTGGCATTGGTCATAGAGCTTTAACATTGGATACACACCTAGATCCCTGGGTTGGTGGTTAGCACGTAAGCCTGATGGTGCCTAGAGAGGCTGAAAGCTTTAGTCCATCTTTGTCCCACTTGGATAGATTTCCCTGGTCAGGAATCTTGTCCATGGCATTGCAGTTCCTAAACGGTTGAGATACCTTGGAAAGATTTACGTGGTCATGAATCTAGTCCATGGTATTGCAATGCCTAAACTGTTGAGAGACCTTGGATAGATTTCCCTGGTTAGGAATCTAGTCCATGGCATTGCAGTGCCTAAACTCTTCGTAGATTATATGTTTTGAATCTTCCATGTACCTCTATAGTTATATGTAAATATGAATACCTCTCTAGTTAAAAGGGAGTGTTGAAGAATGTAACTAGGTTCGGTCTTCATAATTGTACATGAGTCAAAAAATGAAATATATTTGTCAAAAGAAAACAAAAGATTTTTTATTATTAATTGAATTGACCTGTTAAAGCATGGGTTCCGTGCTTGGTCAATTATCATAGGTCAAGCCTCCATTGTAGGCTTTAGGATTTTTATTTGAGTCAAAAATCAATTGTTTGGTCAAGCCTTCCTCCATCAAGTCTCTTTAGGTCAGCCTCTAAAATTATTGCTCGACAAGTCGACTTCACTAATTGGGCTCATGTCAGCTCCATTACAGACGGAAACAACATATATAGGCGTGTAAGCTCTGTCAAATCGTAGAGACAAAAATTCAGTGTAAATTTCAGAGATACAATTCACAGAAATATCAGAGACACAAGTTTAGACATTGCAAAGATGAGTTCGGTATTTTTCAGAGATACAAATTCAGAGTACCTTAGAGACATGAATTTAGAGAGAAGAACTCAAATCAATTTCTGTTATTGAGTTTGGTTAGGAGAATGTTCAATCTATTGTAGAGAAGAAATTTCAATTAACTACATGCAGTGAAGAGACACATATTCAGTGCAATATGATGGGGAGAAGTTCGATATACTTAAGTGGAAGGAAGTCAGCCGAGAAGGCTATATGACTACATGCCTCACACAGAAACGAAGTCTAGAATCTTTACTTATCATAGAAGTTGAATATTGGGCCACCATCACAAGAATTGAGAGATAACAGAATACGAGACTGTGTTGCTACTACTACAGGACCGAAGACAAAGACATCATTATGAGAACGAGACATAACATTGTTACAAGAATATGCTATTGTATCTACTGCAAGATGTTGTCATTATATAAAGGACCAAAGCATGATTGAGGCCTAACATTGAAACTTGTCAAGGAAGATGCATAGAGTATAGACTGAAGAATAAACAAGGATGACTTGTTTTCCCCTAGAGTGGGGTTTTGCCCTGGCTGCATGCCTACATCTCATGTTCTCTTCTTTTTGTTGTTTGGCATTAATCTTTTTGAAAGGAAAAGATAAATAGAAAGAATGAATAATAATAATGAAACATCACAAGATAATGTCATAATAAGAGAAATCAATTAACTTTCCACCCCATTGGATTTCTCAATAGGGGCCAAAATTAATTCAAGAGCTGGAGGAATAGGTAAAACAAATTGGGCAACGATTGAAAGAGGCACAAGATAGACAAAAGAGTTATGCTAATGCTCACAAGGTAGATAGGGATTATGAAGTAGGAGATCAAGTTTTCATCCGCATCAGACCCAACAAAATCACCATCTCATTTGGAAATGCAACAAAGTTATCATCTCAATTGATTGGGCCATTCAAAATTTTGGAAAAGTTGGACCTGTCGCCTATCGTCTAGCTCTACCACCCCCTTGCATAAAGTTCATAATGTATTTCATGTATCTGTATTAAGACATTACATAGATGACAAATCTCATAACCTTCAATGGAAGGAATTGCAGGTACCAGACGAGGGAACCATTTCAGTCGAACCGTTACGTATACTGGAATGTACGTTTCGACAACTGCGGAATCACCTAGTAGACAAAGTTAAGGTCGAACGAGACAAGTATAGCCTTGGATCAACTACTTGGGAAGATACAAAGATCATATGTCAGAAATACCCCAACTGGTGTTGATTTTGAGGAACATAAAACCTTATTTTATATATATTGACTTTATTTTGAGTTAAATACTTAAGACTATTATTTTAGATTATAATTTTTATTTTGTTGATACATGGTATATGTTATTTGCTTCACTTTGTTGGTACATGGATACCAATATGAAATATGTTATTTAATTAAACATTGCTGGAATATGGATACCAATATGAAGTTTAGTATTTGATTAACCTTGCTATGAAATATATCATTAATTATGTTATGGATGAAGATATCTATAATTTGGTTTCATTTTGCATATCAACATGATTGATGAGATAGAAATAAAAGAATGACTACATTTTAATATGAAAGTTAACTCACTGATATATGGGCTGGACGTGGCCAAGTATGTTATGTCATAGATAGAAACATATATGAATTACACGAAAGCTGTTATTTAAATACGAATTGTTTTGAATATTGATGCATATGTTATAATGTATGGACAAGTGTTTACATTGTAGATAACATCGTTACCAAATGACCACGTGATCACAAAAGCTCCAACAGCAATTGAGGCTCAATAAGATTCCATGATAAAATGTTGGCATTGGTCCTACTAGGAGAGTTGGAGGTGTTGTTCACCCTTTATCCTCCAAATCCTGGTGTCATGGGAGGACTGTGCGAGCTACGCTCCCCTAGACGTGTGATGATGACTATCGAATGCCTGCTAGGTAATTAGGTCGATATAGTCGATGCTATTACACTTGATGTTTATGAGTGGTTAGATCAGTATAGCTACCACCATGGCATATTCTAGTAGAGGACAGATAGGAAGAGAGCAAGAGAGATTAGGAAGGATAGGATGATTCTAGAATATCTTGGGAGCCCAGTTGGGGTAGGTCTTGACTATTAAGTTTATAAACATATAAATGTTCAAACAAAAATTCAATCTTGAGATGCAATCCTTACATGATCACACTAGTCACTAAATCAATTACTGATATATTATATAAACCCTAACTTTGGGACGAAGTTTTCTTAAGGAAGGGAGTAATGTAATGAACCATTTCAATTTATAAGCAAAAGGGTATTATCATACATACGATGTTATGCATATGATAGCTACATATGCATACATTGCATGCCTTGCACTATTATACTTATTAAATAATTAGAAAAGATGTTAAATGAATGATAAAGAGGTTAAGTACCAAAATTATTAAGAAGGGAGATATCACCTAAAATTCAATACTCAAAATATATATATTAAATATTTCATAATTATAAGGTTATTAAATAAAATTAACACTTTCAATCCTGCTAATGTAAATATTGATCACCATAGCTTTAAAGTTATAAGTTAATTATGATTGATAAATATTCATTTTATTTAAATATTATAATTAAAATTTTAGAAGTTAAAATTATTAATTTAATATAACAAACACTTGATATATATATGCATAACTATTCATTTTATTTAAATATTATAATTAAAATTTTAAAAGTTAAAATTATTGATTTAACATAGCGAACATATTAATATATACGTACCCTCACCTTCCGGCTACATGTGAAGCTTATGACTACCAAATAAAATCTGATGAGGGCGATGGAAGATGGTGGCGACCGCCTAGGAAGGGTATTTATCGGAGTACGCAGAGACACCAAACAAGGGGGATTTGAATCCAAACAGGAGGGATTTGAATCAAAATGGGAGATTTAAATAAGAATTGGAGGTTTGAATAGAATTGGAGATTTGAGTAATTGTTCTTGAAGCTTTTGGGCATGGGGCCATAGTTCTTCAATTGTGAAGAATTTTGGAGCAGGGTACCATGGTTGTGCCCATTTTGGCAAGGAGGATTTGGTCATTTGGTATCGGGAGCAAATTGGGGCTACAACAGCGCGGGATTGACTTCAAACTCAGAAGCCAGGTATGTATATATGAATTAAATTGATAAATTATGTTTAAATTGTAGCTGGTAAATTCTATAGAATTTAGGAATTTAATTTGGGTTTGCTCATTAAATCATTCTGGTAGAATTTCAGAAATAAAATTGTGGTTTGGTCCTTACATCTACTAGAGAAGTCATAACCATAAGCTCTCAAGCTTGTTTCCATACTTTTTTTGAATGGCTCCTTCTTTCCTTTGCATCTCATTGTATCGAGCTTCCTTCCTTCCTGGGTATCATGGAGCCATCTTTTTCCCTCAATCTTGTGACATGTCCCATGTCATCAATTTTTGCACATCACTTCTTGCCAATGAAGAGAGTGATCTCTTTGATTGTAGTACGAACTTTGTCCTTCAGGTTATCTTCACGCACTACTACCTTTCAATCCCAAGATGAGTACATATTGACTTTACAGTTTCCAGGTATCACATATTGAGTTTCCCTCGACATTCTTCTTGTATTTCATCCATACAGTTGAACTTGCCTCAACTATCATCATGTGTTCTTGCAACATCCTTCCAGGTATCAAAATAATATGTTAACTAGATAACCAATAATAATTATTAACATCAGAGTTACCTCATTGTGACCACTTTCCCATCATCAACATCTTCAAGGTCCATCTCCACATGAATCTTCCTTCATGCATCAGAGTGCCCAAGGATCGAACTTGATTACCAAGTTACCATTTTCTTTTGGAGATTATAATAGATGTTGATCACTAATATATATATATATATATATATATATATATATATATATATATATATATTGTAGAAATTATACAACAAGCATGTATATCTTGGATTCACCCGATCTAACAATGTACTAAAGTTAAATACTGAATCACTTCTACAAATATTTCGCGGAATTAAAAACACAATCGCTAATCACATGAACATGAAGAAAGATCAATCACACACAACATAGATAATTTCCTGGGGAAAGCTTGCTGCTCAAAACCCCTCTAACATATATTGTATATTCCACAAGGAATCATGAAACAATTACCTACAACTCTTCTCACAAGAGTCCTCTTGTATTCAGCTAATTGTCTCACACTGATCCAGACAAAATCTAGCCAATACACAGCCAATTCTCAGCCTGTCTTCAGCCTGCCTTGCTCACGCAATCACTGATGAATGCAATCCCTAATCACAAGGAATTTTAGGCTTCGTCAATTGCATTGAGTATCATGGGCATCCTGTGGTGTTTTAACTACACCTGGTAGTTAGCTAATATCACAACTGATAGTCACACTTCCCTTTCACCTAGATCTCGACTGGGTCTCCACTGGAACTGACGTGCATGCAGCTAATAATAGTAAATCCTTAGTTGCATGTGAGATCACTGATTCTGAATTAAATAATATTTAATTCACTTGATTCCTCACTAGTGTATCGAACAGTTACAACTAGCACAATTGAGTTTAACTCACTTAACTGAGTTAAACTGATTACAACCTGCATTAACAATGCACCATTGCACTTCGAACTCTATTACAACTTGAATTACTCTGCATGTCTCACCAACTACCTCTAACTCGAAATCCACTAGCTAACTGAGTTTATCACACTCAGTTAACTATTACAAGCTATCATTGAGAATAGATTACAATTTATTGCCCATCTTAATTAAGGGGTAACTAAAACAGACATGCACCAAAATAATCCTGTGGGCCCCACCCTAGTGTAGGTGCTTAATGCACTAGGCGTGGGTGCTGAATGCTGTTTCTGGGTGCCAATTTCACTGTTTTTTGTTGCAAACTTCAACACACACACACACACACACACACATATATATATATATATATTCTAGCGAGAAAGTCTTAATATTGTATCCATTATAGAGTAAGTCAACTTCAGCTTTATAGGGATCATATAACCAAATGAAAGATTCACTATGCATAATTTATGGCCAACTTTTCTTACAGGATTATATAAATTCTATATATATATATTCTAGTGAGAACGTCTTAATATTGTATTTATTCTAGAGTAAGTCAACTTCATCTTCATAGGCATCATATAACCAAATGAAATATTCACTATGCATAATTTATGACCAACTTTTCTTACAGGATTATATGAATCCTACCCAAAAGTTACTTTAAACATGCATTCTTAATCTTTCACACAATCAACTAGCCATATGCATTCCATAATATTTCACACGATAAACTAGCTATATGCACTCCTTCATCCCTTTAAGAGTATTTTTTCCATACAATATGGAATATATACTAGTCCATGTCATAATGCTTTTTCCAAGAACCTCTAATGTGATGGTTCTTATAGGATCTTGAGGATCCATCTTAGCAAAATTACTACCTCTAATATAATGTTAGACAATATATGGATGAACATTATGCAAAATGGTCCCAAACTTCTCAATCTTGAAAGACTAGATTATTCTTACAAACCAATTCAAGCAGACTCTAAATATGCTACTATCACATGCTTCTATCCATGATGCCATATCAAAAAAATATTCTTCTAGAAAATACAATGATGCATGCTTACTCCTTTAATGAAATTGTTAGCATCAATTCCTTTAGGGTCCTTGCAATTGCCTCCTTCCATCATGCTCATCAATAGCAAGCACAAGTATTGCTTTGCTTAGCCACTTCCTTCATTATGTACCTACAATATTCATCGACAAGTACAACCAAGAAAAAACATGCAAGACCCTGATATCAATTTTGACAATCTAGGGTTTCCATTGATTTCTTAGAGGGTATACTCCTAGGGTTCTTAAACAAAAACCCTAAAGTCCTTGATATTTCCCTTTGAGACATCAAACCTTAGGGTTTTAATGTCATATACTAGGGATTATCTAATTCCACCCTTGCTAGGGTTTACCATATACCTTAGATATTTCCTTGCAAACCCTAGATATCAAGAACTAGGGATTCTATGAGGGACAAAGTCAATTAGGGTTTTTCACTTAACTAGGGCTTTCTAATCCAAGTCCTATCTAGGGTTTATGAACCCTAGATACCAAAACCTTCAATGTCTATAAACCCTAGATTCTAGCCATACAAAGCATGTTATGAAACCCTAATTACTTAACAAACCCTTTATAACTTGAAGTGTACATAAAACAATTTTGTACATACCTCATTCAAAAATTCGACTCATTTTTTCAACAAAGGTTCCCATACCTTATGTCCTGAAGAGCTTACTCCATATAGCTTAGTGAATTTTCCATAATCAAAGTTTCACTTCAATTGTAGGCTTGCTTCAAATAGTCCCAATACTCTTGACAAGAATATTTCAAGATGCTCTTCCCAAGGTATCTAACTGTTGCTCCTCTTGAATTTGGTAGGTGTATGCAACATATGCTATTACAGATCCTCAAACTAGAACTCCTGGCTCCAAACAATCTTTGAATAGGATACCACACTTCTTCCTTACTTTGCAAGAAAGTCTGGTACCTTTATCAATTCTTTTGAAGCTACTGAAGTTTTCACTGTGCTCTTGACCCTCAAACTAGGGCTTCAAGTAAGCACAAAAATAATCCTTTTACTTCTCCAAAAGATGTGGACTAGTATCCTCTTCAAGATGCCACACTTTGTTAAATTGTGGAACTACTTCCATCCTTTGGATTCCTTTAGAATTTTCGGTATGAAGGTGACTCCGACCCTTTGGTTAGGGATTTGACAACCATTAAACAGACCTAAAATACCTTTAGAAAAATTGAAGCTTTTTTCTTTTCAATGACACTTGCTAGCCTAAAGGGTATTGCTAGAAACTTTAATTTTGTCACTTCAGGCCTCGCCTTTCTTTGCAATATCCTCGACCTTTGATTACCTTGCTTCTCGAATTTTTGAGGTGAACTTTTTCGGGCTCTTCATAACCCTTGGATTTATGTGTAGAACTTCGACCTACTTTTCAGAGGTCTACTCTATAAGATGGATGCTCAGAAAATGACCTTTTCTTGCTTGGATTTACTTCGAGATGGCTCGGTCTTCAAGACTAATGTAAATAGTCCATTCTTTTTGGCTTTTCGGAGCAATGCAAAACCCTTCTAATGATCTTCCAGATGCCAAGACTCTTGTCTTTATCTCTGATACCATGTTGGAAAATCGATTTGGGCAACAATTTAATTTGACTTTTTCTCACTTGAATGTTATTTGTGACATTATGTTCTTCTTTTGGCTTATGCTTATGTTCTTACCTTCAAATAAATGCTAAAACAATGAAGATCACAACCACACAAAAACGAGCACAAGATATAGGCTCCAAGCCAGGTAAAAACCCCTCCAAGGGGAAAACCCAGAAAAAACTTCTCTTCTTATAGAATCAATTCAATGGAGACTTCCAAGACCAAAACCTAGACTAGGGCTACCACCAAGAACCAAGCCAACCACCAATCATCCTTCCCCATCACAAGACAAGAGCAACAAAACAATATTCTTCAAAAGCAGGGCTCTTCTAGCCTTTTGGTTCCCCAAGAAGAATCTACCACTATTCCTACAACCTTCAGACCTGAGGTATACCTAGAAACCCTAGGTTTCTCGCATTTGTGAGCTGAAGTAGGAATATTCTAGATCTCTGAACCCTTTTAGGGGTTCTTCCCTTCTTCGCTAGCCTTATCCTTGCTCTTCTAAGACTTTCACTCTCCTTTCTATTTGCAGATCGAATCCAAGAGATGTGTGTGTTATGTTTGTCTAATGAGGTCGAAGTTTCACCTTTTTATAGCTTTCCAAGAGGCTTGAATAGCCCTCTTTAGGCTGACTTCTCCTTCGTTGGTCGACTTGGTCTTGGGAGCCTTCTAGACACTTCTAAATTCAAAATAATTTTCCTTTTCTTGATATAAGTGCCCGAAAGGGTCTTTTACAATGTGACAATGACTCTTTGACTCATGAATACCCTAGAAGCATTCAATGGATGCTTGACCTAATGACAAAGTGACTTGAGCATGAAAGCCATGCTTTACAAAAACATTTTCTTTCTTCTTTTGATAGATATATAAGAATTACATCATGACATGAGTCAAATGATAATTATGAAGACCGAAACTAGTTACATTTTCCAACAGTTTTCAACTGAAGTCAAATTTCATAACCTTTCTAAGTGTGAAAGTGTTTCTTATTCTCGCCTTCCAATTAGTGTAGTTTGTTCCAGTCAGCATCTCAGGGAACACAAGACTGGGTAATGACATAGCTATTGAAATTGGCTTTCTACAGTGGACACTCTGGAGGGTTTAAATGGACTTTACAGTCAACACTCCCTGATGGAAATTTTACTAACTGAAGAAAAAAAATTTATACCAGTGGAGAAGTACGACTTTCAAGTCAACAAAAAATCATATATCAAGTAATATAAAAGCACTTTGACAGCCTTAGGATAAAAAAGTGATTATTTCTCAGTAGAAATATGTCCCTCATGATCCTGTATAGCAACCCATCGACATTTGTGCTAGTTATTCTTCTTCGTTGGCACTTTGGGAAAAGAGAAATAGTGGGGTTTACAAACTTCCTGAGTGTGGTGGTTGTATCCTCAGCATTCCCATCTACTTATGGAATTTTAGTTAGCAGTGAATTTATAAGGCATATAATCCCAAGAAACGTTTTTGTGGCTTCTTGTCGTATAACCCCAACAAACTCTGGTGACTTTTTTGTAAATTGAATCTTGTTTTAGATCAACATCTCTTCATCCGACAACTTCATCTAGGTGGGTGACAACAAGAAGAAGACGTTGTCTGGATGCTGAGGAACATACTTCTCAGCATGCAGTTTTTAATAGCTAGCAGTTAACTCACATTCTGCTCAAAATGGATACGATCTTTCTTGACCTGCTTCTTCTCCATTAAATTTAGGCTTCTTCAACAGTGTCCTTTGCAGGACGTCTTTAATCGCTGTAATACCTTATAAAAATGAAGAGAGTCTTCAACATGGTAATGAGTTGAGTCTGAATGCACAAGATAGTTCACTAACTACTCTCTTACATTCAAATCAAATGAATGAATGAATCTGAATGATATTTTAACGTCCACGAGACTAAAAATAGTCTATGGGACCAATACCTTCCTTGTTTTTTTCCTTCTGAAATTCAATCCTTTTCTTACTCAAATTGATGATGAGCTGACCCAACCTTCTAACAGTTCCATCACTGAAAAGACAATGCCACAGAATTGATGCTAACATACTGCAGTAACCGTCCCTGATGTCTCTGAAAGCGTCACATTTCAAAATGAAATGTTTTTCTGATTCCATTGCCTCAGAGGTGCAAAAAGTACATACCATTTCTTCCCAAGCTTCTTTAGGTCTCTTCCACTGCCCCATTTCAGATTGAAGTTGATGTGAGTTAGTTCTTAATTGAGCAATAAGAACCTTTGCTCTCCACGGAATGCTAGCTCCAATGTATTCTTTTTGTTTGAGATCACAAGTAGGGTTGAATTCCGGAACATAATACTTCTTTCTACTCAACTCTTTTCCCCATATACCCTTACAAAACTTCTCTAGCACAAAATTCTTTAACTCCTTGCTATTTGTGGGACATGCATTCAGGTAAATATTCCATTTTTGCATCCATTTGTTGTTTTGTCTCATCCATGATTTATTTCTTTCATTCATACCTTCATTGAAGATAACTTTCGACCATCTACCTCTTCCCATTTGCTCAATTCTTTTTAGATACCTTATAAGATGCACCATGGCAATTGCTTTGATGGGAGCTGCCCCTGTTTCACTCAACATTATCTCAGAGGAAACCAAAATTTTTATTTTGAACTTGCTCATGATCAAGCGTTTTTGAATTTTTTTAATTTGTTTCCATTTTGAAACAGGGATGCTGCTAGCCCACAATTCACACCCATATAATATCACTGGACAAACTAGGAGTCCAAAAAGTACTTTGATCGTGTTCCAATGCCATAACTCTGCCTCTCTACATCTATTTTGAAGTGCATATAATGCTTTCCACCCTCCTAAAATTCTTTTCTTTTTGCAATCCTCCCAATTAAGGTTGTTGTTGAAATCGATCTCGAGGTACTTGTATTCATTTACTTCTTCAAGAATGTTGCCTTAAAAATAGAACGTATGCTGGCTTTACTTCCTTTTATTAGAGAAAATCATTATTTTGGTCTTATTGGTATTGACTTGCATCCCCACAACTTTACAAAAATGCTCAAGGGGATATAGGTGCTATTGGGAAAAATACTGAGAGGGGGGAGTGAATCAGTATTTAGTGCAGACAATAAAACTTTGATATTTCTTTCTTAAAAACCATACGCAACTTTCTTGAAGCAAACCCGCGTATATACGCGGATATCCTTTACAAAACTCGCGTATATCCAGTGATCTAATTATGCATTTAGTTCTTGACTTAGATCATTGCATTACTCATTCTTCAGATATTTAGAAAACAGTAAACAAGTGCAGGAAGAACAGAATAATCATCACACATAAGCAACCACACATGAACACCAGGATTTTTAGGTGGAAACTCAATTCGGGAGAAAACCACCGCTGCCGTCGTCTCAGTCTTCAATTTTTATTATTAAGAAAACTTCTTACAACATGTACTGGTGCAGACTCATACCAGTACGCAGGCACCCACCTGCAGAAGGCTACAACCTTCTCTCGTTTACCAGCCTCTCCTGGAAGGGATCAACAACCCCCTCCTCTCGTTTACCAGCCTCACCCGGAAGGGAGCTACTACCCACTGATATTAGCACCAGCCTCTACTGGAAGAAAGCTTCTACGTTCAGAGTGAAGGTTCCAACCCTCAAATCCACTGCAGACCACGTTTCATCAATTTTCAAACTGGATCAAACAGCTCCAACACAACCCTTTACTTGTCAATAAACAACCTTTGCCCAATGCATCAAACAGAACAGTGAAACCACTGTAACCAGAATATCAGAGATAACCCAGACTTCAGAATAAATATGCAGAAACACATTCAACCTTGAGCAACCATAAGATCAGATATCATACGCACTTTTATTTAATCAGACCCGCGTATATACGCGCTTTTTATGAAGTGAACCCGCGTATACATCAGTGCATTTACCAGAATAACCCTAACTGTCCATACGCGACTTTGTTGAAACAGATCCGCGTATACACGCGCTTTTCACGAACTGAACCTGTGTATAGATCTGTAAAAGATAAACTTTGCACAACAGATTAGATCTACGAACTTACGCAGATTTCTTTAAGTTCTTCAGCAGATTTGCGCTAGGGCTTCATCACTTCTTTTCAGATCATCCAAGAGATTCACCATTTCTAGATCTAGAGATCTTTAACCTTCATCATGTTCATAGATGCATCATAGATTCAGATCTATCAATCAAGAGCAGAGTTCAACCATGCAGATATACTTCAGAGTGAAGTATTCATTAAAGCCCAAACACTTGCACACCCTTGCACAATGAATTTCTTCTCCTTATATAGGTTTATCCTTTTTCAATACCATGAGCCAAAACCACATCACTTCCGATGGTATTCCTGGACGGGATCAAATAGATAACCCAGTGCTCAACACAATGGGTCAATACCATGGTAGTAACCCCTGGTTTTACACATTTAGAGCGCAATTGACCATACGCGACTTGTCACGTACTTTTCCGCATACGTACGCGACTTCCCTTTACTAAACTCGCGTATGTCTTGTGACATACACTTCTCATCATTGTTCTGGCCCATTCTGGAAATTCTTTCTTCTGCACCTTCATCATTAACAAGCTCATCAAGTCAAGAACAACTTCATCAAGGAGGTTGCCATCATCTTCATCAAGTGGGTTGCCATCAAGGACAACACTCTGCATCATATTGCCAACAATCTCCCCCTTTGGACTTGATGGCAACCACGATGGTGTTTGATCATCACAATAGATAGATACATTGATTATAATCATTACACAATAACCATGTTACTCTCCCCTTATTCAAACATCATGTCACTATGTCACTCTCCCCCTTTGACATCAAGGGCAAAGGGCGGATCAAAACCAACACAAGGTTTTTCTCCTCATGTAGAAAGAAGAGTGCTGTAGATCTGATGGACACTGAAGTTACCATGCTCCCCCTGAGTTCATGCTGAAAGTTCAAACATTTTTTTTTTCAATGAAGTACATGACTCTATGACCAAGGACTCATACTTACATCAAAGATCCAACCAAGTGGATTTACATATGAGACTCAAATACCCAACCAAGTGGGCTTACACATTTGATCAAGTCCTTACATGACTGAGTATTACAATTTTACATCATGGGTCTTGAACATGACCTTTTCATCAAGTTACAAATATGACCTATTATGACCAATACCAAAAGGATCTCAAGAGAGAGATCATATTAGAGAACCATCATAATGCCAACAATGTATTATACTCAGCAAGGCTAATGCTCCCCCTGAAAATGTGCGTCCAAGCATCTTTTCTATATGACCAAAGCTCCCCCTTTGCTTGTGCATCCTGAACACTTTCAACAGCAAATCATCAAGGCATCTTCACCCAAAATCATAGAATGAAACATAAATATAAGAGCTGAAATACCACCAGTGACTCCAAACAGCATCAGAGATACCAAACAGCACTGCAGCTGTGCTGAAAAATGCTGACCCCAAACAAAATTTGCCATCAATCAACCATACGCGGCTTTTTGTGTTTATACTCGCGTATATACGCGACTGTCTTTCAAGAAACCCGCGTATCCAATTTAATCTTCTGAATTTAATCAGATCTGATCTTCTGAGAGGCAGAGACAACACCCAACTTCTGTCTGAGATATTCGAACGGTTCCCTGGGCAGAGGTTTGGTAAATATATCAGCGATTTGTTCCTTGGAGGGAACATACTCCAACTTCACTTTTTGTTCAAGCACTTGTTCACGTAGGAAGTGATACTTGATGGGAATGTGCTTGGTCTTCGAATGCATAACAGGATTCTTTGAGATACTGATGGCACTTGTATTATCACACATAATGGAGATAGGAGGTGAACATTTGATTTGAAAATCTTGCAAGGTTTGCATCATCCAAAGGAGTTGAGTGCAACAAGATGAGGCAGCCACATATTCTGCTTCTGCTGTAGATAAAGCAATAGAATTTTGCTTCTTGCTGAACCAAGATACTAATCGGGGCCCCATATAGAATGCACCACCACTAGTGCTTTTCCGATCATCAACATTTCCAGCCCAATCTGCATCAGTGTAAGCATGAAGAGTAAGATCAACATTCTTTGGATACCATAGTCCAAAGTCTTGAGTTCCTTGTATATATTTGAATATTCTTTTGACAGCCTGAAGGTGAGACTCTTTTGGATTAGCTTGGAATTGTCCAACAATCCCAACTGCATGCATAATGTCTGGTCTAGTCCCAGTGAGATAAAGTAGACTTCCTATCATAGATCTGTATTCTGGTTGATTCACCGCGGGAGAATCATCATGAGAACTGAGATTACATCCGGTTATCATTGGTGTACTTAAAGGTTTACATTCTTCCATGCCATACTTCTTCAGAATTTTCTTAAGATATTTTGCTTGTGATAAGAATATGCCATCTGTTGCTTGTTGCACTTGCAAGCCAAGAAAGAATGTTAGTTCCCCAAGTAAAGACATTTCAAATTCTTGCTGCATAACAGAAGCAAATTTCTTACTCATAGATTCTTCATTACTCCCAAAAATGATGTCATCAACATATACAACCACAATCAATAGTTTATCATTTTCAACCTTTGTGTATAAGTTGCTATCAGCAGTCCCCTTTGAAAATCCTTGTTGATGAAGATATTTGTCAAGACGATAATACCATGCCCTTGGAGCTTGTTTGAGACCATATAGAGCCTTTTTAAGTTTACAAACAAGATTTTCATCATTTCCCAAAATGAATCCTTCCAGTTGTTCTATATACACTTCTTCTTCTAGATCACCATTGAGAAAAGCAGATTTAACATCCATTTGATAAACTTTGATTTGTTGAAAACTTGAAAAAGAAAGAAACATTCTTATGGCTTCAAGTCTAGCTACAGGAGCAAAAGTTTCTTCAAAGTCTATACCTTCTTGTTGAGTATACTCCTTGCAAACCAGTCTAGCTTTGTTTCTTATAACATCCCCATTCTCATTTAACTTGTTCTTGAATATCCATTTAGTTCCAATGACATTTTTATCAAGTGGTCTTGGTACCAAATCCCATGTTTGATTCTTTTCAATTTGATCAAGCTCTTCATTCATGGCTTGAATCCAACATTCATCTTTGCTAGCTTGATTGACATTGTGTGGTTCAATTGTGGATAAAAATGCCAGATAGCTAGAAGATCCCACAATAGTCCTCCTTGTTTGTACCCCTGATTCCTTGTCTCCCAAAATTTGAGATTCAGGATGATTCTTTTGAACATATCTGGATGGAGCCTTTTCAGAGAAATCATCTTCAGGTTCTTCATTGGATCCACTGTCTATGTCATTTCTATTTGATGTAGAAGGACAAAAGTCACCATCATCTTCTTCTGTTGTTTGTTTTTCTTCTTTAGGAGCTGCAGGAGACTCATCAATAACAACATCAATACATTCAACAATCTTTCGAAGCCTTTTATTGTAACATTTGTATGCTTTGCTTGTAGATGAGTAACCAAGAAATATCCCTTCATCCGATCTAGGTTCAAACTTGCCAAGCTTTTCATCATTATTTTTGATAAAGCATTTACTTCCAAAAACTCTAAAATGCTTCACAGAGGGAGAATTACCATACCAGAGTTCATATGGAGTTTTGTCACTATTTACCCGAACATGTGCCTTGTTGAGAATGTTTGCTGCTGTATGTGCTGCTTCTCCCCAGAACATGTCAGAAGTTCCTGAATCATCAAGCATAGCTCTATCCATTTGTTGAATTGTTTTATTCATTCTTTCTGCTACGCCATTTTTTTGTGGAGTGCCAGATACAGAGAACTATCTTTTTATGCCATGTTTTTCACAAAATTCAAGGAATTCATTTGATGTATATTATCCTCCTCGATCAGATCTAAGACACTTGATTTTTAGATCTAATTCATTTTCCACCAATGCTTTGAAGATCTAAAACTTTTCAAATGCTTCATCTTTGTGTTTAATCAACCCGATCCAACACATTCTAGAGAAATCATCAATAAATAAGATATAGTATTCTTCCCCACGTGGTGAATTTTTCCTCATAGGTCCACATATGTCAGTATGAATGAGTTCAAGAGGCTTACTTGATGATCCTTCTTTTGCATTAAATTGAACTCTAGTCTGCTTACCGAATTGGCAAGATTTGCATATGATACTCTCTGGTAGAGTAATATTGGGAAGACCACGAATAGCTTGAAGTCTGCTTGATTTGTTGATTTGAGAGAAGCTCAGATGCCCCAGCCTTCTATGCCATAGCCAATTTTCTGAAGATTTGCTCAAGTAACATTGATCTTTGCAGTTCTTCAATACATACAAGTTGCTTGGAGTTCTTTTCCCTTTTATAATAGTTTTACCTGTATCAAGATCACGAACCACACATTCTTTTGAACTAAAGACAACTTCAGTTCCTTGATCACAAATTTGACTTACACTTAACATGTTATGCCTTAATCCATCCACATACATGACATCATTAGCCTTCACCTTTTCTTTTAGAAACACAGACCCTTTTCCTTTAATTACAGCAGGAGTATCATTTCGAAATGTAACTTTCTTTTCTTTTTCTAGAGCATTATATGCAAGAAGTTTGCTTTTGTCACCTGTCATGTGTCTTTAGCATCCACTATCGATGTACCATTGATGTTATTCACCTTCTGCAAATAACGCTATCCCACAATTTTCAACCTGTAATTCCTTCTTTTTCCATACTTTGGAACTTGAAGGAAAATGTTGTTTTGGCTGGACTTTGCTCCTGCATTCAGATTCTTCATGGCCAAATTTATTGCAATAAGCACATTCAACTTCATTTGAAGAGGAGAAAAGTTGTTATAGGTGTTCATTTTTGGTTCAATACCATCCTTTTATTTCTTTCTTCTCTTGTCATGATGGTTTTATATGCAACACATTGAACAACTTTATGACCAAAATTGTGACATGAGAAACATTGTCCATTGAAGTAGAAATTTCTGCGATCATGAAATCTTCTATTTGAATTTACCTGTTGGTTGTTGCTTCTTTGAGAGATATCCCTGTTAGTGTTCCTTGAATTGTGATGATCATGCTTTACCTGTAAAGATTCTTTATTCCCTTGCTGAGTGGCTGAATGTAGTAAACTAGTTGTAGCTGCTTTTAGATAATTTGGTGCTGAAGCCTGAGAAGATTCTCCGGTATATCCAAGACCTGTCTTTATAAGAGGAAAACGTTGAACCTTGATAATCTCATCTAAGGTTTTAGATCCTTTAGCAAATCTAAGATTCAGAGTCTTTACTTTCTCAAGTTCTTTTCTTAGACTTACTACTTCACATTCTAATTTCTCATTGTGTTTCTTCGCTTCTTCATTCTGCCTTTTTAGAGTTTCTATGATTATTTTACTTTCTTCCAAGCATATTTTGAGTTGATTGTTTTGATCAAGAAAATCATTGTCATCTAGAGCATCCATAAAAGCATCCTTGTCGTCTCTAGAATTATTTTCAAATGCCACGAGAAGTCTAAGATCTTGTTCACATTCTTCCTCACTATCAGATAACCCATCACTGTCTTCATTTGTATAGTAACTTTTCTTAGTGCTAGATCGGTTTTTATTCCTTCTTGCTACTTCTTTCCCTTTAACAGATGTTTTATAAGGACACTTTGCAGCATAATGACCAACTCTTCCACAATCAAAACATTTGAAAGGAAGTTTACCTTTGAATCTTCCGGTTCCTAGTTGGAGTCTTCTCACAAAGTTTGCCTCATCTTCTTCTGAGATATATCCTGATCCTTCTGGTTTTTGAACTTATTTCCCTTTTGTAGAAGCTTTAAAAACAACTTCTTTGACTTCAGATGATCCTCCTCTCCTCATTTCATATGCAGTCAATATGCCATGAAGTTGCACCACAGTAAGAGTTTGAAGATCTTGTTTTTCTTCAAGAGCAGAGACTTTTGATTCAAAATTTGCCGTTAGCGATCCTAAGATTTTCTCAACCAAAGTAGATTCCGTGATTGTTTCTCCCAGATTTCTCATACGATTTACAACATTGTCAAGACGTAAAAAGAAACTGGCAATATTCTCATCACTATGCATCTTTAAATTTTCATATTCAATTCTGAGAGTTTGAAGTTTTTCACTTTTTACCTTTGCATCACCTTCATAACTTAGAATGATTTTGTCCCATATCTCCTTTGCTGTATTCAGTTGTGTAACTTTGACAAATTCTGATTCAGTTAGACTTCCCATTAGAGCATTGACTGCCTTTGCATTTATTTCATAATTCTTCTTTTCAGTCGGATCTGTTGGTATTGCAGCTGGATATTGATATCCTTGTTCAACAATGGCCCATACATCTGCTCCCATAGACTGAAGATAGGATCTCATCCTTATTTTCTAGAAGATTAAATTGCTTCCATTAAAGAGTGGAGGCTTGATAGATGCTGTTCCATCTTGATTGCTCATCTTGCTTGATCTTCCTTCTAGTGGCTAAGCTTTTTCAGAAGGACCTGCTCTGATACCAATTGTTGGGAAAAATACTGAGAGGGGGGGGTGAATCAGTATTTAGTGCAGACAATAAAACTTTGATATTTCTTTCTTAAAAACCATACGCAACTTTCCTGAAGCAAACCCACGTATATACGTGGATATCCTTTACAGAACTCGCGTATATCCAGTGATCTAATTATGCATTTAGTTCTTGACTTAGATCATTGCATTACTCATTCATCAGATATTTAGAAAATAGTAAACAAGTGCAGGAAGAACAGAATAATCATCACACATAAGCAACCACACATGAACACCAGGATTTTTAGGTGGAAACCCAATTCGGGAGAAAACCACCGCTGCCGTCGTCTCAGTCTTCAATTTTTATTATTAAGAAAACTTCTTACAACATGTACTGGTGCAGACTCATACCAGTACGCAGGCACCCACCTGCAGAAGGCTACATCCTTCTCTCGTTTACCAGCCTCTCTTGGAAGAGAGCAACAACCTGCTGCTCTCGTTTACCAGCCTCACCTGGAAGGGAGCTACTACCCCCTGATATTAGCACCAACCTCTACTGGCAGAAAGCTTCTTCGTTCAGACTGAAGGTTTCAACCCTCAGATCCACTGCAGACCACGTTTCATCAATTTTCAAACTGGATCAAACAGCTCCAACACAACCCTCTACTTGTCAATAAACATCCTTTGCCCAATGCATCAAACAGAACAGTGAAACCACTGTAACCAGAATATCAGAGATAACCCAGACTTCAGAATAAATATGCAGAAACACATTCAACCTTGAGCAACCATAAGATCAAATATCATACGCGCTTTTATTTAATCAGACCCGCGTATATACGCGCTTTTTATGAAGTGAACCCGTGTATACATCAGTGCATTTACCAGAATAACCCTAACTGTCCATACGCGACTTTGTTGAAATAGATCCGCGTATACACGCGCTTTTCACGAACTGAACCTGCGCATAGATCTGTAAAAGATAAACTTTGCACAACAGATCAGATCTACGAACTTACCCAGATTTCTTCAAGTTCTTCAGCAGATTTGCGGCAGGTCTTCATCACTTCTTTTCAGATCATCCAAGAGATTCACCATTTCTAGATCTAGAGATCTTTAACCTTCACCATGTTCATAGATGCATCATAGATTCAGATCTATCAATCAAGAGCAGAGTTCAACCATGCAGATATACTTCAGAGTGAAGTATTCATTAAAGCCCAAACACTTGCACACCTTTGCACAATGAATTTCTTCTCCTTATATAGGTTTATCCTTTTTCAATACCATGAGCCAAAACCACATCACTTTCGATGGTATTCCTGGACGGGATCAAATAGACAACGCAGCGCTCAACACAATGGGTCAATACCATGGTAGTAACCCCTGGTTTTACACATTTAGAGCGCAATTGACCATACGCGACTTGTCACGTACTTTTCCGCGTACATACGCGACTTCCCTTTACTAAACTCGCGTACGCCTTGTGACATACACTTCTCATCATTGTTCTGGCCCATTCTGGAAATTCTTTCTTCTGCACCTTCATCATTAACAAGCTCATCAAGTCAAGAACAACTTCAGCAAGTAGGTTGCCATCATCTTCATCAAGTGGGTTGCCATCAAGGACAACACTCTGCATCATATTGCCAACAGGTGCATCTGCAATCCATGGGCCGATTTAGCAACCAGCACAAGATCATCGGCATATAGAAAAAGCTTTATCACAAACTCTCCCAATTGAACACCATCCCCACCTTGCAAATTTAGCCACTCTTCCAGTGTGTCAATATATAAACCAAAAATGGTAGGGGATAAAGGGCAACCTTGCTTGACTCCGATGTCACTTCTAAAACTTTCTGAAATGCCTGCTGAAGTTCTAATTTTGACTTTCACCTCTTCATAAAGCCTATGGACGACAGCTCTATATTGTAAAGGAATTTCAAGTTCTTCCATTCTACGCCAAAACTTATCTCTAGGGACCGTGTCAAATGTCTTTTTGAAGTCAACAAAGCAGCAATATACTTCTTCTTTGCTCCCCCAAACCTTTTCAAAGATATCTAGTACATATAAAATTGTTTGGAGGAACAGCTTCCTACAAATTGGGTAACAACCAGAGACAAACATCTACAGTTCAGCGATTGAAAAGTAACAACCTTAGATAGCATCCTTTAATCAGCTAACTGAGAGGAGCAACATTGAGACAGTTACCTAGTAACTAGATAGCAGAAATCACTAACTGGAATGGGCATTAATTCTAGCACCCTTTTAGACGACAATATAAAGAAAAGGTGAAAAAGAACATCCTCCTTTTACTACTCTCAAGGTAGAGAAAATCTGGGTGGTGATTTCATTACTCGCGATTTCTACATTGATACTAGTTCCGAGGACACAACCAATCCACAAGATATTGTGCCATTCAATGATAGTAGGTCCAATATCAAGTACACTTCTGCCTAGATATGCCATTCCAGCCTAGCATTCACAATAGAGATTTGATATCAATAAGTACACTCACATGCATCCCTCTCTAAGGGAGCCCATGTTTAGTAGCATTCAATTCCTTCACTTTAACATTATAAATAAACCTTATAATAATAATGTCTTCGGACATCAACCAAACATTCTATTAGGGTGAGAAATAATCAATGACATTACAAGGCTTATTTTAGTATATCACAAGTGCATAGGCTTGCTTTTACACATAAAGGAATTTCGGTTAATTACATTGAAGATTCATAATTTGAGCTTGCACTTAGAACATTAACACATTATTTTCACTAGGATGGACCAAGGTTCAACAAAAAAATAAATGGCTTTCTATGACCTAATCAACTGTACTCTTAAGCCCCTTGAGGCTGGCTATTTTATTTTTTGCATGGTCTAAAGTTATGCCTAACCTTAAATGAAGAGTATTCTTAGTGTGTGCAGGGCATTACGTGGGATAAGACTTTGCGGCGTGAGCTTCTATTGGCCATGCCCAAGGAAATATTAAGAAGTGGGGTTCCCATGATTCTTTGCTATTCCTTCTCTTCTTGCATAGAGCAGCAGCTATTTCTATTTCTTTTCCATGGTTTACCTTTTGTGTTTTGCTCTACGCTTTTATCTTTATTTTTAATTATTTTTGTTTAAAAGTTTCCTTTGGCTCCCCCACATTAGCATTATGGTTTGTACACTCTAGTTGCATTGACCTATCTTGGTTGTATATTAATATAATTTCTTTCATCCATTCATTCTAGTAAATACATTTAAACTTTCCAAGACTCTTTAATTTGATTTTTCCTGATTTTCTTTAGAGCACTTAATCAGTTGGTTAAATGTAAGAGATTGTTGTGTAATTACAACCTCCAATGCCTGTGCTGCACTATATCGCAGTGATGTCAAGTCGGTTATCAAATCTCTTATTTAACAGGTATTGTATGTTTTCCATGAAGCATTGCTTTGATGCTAACATTAACTCAGGCTATACAGTCATTGAAAACTTTAAAGTAAATGCAGATGTAAAAGAAGAGCACAACCTTCAAATGGTTTTGTCATAGGCGTAAATAAGTTGGCTTGTAAGGCCTGCTGTATCATACTTATCCCAGTCTGTGGGTGGAAGTTACCCTGATTTTACGTATGGATATTCTGTAGTAGGATGTTCAGATTAAATAGATACTTATGATCCTTGTCACGAAAATATTTCTTTATTTAATCTATCTTTTTATCATCCTCGTGATTTGTAGTTTGTCTGAAGGCCATATTGATAGCTTATAATTAAAACCCACTTTCAGACTTGTGAATCACTTGTATTGAATCTTGAAAACATATCTAGGTGCTGTGTGAAATAACCTGCTCCAATTGTTTTGGCAGTTATGAAGTTCTTCTTACTTTGGACAAAAGAAAGTACAAGTATGGACCTGTATATTACTATTTCTTCAACACATTACTTATATGTCTGCTTGTTTTCAACGTTTACTGGTGGGTTTTAATATGCCGAGTGTTAGTCAAGCAGATAAAATCAAGAGGGAAGGTCGACGATGTGAGATCAGGTGGGTTAAACATTTGTAAAGTCTTTGAACAGTGCACTCTGTTGTTGGGTGAGGTAAGCATTGACTATCATGTTAATAGTGCAGATTCTGAAGACGAGGAGAAGAAAGACTAAAAAGGAGATGCAATTAAAGGGTTTTGGTATAAGGTATATTGGAAACCACTGCTTTGCTTACAGAAGGTATATTGGAAACCACTGCATTGCTGACAGTAAAGGTATAATCAGTTGCAAGGAGCCATAAGCATGTATATATGTCTCGTAGTCCTCGTCTTATGATGTTTGATTGTATTGTCCTGAATTTACAACCTGGAAATTTTTTACTTCTGAAGCTGCCCAAGGCTTTATTTATGTTCTAGACATCATATACAAGTTGTACGTTGTAATTTTATATTGAGTATTGCTCCAGCTTGTCTGGAAATGTATCTTTTTTAATGTCCTTTTGTTCAGTACTTAATCTTCATTATGTGATCTGTTTCTCAGGAAATCTGAAAGCGAAATCATAGCAGTCTTTTGGTTGATAATGGAGATGAAGTTTATAATTTTTTTTGGCCTCGAGGCTCAAATGGTTTTTCGGTGTCTAATCTTCACTTCTATTTTAACTTATTAAATATGCAGTTGCTTTCCCCTCGTTACCATTGGAATTCCTTGTTTTTTCACTAGGAGGTACACGATCATGTTTATGAGAGGGGCCATCTATTAACTTTTTTCTTTCATTATGCTTGTGTGGTTTTTTTTAAACCAAGGCTGCTTGGAAGCAGGAGTGGGAGCAACAATTATCAGAAGCTTCCGGGTTGGGAGTGTTTTTTGGAGTGTTTTTAATAATATATATTTTTATATATTTTATGCATATATGTCAACACAAGCATGTAGAATGACGAATTAGTTATAAAAAGCATAAAAACATGGATTAAACGATATAACATCATTCATCTAGTAGAAACCGTATTAACCACTTGTGAAAGCACTTTAACTACCAATTTCACCAAAGGTCCCCCGGAGCCATACATATTCCGCCATTCAACATGATCCAATCTACCTCTACCATCGATTGCATACAAATAACCAAACATTCCAGTTTGACTGAAGTATTTGCTTAATTCTCCATGCAATCTAAGTCCTCCCTCAGGGACCAACTTGTCTAATGCTAGCATGTACACATAGTTAAATTTTTCTTAGTGCTATATTGTTATTTGCTTTGATAACTGCATTTCTTCATTTATATATTAAATTCACCCCATAATAACATCATTACATTATCCATATTTACATAATTATTGAGCAACATAAGAAAATATGTAGAAAGAACAATATCATCATCATCAATGCAGCGGAACGTACAAGAACAATAGAAGAAAAACATTCACACATAAAGACACCAGGATTGGTTAGAGACCAAGGAAAAACCCACTATGGGGAAAACCCTTTCAAAGTCTTCTTCTTATTAGATTGTCATTGAAAGATTCAACAAAGGGGAGTACAATGATCCATATCTTCATCTAGAAACCCATTCAACAAAATCAACTAAACAATATCAATGAGATGAACCCAATCATGCTTATACTCAAAACCATGATTCTAAAGCCTATAATGAACTGTTACTCTCCGCGGTCAACTGTCGAACACTGCGTTCAATGAGCAAAATATTCAAACAACTGAAATTTCCATATTTAGGTCTCAGTTGTTGAGAATTGGGAGAGGTGGTGATT
This sequence comes from Pinus albicaulis, assembly GCA_034641835.2. Lineage (NCBI taxonomy): Eukaryota > Viridiplantae > Streptophyta > Pinopsida > Pinales > Pinaceae > Pinus > Pinus albicaulis. Next base: position 780,089,297 of record CM076575.1, on the reverse strand, counting down.
AATTCAAATTCTCTCCTTGATAATTACTTGTGAGCTTACTTGATTTACTTATGTCTTCTATTCTTAGCGTATTTATTCTTTCATCAAGTTAATTACCAAAATACAAGAGACACAAATTTAGGCTCTTTGAGCCAGGGCAAACCCTCTCCCTCTTGGAGAGGAAAACCCGCGAGAAATTCTTCTTATAGACTTTCAAATGACAAGTACCATGACCAAAACTCAGACCCTTGACCTAAGTATGCCTCCAAGACCTTGTCACTGCTTCTTTGTTGACCTCCAATGCTGATCCTTCTTTCCTGCACCAACCTGCACTCACCTGCACGAACACTAGAGAACTCGGTCTCTATGAATATCTTCAGACACTTCTTGCTTATTCAGATACTGGATACGAGATCATTCGAGATCTTATCCTTCACTTCACATATCTTTGAAGCTTTATCTACTGGAGATATATTAACTTTCTTTTATGAACTGTAATTAGGAAGGTAAATCACATATTTACCTTCTTCCCTTATTCACACCTTCTGAATGCTCCTTACCTCGGATTACCCACATACTTTGCGACAAATAAATTATAGACTCAATCCCGCATGTATTACAGGTGTATACCAATCGACTTACCTCAGATAGACCGCACCTTTTTTAAGATTAATCCACAACTTCTTCATTATGATCCACACTCTCCTTCTTCAGAACTTATCCACGTTGTCTATATCAGACTTATCTGAAACATATCCTTACATTCTTCTTCAGAGAAATCCACATTACTTCTCCTGATAGATCCGCACCTTGACACACTTTAACAATGCCTTAACTTCGCATTTATTCCAGATTTCATCATGTTGAAAGATCTCAGAGACATCCACATCTCTCTCTGTCCTTAAGCCCACACTTATACCCTTCCCGAGTATCGCACTTGATTACAAATGTATCCGAAGTGTCTCCTTCAAATCACTGCAAATCCATATATATATATATAGTGGCATCTTATAACTTAGGCCGACCTTCCAATCTGTGAGAAGGCCGACTTGTAGGCCGACTCTATCCACTACATATATGCTGTCCTTAAGGAGATGTTTAACACTGGACTTTCAAGGATTATGTGACAAGGTTTACAACATACTATATTGACTAGACTCTTCATATACATGACTCCTTTTATGACCAGAAGACAAATCCCTAGAGGACATCAAGAAGAAGTCCTTTGACCTAAAACCTTGCTCATGAAACCCATGAGGCATGCATATCAGAAATATATATTATTATCTATCTTCTTCTTTAAATAAATAGATAATTACATAGTCATTATGAAGACCGATCCTACTTACACTTTTCAACACTCCCTCTTAACTAGGGAGATATTCATACAGGTACATGGTCACTTTCAAACTGAAGAATCTCATATGAAGAATTGGATTGGTAATGACATCTATTTAGCATCATATCGACCAACATTGTCCTAGTGCAAGGCCTTGAATAACAACCCCATCCCTCAACAAGACAACGAGCTACAATGTTGGCGAGACACATGACTTATAAACACCATAGTCATTGTCTTTCCAAGGTACATACTGTTGAGAATTTGTAGGGCTTGTGACTAATACACAAATTCTCTTCTTGATAATTACTTGTGAGCTTGCTTATTTATTTTCTCAGTTAATCCTTCATCAATTCAATTATCAAATTACTTATTCAAATGTAGAGACATAATTGATTTTACTTGTAACTTAATATCTTATAATGTAGTTAGGAAGGTAAATCTCTGATTTACCTTCCTTACCTTTTCCCACCTTTAGATCAGCCTTACTTCTTGTGATCACTGTATTTAACCTTTGCAAATTCTTTCCTTAGGTACTTCAAAACTTAGAGAATTATGTACTGTACTTTTCCTGCTTCTCTTCGCAATTTGTATTCTTCTGTTTCTTCCTGTCTATTTCTTAATTCATATTCTTCAATTCGCATTCAAATATGTCCTTAGATCTGCTCCTCTTCAACATTGTCCTTGTCCTTAGATCTGCTCCTTTTCAAATGTTGTCCTTGTCCTTAGGTCTGTTCCTTTCCAACATTGTTCTTTTCCTTAGATATGTTCTTTATCAATGTTGTCCTGCCTCAGACTAATCCTCAGTCTATACCTTTAATCCGCATTACATCTACTACTCTTAAACCTCAGACTAATCCGCAATAATTGCTGTCCAACCTCAGACTTGTCCACAGAAATATGTGTTTTCACCGCAGCATATGTAGGGGTATAAATAGTTGTTCTAGCCAGATATTATGCCGACCTTCCATCATGTAGGCCGACTTCAACACTGTTTGTAGGCCGACTTCATTTATAGCAAATGGGCTTATTTTCAAGGTTGAATATGGGCAGTCTTGAAGGCCATTCTTCTGCAGTGTGTTGGAGGATATTCTTCAGACTAAACACACCAATTACATGACTCTTAATTACACTTAAGTTCCTAATAGACATCAAGAAGAAGTCTATAGACCTATACTAAGAATCTTGCTCATGAAACCCATGAAGTAAGTAAACCAAAAATACATTTTATTATTATTGACTTCTTCTTTACATAAGTACATAATTACATATGAAGACCGACCTAGTTACTCTTTTCAACACATACTCCACCCAAGTGTTCCTAGAGTATGACCTTTTTAGACTATTCTTTTCTTGGGTAGCCAACCCTCAAAGAATATCGGTCCTCGACTACTCTTATCTTGAATGCCCTTTCACATTCTCAAAGAATATCGAATGCCAAATGATTACCCAATCCTGCATTCTTTCTTCCCAAGTGAAGACCAGAATGATGTGTCTATCCATTCTCTCCACATGGCCTTTAGTGAGACTTATCATTGTTAGTCCTGGTCTAGTGCATGACACATGTATTAGAGAATCATATACGTCACTCCCTCTTAACTCGGGAAGGACATACTTCAAGTTTCTTCTAAGCAAGAAACTTATCACCAGGCTCCCTCTTAACCAGGGACTTGCAGCAGCAATGGTGAGACACCCAGCTGCTCATGAAGAATTCCTCCCCTCGATGTCATGGATTTCGATATTGGGGAATCTCCAACCTTTTGCTTCATAGGGCACAGATCATCCATCACTTTCATCCATGAGCCATGTCAACTATCAGAAAGAGATTCATAGGACTTCCTTATTTGGTCCATACCTTATACCTTTTTCCTTTGAGTCATCCTGTAGCAATTTTACTAGAATGAAGAACTTCATTCCCTTGACTTGCTTCATCAATATGTCATCCCATCCTAATCCCATAATTCTGCAGCATAGAATTCTTGATGAAACCTTTCTGCTTTCTTTCTAACCATTGAATCCATAGAGAACTCGATTAGAAAATGTCAGCACCTATTTCCTTATTGATTATATCATGATGACCCTTGATCTTGATGACTCCCTTCCATCAATGTTGTTTATCAGTGAGGTTTCCAGGAGCTCCTTCTTCAAGTGCTCTTCCCATGCTTCTATCATGATGCTTTTAATATACATAACTTCCTATCAAAGTCTTTTATAGCCAATATAAATCACTTAAAGAGAACGATGATCTCAGTCATAGTAGAGATCTTTTGCTTCTTTCTTAGATTTCTTTGTATCATGTTCTTCCTTTATATCTGTGGCATGGGCTTCTTCCTTTTTCCTCTTGTCCTTTCCAGATTTAGGACAATCTTGTTTATAATGCCCAAAATCATTACATCCAAAGCATCGTGCTTTGTCCATATTTCATCTCTTATTCTGAGGACCAAATTTACCAAATCTTCCTTTCTTCCTAGTCATGGCTGCAAAGGCTTGATTCCCTTCACTTGATCTTGTATCAAATTTGGCTTCCAATCTTGTTTCCTCTATTTTCACATAGAGACCATAGATCGTGGAATGGTGTTGCTTCTTTCTTCCCGTGTAAGCTTGAAGTGAAGTTTCTCCATTCTTCTGGTAGAGCATTCAACACCACTATAGTCATCTCACTATCAGACATTACATCTCCTAATTCCTGCAGATGATCTCGTATTGAGAAAATTTCCATTAGATATGGAATTATTCCTTCCTTGATATTCTCAATTTGTATAGTTTTTGTCTCAGGGATATCATGTCCTTTGTAGAACCTTTTGAGAATAACTCCACCAATTTATCATATATTTCTTTTGAGGATTCTAGCTTTGATACATAGGGAATGAGAGAGTCTTTTATGAATTCTATAATAATCCTTCGGGCTCTTATGTCTCCCTTCATGTATTTGATATATGTTAGAATGTCTTCTTTTGGAGGTTGAATTGTAGTTCCTTCAATGAAGCCCATAACTTCATTTTCAATTAGATTAAAATCCATCCTTTTCTTCCATGCATTAAAGGTTGATGACCCAACCAATTTGTTGCTCTTTATACAATAAGTCATTTTCACAGATTTAGATAAATTCATAGATACTTACTTGAGTAAGTAACTTTCTCCTTCAGCAACTTCCTTGATGATGATGAAGACGAAGTCAGGAACTTCTTAGATTAAATTATCCAATGTAGGTGATCTTGAATCCTTGATGGCAGAGGATGTTTCAAAAGATGATGTCTCTTCCAACGATGTCTTGAATATAAATCTTTGATGGTTAAAGTTTATTTTTCTTGAAGAGTGAATGTTGAGAATTTGGAGAGGTGGTGATTAATTCAAATTCTCTCCTTGATAGTTACTTGTGAGCTTACTTGATTTACTTATGTCTTCTATTCTTAGCTTATTTATTCTTTCATCAAGTCAATTACCAAAATACAAGAGACACAAATTTAGGCTCTTCGAGCCAGGGCAAAACCTCTCCCTCTTGGAGAGGAAAACCCATGAAAAATTCTTCTTATAGACTTTCAAATGACAAGTACCATGACCAAGATTCAGACCCTTGACCTAAGTATGCTTCCAAGACCTTGTCACTGCTTCTTTGTTGACCTCCAACACTGATCCTTCTTTTCTGCACCAACCTGCACTGACCTGCACCAACACTAGAGAACTCGGTCTCTAAGACTATCTTCAAACACTTCTTCTTGCTTATTCAGATATTGGATACGAGATCATTCAAAATCTTATCCTTCACTTCACATATCCTTGAAGCTTTATCTACTGGAGATATATTAACTTTCTTTTATGAATTGTAATTAGGAAGGTAAATCACAAATTTACCTTCCTCCCATTTTCACACCTTTTGAATGTCCCTTACTTCGGATTACCCATATAATTTGCTACACATAAATTAGAGACTCAATCCCGCATGTATTACAGGTGTATACCAATTGACTTACCTCAGATAGACCTCATCTTTCTTCAGATTAATCCACAACTTCTTCACTGTGATCCACACTCTTCTTCTTTAGAACTTATCCACGCTGTCTATATCAGACTTATTTGAAACATATCCTTACATTCTTCTTCAGAGCAATCTGCATCACTTCTCCAAATAGATCGACACCTTGACACACTTTAACATTGCCTTAACTTCGCATTTATTCTAGATTTCATCACGCCGAAAGATCTTAGAGACATCCACATCTCTCTCTATCCTTAAGCCCACACTTATACCCTTCCTGAAGACCATAATTGATCACAGAATTATCCGAAGTGTCTCCTTCAAATGACCGTAGATCCATATATATATATATATATATATAGTGGCATCTTCTTATAATTTAGGTCGACCTTCCGATCTGTGAGAAGGTTGACTTGTAGGCCGACTCTATCCACTACATATATGTTGTCCTTAAGGAGATGTTTAACGTTGGACTTTCAAGGCTTATGTGACAAGGTTTAGAGCATACTATATTGACTAGACTCTTCATATACATGACTCCTTTTATGACCAGAAGACAAATCCCTAGAGGACATCAAGAAGAATTCCTTGACCTAAAACCTTGCTCATGAAACCCATGAGGCAAGCATATCAGAAATATATATTATTATCTTTGTCTTCTTCTTTACATAAATACATAATTACATAGTCAATATGAAGACCGATCCTAGTTACACTTTTCAACACCAGTTGCATGTAGGAGGAGTCATGTGTGCGACTGGGAGGTTGCAGTGGCTCACTTGAGCCTATTATCCAGTGATTGCAGTCAAAATTAGACTTTGGAAAGCCTACAATTGTGACTCAGAAACACTAGATGCCAGTCGCATGGAGGGCATATTGTGCATGTGACTGAAAGGCTTCAGTCGCACGGATGAGCCGGTCAATGAGCGATTAAAATGGATATCTCTCTCTTCTGTGCCCGCGACTGAGGCCCAAAACCCTAAAATAGAAATGCGAGTTTCAAAACCTGCAATTTCATCTTTGAGAGAACTTGTTCCTCCGCGAATTTGCCTCAGACCTGTGCGGTCCAAAACCGAAGAAGAGAACAGAAGAATGCTCCAAGATGATGTCCAAATGAGGTTGAGGTCACTTGTATTTATAGCCTTCCAAGGGGGTTGACTTTGCTTTAGGGATGACTTATCCAAATGTGCATATGTGGGCTTTTCTTCATAAGTACAATTTCCCTTATCCGTTTTGAGTGATCTTTGGGTCAATTTGTAGAAATTTGAATAATAGCTTAATTATTCACCGAGATTATCCTGATTACACACTATTTAAGCTTCATGCATAATACATAACCTCTTCTACAATTGATCATCAATATGCGGAAATAGAAGCAGTCGCATGTGCACATTAAAACATAATCAAGCACACATATAACACAGTATGTAATGGGGAAAGCATACAGCTGAAAACCCCCAACTATCTGTATATTATAATGATAGAGAACATGTAACAATACATAGCACAAATCTCTCACAGCTCTCAGCACTATCTCACATGCTACACACAAACTAGCACGGATAATGAACAAGTCACAGGTTCAAATCTCCTCCACAAGTCTGCTTGCCTCTACTGCGCAATCCAAGATGAATAATGATAAGATCCAAGTTCGAATCCCCTTGGCTTGTACTGCGCAATCCTCATTGGCAATCTCAATCAATGTGTGTGCAAATCTCATGCACAGCCATAGTCACAACTGATAGTAGACTCACCCTTTCACCCACCTCTAACACTGGTCTCCACTGAACTGTCCATGCATTGTAGTTAACTGATGTGTTCTTTAATTGAATTATGAGTTAATAATTAGTGAATTAATTAATAATTAATTCACACCACTCATCACTAGTGTATTTATCAGTTAGACTAAATACAACTAGTTCAACTAAGTTAAACCGAACACAACTCCACCAAGTGTCTCATCAACTCCACCAAACTCACATACATGGGTTTCCTAGCGAAGTCAACCATGCAATAGCTCAACTAACCCATAGGACATTCGAATTTCCTTATGTCAGCTGCATGCCCCACCTCTGGGGGTCAAATTGAAGTGCTCCAAGAGGATAAACTGAAGTTTATAGTCCAAATATTATTAAGGGTAAATAATATTTGACTGTTCTATTTTTAGCCTGGCAGTCTAAAAATAGAAACCACCTGAATGTCTAAAAATAGAGGTCCATCTATTTTTACCAGCATGACCAATCATCCAATAATAGCATACTGCAGCTCCCGGTCCATGATCCATATGTCTAAAAATAGACATAGTCTAAAAATAGACTTTTCGACAAAATAACTTTGTGGGCCCACTTAGTGAAGAAGCGACTTCTTTTCACTAAGCTCCATCATCTTGTTGCATTTTCAACACTCCCTCTCATGAGATTATGATATGGATTATCTACCAGCTCCTATCCTTTTATCTACGCGATATTCGATTGCTCTTGGTGAGCGCCTTCGTCGAATGTCGACATCTTGATCCTCGAGTAGGAATGTATGAAAGTAACATGATTCTCCGCTGCACACAATCTCTGATATGATGGTACCTGATGTCGATGTGTTTGGATCTATCATGAAATACTGGACTAGCCGAGAGTTTAATGCAACTCTGGTTATCACAATAAATCATAGTAGGCTCCAAATGTGACCCGAACAATCCAACCAGGATCTTCCTCATCCACATGGCCTCGCATGCAGCCAAGCTTGTTGCCATATACTCAGCCTATGCTGAACTGAGTGCCACGGATCTCTTCTTCCTGCTGTACCAAGAAACTGATGTCGACCCGATACTGAAGATCCCTCCAGATGTGCTCTTTCTGTCCGTTGGGCTCCCTTCCCAATCTGCATCCGTGAAGCCACAAAGCTTCACCTCATTCTCCTGTCTATACCACAAGCCATATCCCGATGTGCCTCTAAGATAACGCAATACATGCTTGCTTGCCTCCAGAAGAACTTGGTAGGCTTAACCATAGCTTGCGAAAGCTGGTTAACAACATAGCATATATCGGGTCGTGTATTGACCAAATACATAAGCGACTCCACCAACTGTCGATAAACAATGGCATCCACTACCTCCGCTGAAGTAGCATCCTCCTTCCTCCAACCTCCAGGAAGAGGAGTATCAACAGGCTTGCAGCCATGCATGTTGAACTTCTCCAGTATCTCCCGGGCATACTTACCGGGAGGAAACAAACGGTCCATCGGCTGTGTTGGCAAATTTCCAATCCCGAGGAATTAATGAAGGATGCCCAAGTCCTTCATTCCAAACTCTTGCCAAGATCCTCTATGCATGAAAGTATCAGCAAGCTCATCACCGATCAAAATCGGATCATCTACATACGGTCGTGATCAACTTCAACCCCCTCCACCACAATCCCGAGTGATTGGGATCCGCCTCACTCTTGGAGTCAGAATCGTTGAAATAATACATCTAATCAAGTGTGTACCAAGCACGAGGTGCTTGCTTCAGCCCATACAGTGCTCTCTTGAGTCGGCACACATGCGACTCACTGCTGAAGATCTCAAAACCTTCAGGCTGCTCTATGTACACCTCCTCCTGAATAACTCCATTGAGGAACGCAGTCTTCACATCCATCTGATGAATGTGCCACCCCATCTGCGCTGAGAGAGCAAGGATCGTCCGTATGGAAGAGTACCTTGCGACAGGTGCAAAAGTCTCCTCATAGTCAATCCCCTCGATCTGTGAGAAGCCACGGGCGACAAATCTTGCCTTGTACTTCTCCACACTCCCGTCAGTCGCCTGCTTCACCTTGTAGATCCATCGCGAACCTACAACTGATTTCCCAACCGGTCTTGGGACAATCTCCCATGCACTGTTCCTGATGATCGAATCATATTCTTCGATCATGGCATCAACCCATGCGGGTTCCTCCACAGCTTCCTCAAAAGAGGATGGCTCTGTCACAACACATTGACTCATAAGAGCCATGTATCCAGTGTACCGATCCGGTGACTGTCTCTGTCTGCGCTGTGCTGTAGGTGGTGCTACAACCTTCTCTGCATCCCGAGCCAGTCGCTCAGCTTCTGTAGTGCGCATGCGCCCTCTGATGGTTGGCGCTGCCTGGGTGGTTTCTTCCACTCCATGAACTTCCTCTTGTGTTGATCCACATCATGAAGCTCATCCTTAGGAACTAATAGCTCCTCATCTTGCATGCAAGTGCGGCTCTCTCAGCCGAACCTTTGCATGGCTTTCTCCTCCTGAAATTTGATATCCCCTTCGCACAACGAGTCTTGCGGCGTGCAGCAAATACACACGATAGTTGTGGGGTGTATCGGTGTACCTGAATATCCCAGCCTCTATGATCGGCTCCGACTTCTTCCCCTGGCATCCTTCGTCACATGCATGTAGACAGGAGAACCAAAGATCCGCAAATGGGAAATATCAGGCCTCTTGCCAGAATAAGCCTCCTCCGGTGTACTCATGCCAAGAACCTTGTGAGGACAACGGTTCTGCACATACACTGCTGTATTGCATGCCTCAGCCCACAAGTGAAGGGTTAGGCCCTGATCATGCAACATCGCCCGTGCAGCACCCACGATCGTTATGTTCTTCCGCTCAGCAACCCCGTTCTGCTGTGGGTTATGAGGTGCTATGAGCTCTCTCCGAATTCCTTCTGCGCTGCAAAAGTCCTTGAATTTGGCAGAGATGAATTCACCACCATTGTCGCTCCTAAGAGCCTTCACATGCTTCCCCGATTCCTTCTCAACCAGCGCCTTGAACTCACAGAACTTTGAGTATGTCTCGCTCTTCTTTTGCATGAAGAAGATCCAGCACTTCCGAGAATAATCATCAACAAAGATCACATAGTACTTGTGCTTTGCTGTCGAAGCTACTGAGAAAGGTCCACACACGTCTGTGTGAATTCTCTCAAGGATCGTCGTGGCACAACTATCCTTCTCATGAAAGGTGGCTTTCACAAATTTTCCCAAGGTACACCCCTTGCAGTCTCAGCTGCAGTACCTTAGGGAACGAGGGAAAATCTCTTGCGGTATCTTGAAAGAGAATGGTGGTGAAGGCTGATCTCTCGGTGCCACGGCTCGCCATCATCCGACTCACCACTCCTTCCGCCATACCATAGGTACAACGACCCATCTGCAACACCAAGCGCGAAGGTTCTTGGCTAAAGACCCCTATCTTCGGGTTTCTCCGGTTGTCTGCTGTATGAGAAAGCCTTTCCTTGGCTGAGCAACATTGTACTGTCTTCTAACATCGCCACAGAGATAAGATTATTCTTCAATCCTGGAACATGCATCACTTCCTTCAATACGAAGGGTTTACCAGACTCCCTCTCAAAGTAAATGGTACCGATACCGGTCGCACTGTATCTACCATCATCGCCCATCTCGATGTGCACTCCAAGATCTTTCTCATCCAGATCAGTAAACAAATCTCGATCTCCTGTCATGTGAAAAGACGCACCACTGTCCAGAAACCACACTGAACCAATCACACTTGAAACCAAGCATGCGATCAACGAAAATTCAAGCTCGAACTGCGAGGCCAAAGCCTCTCCATCTGCAGATCTTCCCGCTTGCTTGTTTTTCTTCTTCTGCGGACAATTTGTGTCATAATGTCCGTGCTGGTGACAATGAAAACACTTCACCTTGGACATGTCCTGTTTCTTGCCTTACGCACCGGAATGAGAAGCTTTCTTGCTCTTCCCCTTCTTTGCTTTGGCAGCCAAAGCGCAATTCTCTTCATCAGATACCTTTGATGAAGATCCGTCCCTAGTACTCCGCCTTATCTCCTCTTGCACAAGATTCGACCAAAGTCGCTCCCATCCTGACAATTTCTCCCGACCATTGACAGAATCCTGATAGGCATGCCAACTCTTCGGAAGACCAAGGAGAGCCAAGCTCACCAATTCCTCATCATCTACAGTCACCCCCACACTTCCTAGCTCATCCCTGCATTGGATGAACTTCGCAGTACTTGGGCATACCTGTCGCCTTTCTCCATCTTTATGTGTCTGAGTTTATCCTTGAGCGCCAACTTCCTCTGGTTGCTCTTGCTTTGGAATAAATCTGTCAACGCTTTCCACATCAAGTATGGAGAAGCTTTTCCATGCATGCTGGATACAATGTGATCCTTCAAGCTCTCCAACAGAATTCTTCGTCATTTTGCCATCTTCTTTTGCCAAGCCTCAACTTGAGCAGCATCAGTAGGCTTTGGGACCTCAGCTTCTATGAACTCCTTTAGCCCGTTATCATCTAATACCGCCTCCATTGTGTCCTTCCATGCAACATAATTCGAGCTGCCCTCAAGGGCATACTCCAGTCGCAATCCGTTGGAAGACATTTTGACTTCGACACCAAGAAAACTGCTGCAAATTCGAATTCCAAATTCTGCTGCAAATTCAAATTCCACCAGCTCAAAACTCAACCGCTTCTGATCTGTGAGAACAAGGTATTTCTAGCACAGAGATCGACTGTAGGGGCATTTACTGGATATATCACCTTTCAAAGAAAGGATGGATCCAGAGGCTATCTGGCTCGCTTACAGACTCTGTCTACCGAAATAAATTGTAATCACTGTAATAGATCCGATGATCAATTTAGCTCTGATACCATGTAGAAATTTGAATAATAGCTGAATTATTCACTGAGATTATCCCGATTACACACTATTTAAGCTTCATGCATAATACATAACCTCTTCTACAATTGATCATCAATATGCGGAAATAGAAGCAGTCACATGCGCACATTAAAACATAATCAAGCACACATATAACACAGTATGTAATGGGGAAAGCATACAGCTGAAAACCCCCAACTATCTGTATATTATAATGATAGAGAACATGTAACAATACATAGCACAAATCTCTCACAGCTCTCAGCACTATCTCACATGCTACACACAAACTAGCACGGATAATGAACAAGTCACAGGTTCAAATCTCCTCCACAAGTCTGCCTGCCTCTACTGCGCAATCCAAGATGAATAATGATAAGATCCAAGTTTGAATCCCCTTGGCTTGTACTGCGCAATCCTCATTGGCAATCTCAATCAACATGTGTGCAAATCTCATGCACAACCATAGTCACAACTGATAGTAGACTCACCCTTTCACCCACCTCTAACACTGGTCTCCACTGAACTGTCCATGCATTGCAGTTAACTGATGTGTTCTTTAGTTGAATTATGAGTTAATAATTAGTGAATTAATTAATAATTAATTCACACCACTCATCACTAGTGTATTTATCAGTTAGATTAAATACAACTAGTTCAACTAAGTTAAACCGAACACAACTCCACCAACTGTCTCATCAACTCCACCAAACTCTGCCACATGAGTTCTAACTGAAGTCAACCATGCAATAGCTCAACCAACCCTTAGGAAAAGCGTATTTCCTTCTGTCAGCTGCATGTGCCACATCCAAGCATCAAACTGAAGTGCTCCAAGAGGATAAGATAATGTTTATAGTCTAAATATTATTAAGGGTTAATAATATTCGACTGTTCTATTTTTAGCCCGATAATATAAAAATAGATTCCGCCCAATGTCTAAAAATAGAGGTCCATCTATTTTTACCAACTCGACCAATCATCCATAAATAACATCCTGCAACTCATAGACCATGATCCATATGTCTAAAAATAGACATAGTCTAAAAATAGACTTTGCACCAAAAATAGCCTGCGAGCCCACTTAGTGAAGGCGACTTCTTTTCACTAAGCTCCATCATCTTGTTGCATTTTCAACACAATTTTGGTCCACTCGAAAAGAAGAATTCAATGCAATCATCATCTCCATCAAATGAGTTGTCTTAATTCGAAGTTGACCACATTTGCATATTTTAACACTCCTTTTCAACTAGGGAAAATTCCACCTGCAACATGTCACGTGCATACTGTCATCAAATCATATCCAATCACATTTATCTCATCATCACATATCGTCAATGCTTATCTCGATTCATTTCTTGCTTATTCCTGCTTATCTCTTAATTATCCTTGTTGATATGCTGGACATTCTCGAATCTAAAAGAAGAATTTGACATCGAAGGGGAGCTCAATCTACCACCCTTTATCCATCAGGGAGCCACTCCTACCACCTGGAATCTTTGCTAGCGGGGAGCCCAATGCTACCACCCAGGAAACATTAGCGGGGAGCTAAATCTACGACTTGCATCATCATCGAAGAGCATATCATCAAGGAGGACATCTCAACCTGGAACCACATCGGGGAGCATATCTCAACCCATAATCTCATGGGGGAGCTAAACATCTATGCCCCCATATCGAGCAATAGGTGATATAGGGGAGCTACTATTCAACCCATCCTATTTCCTACAGATCTTGCCAACAATGACCCTCAATAGTCATGTGGTAGAACACTTGTATCATAATCAGCTTGAGTTGTACACCCCAAGTACACTCTCAACCTATTGGCCAGACGGGGAGCGATAATCCCAATAAGCCAACTTGCGGGTATGATGCCAACTAGGGTACACTATGCAAAGACCAAGATAGGGGAGCTACTACTCCAACCCTATGTGTAACAGATAGGGGTTATACCGTATTGTCTAGAGATCCCTCAACCCTAGGAGCCCTCCATCTCAATTCCTCACCCTGGGAGCTCAGACAGGGGGGGAAGAGTTGGCTCAGTGTTCTCGATCAACGATGCTCTTTGTAGATCAAAAACATATCATCGTGCACATATTTGGAATCATGATGTCTCAATAACAACTCTCTTGTTCATGCAAGACATCATATCAAATATCATATTAGAACAAACATATACATATATATCACAAAAGGGATACCGTAGTCATCCTCCCTCTCAAGGAGGTGCCAACCACAAGCCTAAGCTTGTCTCATGCAACAACACTGTCTCAATATATGAACCTTAGTCCCAACTATATATGAAATTCTCTGCCAATCGGTTCCCACTCTATGTCATTGCAATGTCATATGCAAATTTTTTCTCAAAAAGATTTCCAAAGAGCTTCTTCATTCTTCCTCATAGCTAGCCATGCTAGCAACATCGTACTCAGGGAAAATTTTAGGGGCTAATATTCACAAGTGGGTTAATTTTCCATGTTTTTTCCAAAAAAATGATTCGTTAATTTCCAGTTTTTCTAAAAATTATTTGCCTAAATTTTATAGTATAAAATTGTTTTACCTTAAAATCGCCAAAAAATTATATAGAGACTATAGAAAATTATTAGAAATTTGAATACATTCACAGAACCGTATTGCCAAACATTTTACAAATTTCATATTATGTACTAGTGAGATTCATCAAGGTTTCTAAACTTTAAAATACATTTTCATTCGTACTCAACCTCGGTTGTTCTTAAAGATGCATACCTCTCATCCAAAAACATCATGGTAAATCTCATTCTAAGTCAACACTCAAATGTGCTCATGTCATCAATAACGATCTCAATCATCATCGATACATCCAAGTAGTCACATATCACAGGAAGAATGTCTCAAACCAAAATTATATCGTCCCATGCAAGTATATCGAAGGGTGCTTGGGCAACTCAATGTGTATGAAGCGGATCAATCATGCATTCATTCATGTTTTATGTACATCATATATATATATATATATATATATATATATATATATATATATATATATATATATGCAGACGGATGTTAAAAAACAGAACATCAATGCTTAATCAACTGTTAGTTGCCAAGTCAAGTTCACCAATATCTCTTCACATCTTCTTGAAATTCAATTAGAGTGTCCAAGGATTTGTATTTCCACTATTCAAAAACTCTTCAATAGCTTCGCAATATGGATTTTCTTTTCCAAACTTCAAAAATTGATTCATCATGTAATGATTCATTATTTTGAGCTTCAAAAACCGTCTCCCTCTTACTTTGATCATCAGAGGCTCATTACCTGTCAAAAGTAGACCATCAATATATAAAGCTAAAATCAAAGTCATACCTTGGACCTTTTTAGAGTAGAGGTCTGGATCGATACATCATCCTGTCTTTACTTGTCAATGCGGACATACCAGGCTTAGAGAGCTTGCTTCATGCTTTCTGCAAACATAACACTTAACCAAAACAACATGCTCAACCTTACATAAATCAATATTGTGCAATCGAATAAACTAAGTCAGCTTATCAAACTTTAGAAGCCAAACCAGAACTAATATCAAAATCATCAATATCACTGTATCGAGTTCTTTAGACCAGGTCACAGGTAGAGCTCCCATCAAGTTGTGACTTCATCTATCAACAAATTGTCATTTACCAAACAATATCAAACCAAACTTCATCAAGTCATTCTCATGATCATAATATAAGTTACTAGATGCAAATGTATACACCCAAAATAAGCCATGTAGATTCCATCCATTTATTGTGAGATTACTTCATGCTGAATCACAACTATCAATACTTCAACCATTTTATCAAAGCTAACGATGTCAACAAAGAATATCGATATAAGTTACTGAAAGACACCATGCCCACATAAGTTGTCAAGGCAAATTATCAGTTGTCAAATCAAATCATTAGTCATCAGGTCAAATCCCAAATTCGCTATCACAGTGAGTCTATAGCCCAAAACATATATCAATCATCAAGTCAAACTTCTAAATCATTATCAAGCATCATGTTAGAATTCCAAATACAACTTATCTATATCAATAAGCAAAATCTAGTCAAACCCTTGCAACTGTTATCAAATACCGTCATACACAAGCTTCAGTGGTTAAAGCATAGTGATATATTGATATGAATATTCCGTTGTCTTGTAAACACAAGTTTAGTCAACATATTCACATTATAGTAAGTCAAATATTCAAACTTTCCTGCTCATAGAACTATATGTTGTCTGCTTCATGTATGTAGGACTGACATCTTTTAAGTGTATTGATTTTAGGCACAAAGCTTCACTCTTGTGTCCTATAGGCATAGTCACACCCATAGGCTTTCCTCCGAGCGGTTGGGAGTCTATAGTCGTACCCTTAAGCTTGCTTTCATGCGACTAAGATTTAGAGTAAGAGAAAACTCTCTTCTCAGGTTAGAACTTTGCTGCATATCTACAATATTAGATATTTGTCTATTCATGCCCATAAATATACTTCAACAATATATATATATATATATATATATATATATATATATATATATATATAAGGATATTGTGGAGAAATTTTCCCTCTGAATGGGAAGCCACTTTACTCATCTTCATTCAAGTCATCAACTTGTCTATAATACTATCCTATATCAACAAATCTATTAGATCATAAAGTCAGATTATATCACATATTCATCATGGTCATATATGTTAGCATCAATTACTTCACTATGACATGAATCTTTTATCAAGGGTTAGTGTTAGATAGCTAATAGGAGTATACTTCAAAATCATGATCACAACATTACTTCTTTGCCAAAGCATTCAATTTTACCATATGCCATAATTACTAAGCACATCAAAACATAACCACAGTCAACAAAAGATCATGAATATCAATCTCATTGTTATACTTCTATCATCATGGCTACCATTCTTTTCATAAACATTATCATTGGTATCAAGTTACCATCTACTAGAATCAAAGTGCCAACCTTCTTTATGGAGTCAAGATATCCAAAATGATAAGTGTTAGCCAAACGTCAAGTATAACAATATATTAAAGATCAGTATTAAGAAATTCATCACGTCTAAGAGGTAAGATACTTGTTCACTACCAAGAGCATCATTCAATCGTAGGTACCATGAATCCAAATCATTTTCATATGCATGAGCCATTTGTGAATAAGAATTTCTCATCATACCTTAGGGCTTACCGTGCCATTCAATATTACAACTGAAACATAATATTGAAACAACATACCATGCACACCTTGTAGTATTCAAATACTTGTGCACCTTCTTATTTTACATAGGAAACTTGTAGCACTTTGTCACCTTTCATTAGGGGCCTTTTCACATTTTCCAACACTAGTTCTTCTCTACTTGCACTAGCCATCTTTCCTGCATCTCAGGTTATCCTCAAGAAGGATCAACTTATCATATCTCATCAAGAAGTTAGAAATGTGTAGGAAGTATAAGTAATACAATAGTCAAATTAATAAGTCTAAACAAAAGTAAAGACATAACGAAGCATCATAAATTGAAAAATAATTATCTTCAATGAGAGGTGATCATCTCCCTCACTATCCATAATCCAATTAATGCCTTCAATATATATTCATCAACTTCATTAGCAACTAAACTTGACATAAACTATCCCATCTAGGGCTTCATCAAAACTGTCACAAGTGTTAGAGAATCTTCACATTGATCATGCTAGGGTTTCTATCAAACCCTAACCTCATAATATCCATCAAACCCTAATACATAGATTGCCTACAGTTATCTTCAAACCCTAAAATTCTTTTAGGTCTCCACCATCCTCTCTTGCATCCATTAATGTTGTCATCATAGGGGTGATCTCCATGAATTTTCTTCAGCCTAGCTCTGATACCAGGTTAAATTTTTCTTAGGGCTATATTGTTCTTTGCTTTGATAATTTCATTTCTTCATTTACATATTAAATTCACCCCATAACATCGTTACATTTTTCATATTTTCATCATTATTCAACATCATATGCAACTATGTAGAAAGAACAATATCATCATCATCAATGCAATGAAACATAAATGAACAATAGAAGAAAAATATTCACACATAAAGACACCAAGATTGGTCAGAGACCAGGGCAAAACCCACTATGGGGAAAACCCTTTCAAATTCTTCTTCTTATTAGATTGTCATTGAAGGATTCAACAAAAGAGAGTAATGATCCATATCTTCATACATATACCTAATCAACAAAATCAATTAAAAAATATCCATGAGATGAACCTAATCATGCTTATACTCAAAACCCTGATTCTGAAGCCTGTAATGAACTGCCACTATTTGCAGTCAAGTGTCGAACACTGTGGGCAATGACTGAAATCTTCAGACAACTGAAATTTCCATATTTAGGTCCTAGTCGCATGGAGGAGGAGTCATGCGTGTGACTGGGAGGTTTCATTCGCTTCCTTGAGCCTATTAGCCAACAATTGTGGTCAAAATCAGACTTTGGAAAGCCCGCGACTGTGACTCATAAACCCTACATACCAGTCGCATGGAGGACATGTTGTGCATGCAACTGAAACGCTTCAGTCGCACAAATGAGCCGGTCAGCGAGCGACTACAGTCAAGATCTCTCTGTTTTATGTCTGCAACTGAGGCCCAAAACCCTAAAACATAAATGCGAGCTTCATTCCGTTCAATTTCATCTTCGAGCGAACATGTTCCTCTGCGGATCTACCTCAGACCTATGTGAGCCGAAACCAAAGAAGAGAATAGAAGAATGCTTTGTGATGATATCCAAATGAGGTTGAAGTCACTGTATTTATAGCCTTCCAAGGGGGTCCACTTTGCTTTAGGGCCGACCTGTCCGAATGTGCATGTGGACTTTTCTTCACAAGTACGACTTTTCTTCACAAGTACACGTACCCTTATCCAATTTGAGTGATCTTTGGGTCGATTTTGGTCCTCTCGAAAAGAGTAATTCAATGCAATCATCATCTCCATCAAATGCGTTGTTCGAAGTGGAATTTGATCGCATTTGCATATTTGAACAACCATTTCGTGTTGAAATGTGTAACTAGATTCAATCTTCATAATGTCTATTGTAATCATGATTTTATGTATTTGATGAAAAGAGAAAAAATAATTTTATTATTATTTTTTTGTAGCATGGGTTTCATGATCAAAGTTGTTTTATTTGTAGGTAAAGCACCTATTGAGTGCTTCTAGGTTTTTTCATTAAGTCAAGAAGTCAAAGAAGTCATTGTCATATGAAAAGACACTACTAGGGCATCTTATATCATGGAAAAGAATTTTATTTGAGTCACAGAAATGTCATAAAGACCTTCCAAGCCCTAGTCAACCTACAAAAGACAAGTCAAACTATCAAGCAGTGAAGTTGGCCTACCTAGAGATGACAAGTAGGCCTATTAGGGCTCCTTAAGAAGCCTATATATAAGATGGAAGTCGACCACATTTGAAGACATTGATTCAGCACACAACAAGTTCGATATAGAAAATGAAGAAGAAGAAAAAACAAAGGAAGAAAGAGGACGAATTTAAGGACTGTTTTAGGTCACCTTTGTCTCATATGTCCGAATTGTCTAGGGCTTTGTCTGCAACAACAAAGAAAAAAATTACAGTCTACATAGACAGATGGAATTAGGTGGAAAATTTTTCAAGTCTACATGCCAAAATTCTAAGGAGATGGAAGAAAATTGAGTGAAGGAGAGAGAAGATAAACAAATACCCTAAATCTGTCACATGTGTAAAGTTGTAGTGATTACAGGAGGTCGAAGATTACAGGGGTAGGAGGCCAAAAGTTGCAGTCAAGAGTACAGGTCAGAATTTTTGAAGCTGAGGCAGTGTTGAAGCAATTTGACTTGGGTTGACTAGGTGAAGAAGCAAGTTCATCAAGAAGAGGTTTGACTTGGTCTTCGAGGAGTCTTGGTCTTGGGTCATAGGCCTTGGAATTTTTCATCTGAATATTCTATAAGAGAAGAATTCTTGTGGGTTTTCCTCTCAAGAGGAGAGGTTTTAGCCTTGGCTGACAACCTACATTTTGTGTCCTCTTGTCTCATTGTTCTTCATTGTTTGGTAGTTGTTTGATGATTAAAGAACACTATTATAATTAACTAAAGAAGAGATAACTAAAAGTACATCAAGTTAAGTAAAATAACATCACAAGTAGTTATCAAAGTAAGAGAAATCACCTAATCTAGATGCCCCTAGATTTCTCAACATTTTGTACCTCTAGATATGTATGGGGTTTTCTACTAACCCCACCCCCAGGCGCAAGTTTAGAAAACTAAGATGGAGAGTAGTATTCTGGTGTGCGGACATATGCCAAGGCATGGTGTGGAACATTAAGATTATCCCACCTTTTGACCACATGTTTGTGAATATGATCATACAAGATGGCATCTTTCGGCTGAACAATATCTTTGAAAGTTTACCTAGCATGCTATCCATCTATTGATACACCTCCCTAATCGCTGCCACATTTGTATCTCCAAAACGAATCATGTTATAAATGGTCTTGGTGAACTACAAATCATACTTCACACTTCCCCAAAACTAACCATCAAGAACGATATCCTCCACCTCTTGAAATATTCCTTGTCAGATGTGGTTGCAACCATGTCCTTTATACCTGCCATGATTCACTTGATACCATGCTAGCCAATGCCTCTTTTACCTTCAAAAGGAACTTGCAGGTGAGGTAATAGCTAGAAAATCTAGTCTTTGCAATCTTCAATAGCTCCAACCTTGAGTGATTGTGGAAAATGCCATGGGAAGTGCTATGATTGGTAATAAATCTTATCATGTACTTGTCTTATTTGTACAATGAACAAATCCATTTGTATTCAGGTTCCTTTATCTTTATAATGTCATGCATTCAAAGGTTCATTGTGTGAATTAAACACCCAAACCAAAATATGTTGGGGTATGTATCCTCAATGATTGCTCCTGCTGCCTTACAGTTAGAAGCATTATCAGTAATGACTTGGATGACGTTGTAAGGCCCAATACTTCAATTGTTTGAATTAATGGTTATGCAATTTTGATTTCAGTCTAGAAATTATTTGAGTAGTCATGAGATGAAAGGATGACTGCACCAGTAACAGACACACCAAGAACGCTTATCAATGGCTTTCCTTTTACATTTGTCTGACCATCAGATACAATGGATACCCCATATTCATTCCAAGAATTTGTGAATTTACCCAAAGTATTTTTTATTTTGGCTTTTTCTCGATCAAGTCCCACGGTTCTAGCTTTGTCATACCCGTGGATCTTGTATCCTTTAGGGGCATCATTGATGGGGACAACCATTTCATGCCAACAAGGTGAGCGCAAAACATTGAATTGTATGCCACATAAAAAGAGAAACCGAAATTTTTTTGCATCTACGTCATCCCTATAACCTTGATCAAGGACTTTCAATATTGTTCTCCGCCTTAAAGGGATCTTTGTGCTTATGGTTGCGAACCCACTACCATGGGTGGATGTCGATGGAGTTCTTGTGCTATGTGTGCTAGTGGTGTCATGTTCACCCTTTGATATTTTTTA
Source organism: Pinus albicaulis (assembly GCA_034641835.2). Lineage (NCBI taxonomy): Eukaryota > Viridiplantae > Streptophyta > Pinopsida > Pinales > Pinaceae > Pinus > Pinus albicaulis. The sequence goes on along the minus strand of CM076575.1, from coordinate 780,067,819 downwards.
TTTGTATTGTGCTTCCTCCTCTTCCCTTTTATATTTGGCTCTCTGTTGTGTTGGCACATTTGCACATGTTTTGATTCCTATTTCCTTATTTCCATCCCATGACATTTTACCACATATATGCTTTATGACATGGGTATATGAACCCATGTAAGTAGATTTGCAATGGAGGCATATAAATTTAGTGGTTCTACCCCCTTTCCCTCCTCCAAGCCTTGTAACATATTTCCACAAGGATGTTTGGTCTACAAAGATGTTTGGTCTTTCCATCATCATCTTCACTCCCATTACCCTCCTCCTCTTCCTCTTCTCTAGCGTATCCTAATCCACCACTACTAATTTCCTCATCATATTCATCACTTCTTCTTCTTTCAGTTCCAAACGCCACCATCATCATAGCAAAAAATGGAACCAACAAGATAAGGCTAAGCCATATACCCATCTTGTTTGTTGAAACTTGAGATTATTTCCTACAATAAAATGAGGGAGGAATGGGAAAGAGTAGGAGAAGAGAACATCTAGATTCTATATTTATTCAACATATTAAAAACACAAATGTTACATGGAAAAAAAAGGGATTATACCCTACCTCTTTGGCCCTCCAATGGTGGTGGCAAACTTTAATCTCCCAAACTCTCACAAATGACAGCCTTCGATCTCCTTTGTAAGATCCCAAAATCTCCGACAAGCTACTTAAGGTTCAAACCGTCTCAATATCTCTCACACTCATAAAATGATGTTAAGTGGGAGGGGAGGAGGCCTTTCATTCTTTTTGGCCCCTCCCAAATTTCCCTTAAAAAAAATAAATTATTTTCTTGGCCGCACGTAGATGTTAAAGTGTGGGAGAAGATTTTTGTGGCGGGAGTGACCACTCCCATATCACTTATGGAGCAACTAGGGAGCAATTTTTTTTCCTTTTTTTTAATTTTTTAATTTTGGGAGTGTGCTCCGGAAAATCACTCCCAAACATGAGCGATTTTGGATCACGCTCCCTGAGCACTTTCATTAAGAGCGTGCTTCAAGAGTAGGTGCTGACGATCTAGGAGGATCCAAAAAGGATCAAAATTAAAAGTCCTCAAATCTTAGAAAAACTGACACCAAGTCGTAGATCTTGTCGAGACGATTCCAATGATGTAACTGACACCTCAATCCAAGTATGTATGAAAAGTTATGTTCGTCTGAAGTTTTGTGTAAATAGGAAAAAATTGGCACTGATATTGCCACATGGCACACATCGAAGTACCATGTGGCACCCTCGGGAGGCACCAAATTTCACCCACAGGACGCTCCATGTGGCATGATGTGGCGTCTTGTCGGGCATATGATGTGAAAGAGCAAGGGTGACTAGGCACACAAGTGGTCCAATGGTAAGGTGCCATGTGGGATAATCAAATGGTGCCACATGGCACCCAGCTAGCAGCCCACAAGGGCCGAGTGAATCCGCAGAGCAGGCTTAAACATGTGGATGGGTTGGTCAAAGGTTTGAATAATTTGATTGACATGGTGGGTCAAACGTATTATATATATATATATATATATATATATATATATATATATATATATATATATATATATATATATATATATATATATATATATATATATATATAGCTAATACCATATAGCTTGAGACCATTTCAATTAAAGGCAGACCATTTCAATTAAACGACATAACATATGCAAATGGGAGAGGTTTGCAATGTTGACCTCGAGACCTCCGCCCAAGCAATGCTCTATATTAAACATGCAAACCAATGTGACACGGTGTGGCCATTAGTTTCTCCTCCCAAAAAAATGTATTTAAATCACCATTCGACCAGTTCGATATGGAGAGAGAGAGGTTGGGCCACGAAGGGCTGAGTGGAACTCTGCATAGTAGAGCCGTGCGGGGCGAGCATGCTTTTAGAAGTAGATTCCTAGGTATATTCCAGGTAATATTTTCTAGGAATATCCCTGGAATATTTTGACTAATGTGGCATCTTGAAGATTCCCTAAGGGGCCTAGAGGTGAAAATTATAGAACCTAGTCAAGTTTATACTCCTTTTTCACGAAATTTCGTAAGGAATCCACTATTGTGGTCAGAATTGGGATTTGAGCAACATAATTTCAGGTCACTCCCAGAAGTGAGATATTTCCATGTATTTTTCCATTTACTTGCCATTATTTTGCTGAGATAATATAGAGGCCTATTCACTTTGAATTTGGGCCCATATATGTAGCTCACACATTGTGAGCGAACTCCCTTAACAAATATTGTTGTATTTTTTGTCTTCATTTTGTGTTGCTTCTTCATGGATGTTGCATTTATGGTATTTTCATGTTATTTAAGCAATTATGTTTAACATCATCAAAGGAAAGATCACGAATCATGTAGGTATTAGAGCAATCTTCTTTGTTGTGAATTATGAGTGTGGATGCTTACCAAGGGCCAACTCAAAAAGGGTGAAGGAAATATCAAGTCTTTTAACCCTAAGATTGGATGTAGAAGACGAAGAAAGAAAATGGAGGACAATGACATATGCACAAAGAATGAGTAGACTTTCCACAAGGCCTTCTACCAGATAACAGATTGGGTGGAAAAGTTGTTTGCAGATTATGGAAGGAGACTGCTAAAAGAGGGAAAGAAAGAGGGATCTCTAGCAGATGACAATGCATCAGTACATTGAGGAGGTGGAGGAGAACCCCTTGAATCTCCATCTTGAAGTTCAAGTTATTCCTCTTCCCCTCATTCACATCATTCAAATAGTCATAAGAAAAATGATTCTAAAAAACCATTTTTAAAGCTAGATGTGAAATTTGATTTTCTCATGTTTAATGGAGAAGCTAATGTAGAGAAACTAAATAGTTGGATTAGACAGATCAAAGTGTAATGTTGGATACAACAGATTAAAGAGGCTAAAGAAAACATTCAATTGACATCTCTTCGGCTGGGAGGCACAACTCTTGTATGGTGGGAGAAAAAACTTCAAAATGATAGTCAACATAAAGGTAAACTCCTTTCTTTATGGTTTGAGTTTGTTTCTGCATTAAGAGGGCAATTTTACCCATTGGGGTACAGGCAAAAAGCCATGATGGAATGACAAGACTTGAGACAGGGAAAAGTTCAGAATGTTCAAAGTTTTATAGAAGCATTTAGAAAACAAGCATTGACATTGAATATTCCTTTATACTCACCAGAAACTTTGATGAAATACATTGGTGCTTTACACAATTATCTTCATCATTCATTGTTGTTGTTTGTTCCCAGTAATCTAGATGTATCTAGTATGAAAGCAAGGGAAAGCATGAACAAGAAGATCATCCAAAGAAGCCTTCATTCAAGCCTCAGAACACCAAGTTAAAAGGAAAAAGAAAGGGCAAGAAGACAACTACACAAAGAAAGAAGAAGGGCATCCCTCTTGCACTGATTTCAAGAAAGAAGGGCACAATGAGGAGCATTGTTGGAAGCTACATCACTACAACAAAACAAACCATTAACATTGGAAATAACGCCAATAATTAATGTTTTGAGCCTACAAATTGGGTTCAATTTCCGACGCAAAACGTGATGCTACAATGCATTTTCACTTGGACGCCAAAAATAGCGCCTGAAATACCGCCGAGTTTAGTGCCGAGAATTGTTTCTTCCATTGTTGCATCCATTTGTACTTCTAGTTTTGCTCCCAATTGTGCTTCTGGTATGGCATAAAAAAAAACTTATTTGTTGGCTTCCTAATTTATGCCAAGTTATGCTTCCATTATAATGTCGTTTATTGCTTCGAGTTTTTCTTTCAATATGGCATCACTTGTTGCATCTAGCTTTGCTTCCATTATGGCATCTTCTTTAGCTTCTAATATGGCTTCCTTTATAGTGTCTTTTGTTTTTTCTAATATTGCTTCCATTATAGTGTCTTTTGTTGTTTCTAATATTGCTTCCATTATTACTTCTTGGTTTGCTACTTGAATGGCTTCTTTGTTTGCTTCTTAGGGAAATCCAAGTTTGGCTTCTAATATTGCTTCCATTATTACTTTCTTTATTCGCTACTTGAATTGGTTATGTTTTTTCTTCTTAGGTAATACCAAAGTTGTATGCTAGTATTGATTCTATTATTACTTCTTTGTTTGCTACCTAAATCACTTCTTTTTTTTCTTCTTAGGTAACGCTAAGTTTTGCTTCCAAGATTGCTTCTGGTTTGCATCTAGTTTGACTTCCATTGTTGCTTCCTTTTTTGCTTTCAAAATTTCTTTCTTGTTAGCCTCATGGTTTGCTTCCTTTTAGTTGCAAGGTATGCTTCTTGTTTAGCACCTAGGTTTGCTTTCTTTTAGTGTTGGGATTTGCTTCTTAATTAGCCTCCAATTTTTCTTCCTGTTAAAAAACCAATTTAACTTCCTATTTAGAGCCAGTAATAGCTCCAAGTATGGCCTCCAATTTAATGTCAAAATTTACTTCCATTTTAGAGCCCCATTCTACTTTCATTATAACAACACGTGTTGTTTCTTTTATAGCTTCCGTTTATTAATTTAATATTTCTAATTTCAATTAAATTAGTTAAGTATATCATGTCTCTTAAATAACTTATATGATTATGAGTAAGTCATATTGCATTGGAAATATTTTATAGCATACCATTTATAAATAATTCTTAGGGAAATGAACATCCATACAAACTAACAACATCATTTAATTATTAAATCTCCATCAAAATAGGTTTTTTAGGGAAATGGACATCCATACAAACTAAAAACGTCATTATACTTATTAAATATCTATCAAAATAAAATAAGCAACCTTTCAGATTTCTTATAATTACAGATGACATTGAAACATTGGAATACAAAGACCTTTTTTTTTTTTAACTATAATTGGTATTTTAATATTATTAATAAACAAAATTGTGGGTCTGTGACCAGATACACATAATGCAGACCCAAATAATACATGTCCAAATGATATAAGTCAAAATGACACATGTCAAAATGATACAACTCAATATGAAACTACAGGTGAAAAAAATACATATGATAATAAACATGAAAAGCGACATCATAACGATTTATTAATAATGATCCATGATGGAGTCTATATGATCAATGCCACTAACTACTACAAAATAATTGCTCATCATCATCATCATGTCTATTATGATCATCAACATCATAATCATCATCAATGTCATCATTGTTGTCGTCTGCCTTGATTTCCTCTCCATCTACCTCATCATTATTGTCTTGAATGTCTGAACCAAACCAACATAATATGGATCGATCTCAGGATCAACCGGATCTTTTGGAAAACCCATGTTTTGCTAAAAAAACATTCAAAATGAAATGTTATTATTTATTTAATGCAATATTTAAGATTTTTGCTATATTTATAATATTACAACATATGAAATGTAACCCTTGTCATATTACTTCATATTAATGTGCACATATATACCATAATAAAATTTCAATTAAGTTACAACTAAGATGTCATTCCAATGACGTAAAACATGGAATAATTCTAATAAACTTTAGCAAAGATTATAAAATTTTTTGCTATACAATTTAACTATCAATTGTAAATTCTATTACATAACCTTAAGTGCCAACCTTCCCTTGTCAATATATAAAAGCATGTTGTGTGTTAGTATTAACTTTGTATATAACTCTACAATCAAATAGAACTATACAATATGGCATAATTCAATTCAAAAGATTCCATAATTCACTTATGTCGTTAGAATTGTGTTGAACGAGGATCTAGGTACTATGGCCAACTCGCCCTTAACAAAACACGTTTGCAAGATTTGACAGAATCATTTCTGTTGCTCAGTTTGGTTTTTATGCCCTTTGTTGAAATTTGTTGTGTCCCTGAATGGTATTGGGAAGTGAGTTGAAATTCGCCATAATTGGAAAGTTGAGGTCTAGTTGGACAAGCTGCTAGTTCCGTTGGAATCACGATATCCGATTATTGCTAGGGAAACCCCTCTCCAGTGACTTCATGGATCGATCATTGTCTACATCAACAATTTTCGCAAGGAGGGTTTCACTCATTAGCATGCAATGCAATTTTTCATTATATCCTTAGATCTTCAGAATTGTGCCAAACATGGGTTTGGGCACTGTGGTGAGCTTGCCCTTGAACAAACATGCCTGCAGGCGTTGACAGAACTCAATTACATTGCTCAGTTTGGTTGTTATGCCCTTGATTTAAATTTGCCACATGTCCCTGAGTGGCATTGGGAAGTGAGTTGAAACTCGCCGTAACTGGAAAATCAAGGCCCGGTTGGATAAATCATCAGTTCCGTTGGAATCATAAAATCAGATAATCCTATGTCGCTGTTAGGTACTGGAAGTATAGGAAACTATCCTAAGTTAAACATTGAAAATGAAAACCTATGAGTTAAATTTAATGACAAGCATTTTATGTCTTGAAAACAATTGGCACTTACTTCAATTATCAACCAGGGGGCTCATAGGCTTTGAGGCATCAACACAGTATGTGTCAGTTAAAATCTATTCTAAACCTAATCCTATGCCGCTTTTAGGTGCTAGAAGTACATGAAACTATCCTAAGTTAAGCATTGAAAATGAAAATCTATGAGTTAAACTTAATCTATCTTAAGGAAATTATCCAACCAAAATTTCAAAGTAAACTAACCTCTATTCTAATCTGGTCTAAAATCGAGTATGTCCAAAGATGAGGCTTATGTATTTAAGTTTGATGACAGAGGTGTTCAAAAATTGTGTAAGAATTAAATATTTTGGGGGTTCAAGAGAAGGAAGGAACTTATGGAATTCCCTATGAACTGGGGTCTTTTTCATAATATTCAGTATTTAAGATCCACATGGGTTCTAACATGCCATGATAATACCTCAAGAAAATACATAAATTTTCAATGTTAAACAAATATTAAAATATGAAAAATTAAAACCAATCTCAGAAAAACACATAGTACCTCATAAACCAGCGAATTTCATCATCATGAGCATCAATTCCACAACAATGCTACTCTTCCCCAATAGTAGTAGAATTCCAAACAAGAAAAAAAAAGGTTAAAAGATAGTGAACTCCTTCCTCTTGTCACCAATGTGTTAAAATTTACAAATTGGAAGTCTCTTCCTATTTATATATGACCTAATATACCTTTGAAATGTGTGGGGAACATGCCTTCTCACATAGTACAAAGTAAATCCTCATTAAATTTGGGTTGAAAATAACTCGTCCTCATTAAATTTTTGTTGTGCAAGAATACTTCAAATTGGATTACTTTTATAGGGTAAAAGTTAGGGATTGTGTGCCTCAAATAAATGCACACCAGGTCTTGTAATTATTTGACAATGGAAGAATGACCATTCCATCCTAAAGATATAAAAAATTTCTACAACATATCATACTCATTATCCTAAAAGAAAAATTAATCAGTAAAATCCAAGTCTGCCAATGTAGCAATTCATCATATTTTCCAATGTTCAAGTCAGAACAAATGTGCACTCCCGAGCCAAACCAATTACACTCTTGGTAATGAAATTTAAAATGGGCAATGATTAGACAATACCTAACCTTAGGATATAACTTTGCATCACGTCTGACAAATATCCTACATAACTTTGTTTCCCACTTATACACAAATTTCACATAAAACAAGTCAAAACAAAACTTAGAATGTTGTATGAATTTTGAAGTATAAATATTTAAGCTAAAATTAAAGATATAACAATGTAAAATTGTGTAAAATCATTAAATAAAAAATCTACAATTTGAATTAATCATATTGGCCAAGAAATGAAGTTTGGGCGTGCATTTTAGTGAAGCAAGGCAATTTTGGTCTGCTTCACAAAAATGCATGCCCGACCTTCATTTCATGGCCAAATTGAATGATTCAAGTTAGAGAATGTTTTTTTACTCATAAGTAACAATAATACAATTAAAGTTTTTTAATTTAGTGATATGAAGGTCGAAGTTAATGTAAATGAAAGTGAGTGCACAAGTGGTAACAAAATTGACAAAAAATATGTTGGCAAGCCCTTGTGAATTGAAGTGATCGGAAGTTCAATCCCCCGAAACATGTCTCTCTAGCTGTTAAAATTGGACAACTAGGTCCAAACTCCATGTTGTGATGCTCAGATGAAGATACCAATATTTTTATTGGGTTCCTCTTTCGAAGAGGTGTAAGATCGATATAAAATTGATCTTAATCTGATGAGTGGAACATTTATTTTGAATTTATTTTTAATAATTTCAAATATGTGCAGGTTGGCCTTAAGGTTTTACACCCACAGCAGATGTGTCACACACCTCAATGATGGATATATATGTAGTCAACGTTGGAGATCATTTCACTCACTATCATTACACACATCTCTTCTGATTTAGTACGAGCTCCTTGGAGGCAAATTCGGTTCACACGTGGGAAAGAGGACGAATTACTGCAGCAAGGGTTTGACCGAATTTACTGTAGCTCACCATATAGGGTTTCCACGATAGTTTGACCAAAATTGACTTTGGTCAATGCATGGTCCAAAAGGGCTGAAATTTGGTGGAGAATTCAATTTCGGAAGGCCGTACACATTGGCACAAAAACTGAGGTCAAAAGGTTGACCGAAGACCGAGATGCGTTGACTTTTCTGGGGTTGACTTTGGGTTGACCAGGTGACTATTTTGAGGGCTGTTGTGACACATGTTGGGTTGGCTGACCAAGGAGACTTTGCTGGTTGAAGCATCCTGTTGACCGCTGTAATGCACCACCACATTCTTCTGTTTCTGGTTTGTCTTCTATAGATCCACTGGTATGTTCTATCAAGATTTTACTTGACTGTTTATGTGATTGTTGTAATAAAAATTAAATTTTCATCAAGCATAGAACATCTACATAAATTTACATGATATCAGAGCTAAGGTGAAGACACGCCCTATTTGTAGCAATCACTGGAGAGGATAATGGGTTCCACAAGCTATAGCTTCAAGGAGGATGACAAATTGACTGGGAAGGATGACTTCCATGCTTGGAAAATGATATTGGATCTCAAATTGGAAGACCAAGATGTGATGGACTATGTGCAAGGTAAAATCCAAGAACCTCCATCCACTGCTACTACTGTTGCCAAAACAAAGTACAAGAAGGGGGAGATCAAAGCAAAATTGATGATCAGGGAATCCATTCATAAAAGCCTGGTGGCCTACATCTCTGAGTTGGGCACATCCAAAGAGATGTATGATAAATTGATCCTCATGTTCAAGGCCAACAGTGTGAATCAAGTACTATTCTTCAAGAATCAATTGAAGAATTTGAAGAAAGGCAGGGATGAGTCTGTCCAATCATACTTTTTGAAGCTGACTGAAATCAAGAACAATCTGCTAGCTATTGGGGAGACAATCGCTGATCAAGAGATGATACTCACCGCACTTGGAGGGATCTCATCTGAATGGCATGTGTTCAACACTACCATTCTAAATAATAATGTGATACCTGACTTTGACGAAGTACTGTCAAAATGTGTTCAAGAAGAATCAAGAATGAAGGAGTATGGAAATGGAGGAAATGTTGCATATGCTGCTCATTCTAGAAAGAAGAACTCTGGTGGTTCGAAGAATAAGGGAAAATCAGGGGTCCAAGGAAATAAGGGCAAGTGTTTCACTTGTCATAGGCCTGGTCACTATGCTAGAGAATGTCCTTTCAAGAAGGATTATCCCGATGGTGATGACAACAACAACAACTTGAAGAATGGCAATCAAAGGAACAACAGGTTCAAGGGAAAAAGGAAGGCTTCCTTCGGCGGAAATGATCAACCTTTCAAAAGGTCAAGAAACTCCAGGTATGAGGAATCACATGTTGTTGATAAAAGAAATGAATACATTCTTGTATCTGCCCTCTTTGTTACATCCCGACTCGACACTATGGATGTCTGGTTGATAGATAGTGTTGCCTCAAGGCATATCACTGGGTTCAAGGAAGCACTTTCTGATATGATTGAAAAGGATACTAATCTGGAAATTATCCTTGGAGGTAATGCCACATATCCCATGAAAGGGACAGGGACTGTGACACTCCACTTGTCTCAAGGTCAAGTCCTTCACTTGCAGGATGTACTCTATGTACCAAATCTGAAGAAGAACATTGTGTCTATATCGGCCATGGAAGACAAAGGTTTCAATGTGGAATTCACTGATGGAAAGGTGCTCATGTGGAAGAAGAGCTTCAAGGAAGCCATCTTAATTGGGTTTAGAGTTGATACACTCTACCAGGTTGGAGGAAGTCCGTTGGGAGCAATGACATGTGATACTATTCGACAGACTGAACTATGGCATTGAAGGTTTGGACACCTTCACTACAATGCCCTTCTCGAAGCAAGGAAGGTGGTGACATGGATGCCCAAGTTTCCAAATAATCATGAAGGTGTATGTAAGGGTTGTGCCGAAGGAAAGCATACAAGGGGACCTTTCCCCTCTAGTGTCACAAAGACATTTGATGTCTTGCAATTGATCCATTTTGATTTATCTGGTATGCTGCCCGTGACATCCTTGGGAGGATGTTCATATTATATGACGTTCATTGATGACTTCTCTCGCAAAACCTGGATATACTTCTTAAAGAAGAAGGATGAGGCTTTCATGTGGTTCCGTACATGCAAAGCCTTGGTGGAAAATATGACAGGGAAAAAGATCAAGATTTTGAGAACTGATAATGGCACTGAATATGAGACAAATGAGTTCAAGGATTTTTGCAGAGAACCTGGCATTAAGAGGGAGACCACAACTGCCTATACTCCTGAGAAAAATGGTATTGGTGAACGAAAGAACAGGACCATTGTGGACGCTGCCCATGCCATGCTATGTGACCAAGGTCTGCTGAAGTTTCTATGGGGAGAAGCTGCAAACACTGTCGTGTACATACAAAACCGATTGTTGTGTAACCAGCTCCAAAGAGAGAAGAAAAGAGATATTCACGCCTTAGAAATGGCACAAAGCAATGCTTCCACCTCTTCATTCTTTCTTGAGAGTGCATCTGCAACAACATTAAGCTTTCCTTTTTTGTAGATTATTTCAAAGTCATAACCCAACACATCATAGGGTCTTTGCACGACACCAAGACTCTCACGGAAGGTTAGGAACTTGACCTTCCCCAGGGGCTTAGTGAGAATATCCGCGACCTGCTCATCAGTTCCTATATGATCGAGCCTTACGGCGCCTCACTGTACCATATCCCAGATAAAGTGGTACCTGATATCAATATGCTTGGATCGGTCGTGGAACACAGGATTCTCAGTCATACGAATCCCACTCTGGTTATCACAGAGTATCACAGTGGTATCTAGCACATGTCCAAACGGCTCACTAAAGAGCTTACGCAACCAAACTGCTTCACAACAGGCCATACTATTGACAATACTTTCGGCCTCATCGGTGCTCAAGCCAGACGCCACGCTACGCTCATCCATGAGATCGAAGCAGAACCAAGATTGAAGCAGCATCCCGATGTGCTCTTACGATCCACCACACTGCCAGCCCAATCGGCATCGGTATATCCACGGAGTATCACACTCCCGGCAGTGTATCTCAGCCCATGGTTTATCGTGCCCCGAAGATATCTCAAAAGATTCTTGGCACCAACCCAGTGAAAGTGATGAGGTTCAACCATCTGTTGACTCAAAGTGTTCACTGCAAAACATATATCTGGTCGGGTGTTCACTAAGAACATCAAAGCTCCTATGAGTTGGCGATACTCAGTAGGATTGGCCAAGATAGGCCCAGCAGCGCTGCCACTCAACTTCTTAAAGTTGAGTTCCATCGGTGTCGACACGGACTTACAGTCCACCATTCCAAATCTTTCCAGAAGCTTCTGATGTATTTTCCTTGAGAAAGGAAAATCTCTCCAGGTCTCTGCCAGACCTCCAGGCCTAGAAAATAGTGCATCAGTCCTAGGTCCTTCATCTCGAACTCAGCAGCGAGCTCCCTCTTACATTGATGAATGAGAGGGTCAACACCTGTCAGGAAGAGGTCGTCCACATACGGCACTAGAATGAGAGGCTTCCCCTGCACAACCTTGAAGTAAAGGTTCGGATCAGCATTACTTCGAGTGAAGCCCAGCTTCATCAAGTAACTATCCATCCTCTCGTACCAAGCTCTGGGTGCTTGTTTTAACCCATAGAGGGCTTTCTTCAACCTGCAGACATGAGTGTCTCGATCCTGAACTTCAAAACCCAGAGGTTGTTCCACATACACCTCTTCCTTTATTGCACCATGCAGAAAAGCGGTCTTGACATCCATCTGATGAAGACTCCATCCTTGCGTAGCAGCAAGGGCTATGATTGATCGAATGGTGGTATATCATGCCACAGGTGCAAATATGTCATCATAGTCAATTCTTTCCTTTTGAGAGAAGCCACGGGCAACAAACCTTGCCTTGAACTTTTCAGCACTCCCATCAGATCCATGTTTGATCTTGTAGAGCCATTTTGCGGTGACAACAGATTTGTCCTTCGGTCTCGGGACCACATCCCAGACATCATTATTCATTATGGACTCATATTCTTCGTGCATAGCATCCTTCCAAACTTGATGCTTTACGGCTTCCTCAAAAGATCCAGGTTCAGATTGTACAATAGTACTCATGGCAGCTAGATATCCTTGGTATCTACACGGCTTCTTGCTTTCTCGGAATGTCCCCCTTGGGGCAGCATGACCCTCAGCATCTTCGAGGGTGTCCCTGAGCCATGATGGTCTCTTTTCCAGTGAAGGAGATGGATCAATAGGGTCCATTGGTCCTTCAATATCAGGCATTGTCTCATCCTGCGGTTCTTCCAGATTTCCAGGCCTTTCTTCATGATTTTCTCCAGATCTTGGAAGATCTACTACTTTCTTTAGGGAAGCATCTTCGTCAAAGGTGACATCATGGCTTATCTCTACTTCCCTTTGACCGGGTACATAGACTCTATAGGCCTTAGAAGTCTCACTGTAGCCCACAAACATTCCTTTCTTCCCAGTAGCATCCAGCTTACTTCTCTTTTCTTTCGGCACATGAAAATAGACAGGACATCCAAAAATTCTAAAATGTGAGACATCAAGTTTCTTACCAGAGAAAACCTCTACGGGAGTTTTGGAGTCCGGAGCGGAATGAGGGCATCGGTTTTGAATGTACACAGCGGTATTTGCAGCTTCTCCCCACAGAAACTTCGGTAGACCCTGGTCACATAGCATGGCACGGGCAGCTTCCACAATAGTCCTATTCTTGCGTTCAGCAACACCATTCTGCTCAGGAGTATATGCAGTAGTAGTCTCCCTCTTAATACCAACTTCTCTGCAAAAGTCTTTGAACTCATTTGACTCATATTCAGTGCCATTGTCGGTCCTCAAAATCTTGATCTTCTTTCCGGTCATATTTTCCACCAAGGCTTTGAAGGTACGGAACCATATGAAAGCCTCATCCTTCTTCTTCAAGAAGTATATCCAGGTTTTGCGAGAGAAGTCATCAGTAAATGTCATATAGTAAGAACATCCCCCCAGGGATGTTACGGGCAACATACCAAATAGATCAGAATGGACCAGTTGCAATATATCAGATGTCTTTGTGACACTTGAGGGGAAAGGTCCCCTTGTATGTTTTCCTTCAGCACAGCCCTTACATACACCTTCATGATTATTTCCAAAATCAAGCATCCCTGCCACCACCTTCCTTGCTTCGGGAAGGGCCTTGTAATGAAGGTGTCCAAATCTTCGGTGCCATAGTTCGGTTTGACGGATAGTATCACAAGTCATAGCTCTCAACGGACTCCCTCCAACCTGGTAGAGTGTACCAACTCTAAAACCAATTGAGATAGCTTCCTTGAAGCTCTCCTTCCACATGAGCACCTTTCCATCAGAGAAAGTTACATTGAATCCTTTGTCTTCCATAGCAGATACAGACACAAGGTTCTTCTTCAATTTAGGTACATAGAGTACATCTTGCAAACGGAGGACTTGTCCTTGAGACAAGTGGAGGGTCACAGTCCCTGTCCCTTTCATGGGATATGTGGCATTATCCCCAAGGATAATTTCTAGATTAGTATCCCTTTCAACCATGTCAGAAAGTGCTTCCTTGAATCCGGTGATGTGTCTTGAGGCACCACTATCGATTAGCCGGACATCCATAGTGTCGGGCAGAGATGCAGCTGAGAGAGCAGATACAAGAATATACTCATTTTTTTTATCAACAACATTAGACTCCTCATACCTGGTATTTCTGGACCTTTTAGAAGGTTGATTGTTTCCTCCAAAGTGAGCCTTCCTCTTTCCTTTGGATTTGTCATTTCTTCGATTTCCATTCCTTCGGTTGTTGTTGTTATCGTCACCATCGGGAGAATCCTTCTTGAAGGGGCATTCTCTAGCATAGTGTCCAGGCCTATGGCAGGTGAAACATTTACCCTTCTTCTCTTGAGTCTTAGTCCTTCTTTTGTCCTTAGAACCACCAGAGTTCTTCTTTCGGAAATGAGCACCATAGGCAGCATTTCTGTCATTATCGAATTCCTTCATCCTTGTTTCTTCTTGCATACATCTAGACAGAAGCTCATCAAAGTTAGGAATAGTATTATTGTTGAGAATGGTAGTTGTGAATACTTGCCATTCATATGGAAGTCCTCCAAGTGCGGTGAGAACCATCTCACGATCAGCTATTGTCTCCCCAATAGCTAGCAGATTGTTCCTTGTTTCGGTCAATTTCAGAAAGAAGGTTTGAATAGATTCATCCCGGCCCTTCTTCATATTCTTCAACTTGTTCTTGAGGAAAAGCACTTGGTTCACATTGTTTACCTTGAACATAAGGATCAATTTGTCATACATCTCCTTGGATGTGCCTAGTTCAGATACATAGGCAACCAGACTCTTATGTATGGATTCCCTGATCAACAGCTTTGCTCTGATTTCTCCCTTCTTATACTTGTTTCTAACAGCAACGGTAGCATTGGATGGAGGTTCTTGAATCTTACCCGTCACATGATCCAAGAGATCATGATCTTCCAATTTGAGATCTAATATCATCTTCCAGGCATGGAAGTCCTCCCTTCCAGTCAGCTTGTCATTCTCCTTGAATTCAAGACTAGTGGAACCCATTTCTTCCGGTGGTGATTGCTAAAGATAGAGTTTGTCTTCACCTCAGCTCTGATACCATGTAAATTTTTGTAGATGTTCTATGCTTGGAGCAACTTTACTTCTTTCACAACAATCATACAAATAGTTAAGTAAAATGCAGATAGAACATATAAGTGGATCTTATAGAAGACAAATCAGAAACAGGAAAAATGTGGTGGTGCGTTACAGCGGTCAACAGGATGCTTCAACAAGCAAAGTCTCCTTGGTCAGCCAACCTAGAATGTGTCACAACAGTCCTCCAATCAGCAAATGAGTCAACCCAAGTCAACTCCAAAAAAAGTCAACGATGTCCTGAAAAAGTCAACGCAGGGCAGCAAGCTAAAAGTCAACGCAGCAGCAGATTGGTCAACCCTTTGACCTCGATTTCTGTGCCAAATAGTACGGCCTTCCAAAATCAAACTTCCCACAAATTTTCAGCTCAATTGGACCATGCGTTGACCAAAGTCAACGTTGGTCAAACTTTCTGCAAAACCCTAACTGCAGAAAATCGTCCTCCAACTCAGCCGTACTGTTTTGTCCTTCTTCTCCTTCACACGTGTGGGATGAATTCGTCCTCCAAGGAGCTCGTACTAAATCAGATGAGAGAAGATGTTGTGAGTTGTGTTGTGATGAAATACCCTCCAACTTTGCCTGTATTTATATCCATCATTGGGGCGTGTGACACATCTGCTGGGGGCGTGTAACCTTAAGGCCGACCTGCACATATAATTTATTAAGAATAATAAATTCAAAATAAATGTTCTGCTCATCGGATTAAGACATATTATATATGGATTTTACACCTCTCCGAAAGAGGATTCCAACAAAAATATTAGCCTCTTAATTTGAGCATCATAACATGGAGTTTGGACCTAGTTGTCCAAATTTAACAACTATGCTAGAGAATGTCCTTTCAAGAAGGATTCTCCTGATGGTGATGACAACAACAACAACCGGAGGAATGGAAATCAAAGGAACAACAGGTTCA